>WEDG01002327.1:0-295475 GCA_017591395.1 Schistocephalus solidus
TTACAATTTTTTGGCTCGAACAAAGGAATTCCTTTTGCCATTAATCGTCTTCAACGATGGCTACCATGCTGCTGGGCCGAGCAGACGCACTCTCGCGCTTAATAAATTCGCGGACTAAGGAACATGAGGACACAGTCATAATGTCTGTCACCATTGGATCCGTGAATTCCATTCACGCATTCCCTGTCACTTTTGAGGAAGTCCAAAACATAACCCATCCTGAAAAACTGTTGAGACAAGCCATTAAGTACCATCGCACGCAGTGTTCTGCAAATCTTTCTGGAGAACGAGGACATTCTTGGTCCACCGGTAATGACTCTATCATGCTCAATGAACGTATCGTTGTTCCACAGAAACTGCAACAAAGGGTCCTGAGGCAGCTTTACATGGGACATCCGGTCATCAGCCGCATGAAGGCTCTCGCTCGCAGTTATGTACTGGCCCCACGTGGACCAACATATTGGAACAATAGCTGGCCCGCTCATGCACCAAATGCGCCTTCGCATCTAAGGCACAAAACGAAGAGCACACTCTCAAGGCATGGCTTGTCCCACAAGCCCCGTAGTCCAGGGTCCACATCGATTACGCTGGACCGATCATCGGCCAGAACTTCCTTATCGTCGTCGACGCATACAGCAAATGACCGGAAGTCTTTCACGTAGAACACACGATAACCGGAGCCACAATCAACCCTCTTCGACGACTGTTCAGCAGCCTTAGTCATCCCGAAACTTTTAGGGAGCAATAATGGAGGGCAGTTCACATCAGCCGCCTTCGATAGATTCTGCGAGCAAACAGGCAGTAACCACTTGCGTTCGTCACCATATCACCCGCAGTCCAACGGACAGGTCGAACGATTTGTCGACACGTTCAAGCGGGCTCCCCAGAAGTCAAAAGGAGAGATAACAATGGAAGAGGATCTCGAAACGTTCCTGTTGAACTATCTGGCGGACTAAAACTTTAACGCTCCACATGGTGTCTCTCCTGGAGCGCTACAAGGTGGACATTGCTGCTCTCAGCGAGACCCGATTCTCTGCGCAGGGTCAGCTGGAGGAGATGGGTGACGGCTACACCTTTCTCTGGAGCAGCCGGCCAAAGGCAGAGCAACGCAACACTGGTGTTGCCTTTGCCATCCGGAACGACATCGTGGGACGTCAGCCCTGTCTGCCACAGGGTATCAATGATCGTTTGATGAGCCTCTGCCTGACTCTTCGGGGAGCCAAATTCACCCCCATCATCAGCGCCTACGCTCCCCCATTGACGAGCTCTGATGCGGTGAAGGACTAATTCTACGAGGACATGCACGCCATGCTGGCGACTGTGCCGAAGGTGAACAAGTTAATTGTCCTTGGTGACCTCAACGCCAGCGTCGGGACGGACGACGCTGCTCTGGCAGGGAGTGCTGGGTCCCCACGGTCTCGGTAGCTGTAACGATAACGGCCTGCTTCTTCTGCGAACGTGTGCGGAACACCGTCTCCTGCTGACTAACACCTTCCGCCCTCCGACGCGGGAGAAGGCCAATGGATTCACCCTTGGTCGACAGGACATGCTGGTAACCAAGGCGATCCCTCGGTCTCGACGGATGGTCGGACCACCGCCTTGTCAGCTCAAGATGAGGCTTCTTCTGCAACCATGCAGAAGACCCCAAAGGTAAGTTGAATACTGCTTTTTGAATATGCCTGCTCACCATCTCCATTTCAGCAACGAACTGGCCGACTGATTAGCCAACCTTCCAGTCGCCGACGTGGACATCTCCATAGAAAACCGCTGGTGTCTGCTGAGGGACCCCATCCAAGCCACCAATCGGGATGTCCTCGGCCGCGCACGTCGTCAGTTCAAGACTGGTTCGATGACAATGACGCAGTTATCAACGCTCTGCTCGTCGAAAAGAACCAATTGCACAAAGCCTATGTCGATCACCGTACCGTTGCCAAACAAAGACAGCCTTCTACCGAAGTCACCGCCTTGTACAGCAACGGCTGCGGGAGATGCAGGAAACCTGGATGACGCGCAAAGCCAAGGAAATCCAAGGGTTTGTGGATCGAAACGAATGGAAGAACTTCTTCGCCGCCACCAGAGGCTGTCTATGGACCTCCCGTCCGAGCACCGCCCCTTCTCAGTCGCCGATGGCAGATGCTACTCACTTAGAAGACACTAAAATCCTGAAGCGATGGGCAGAACATTTACAAAGCGTTCTCAATCAGCCTCTACCATCTCCGACGCTGCCATCGATCGCCTGCCTGAAGTGGAAATCAACGCCAACCTTGATCTTACGCTCTCCAGGAAACCATCAGAGCCGTGCAGCAACTCTCCAGCGGAAAGCATCTGGCTCGGACGCGATCCCTGCTGAGATTTACAAGCATGGCGGACCCCAACTGATGAACCGACTCACAGTGCTCTTCCAGGAGATGTGGCACCGAGGGCAAGTCCCTCAGGATTTCAAAGATGCAACCATTGTCCACCCTCTACAAGAAGAAGGGAACCGCCAACTCTGCGACAACCACCAAGGAATCTCGCTGTTGAACATTGCCCGGAACGATCTTCGCCCGCATTATCCTTAACCGCCTGAACGCTCACCTGGAGCATGGACTGCTCGGAAAGCCAATGTGGCTTCCGGTGACACCGAGGAACAATCGATATGATCTTCGCCACTCGCCTGCTGTAAGATAAGTGCCAGGAGATGCAGAATCACCTCTATACTAACTTCGCGGGATCCGACGAAAGCCTTTGACACGTGAATCGCGACGGGCTGATGGAAAATCGTGCAGAAATTCAGCTGTCCTGAACGTTTCAGGTATATGGGTACATCAGCCTCACGATAGCGGGATGATGGCGCGCGTTACTGACAACGTGGGACAGTAGAGGCCATCAAAGAAATTGCCCATAACACTTCAAATATACAATATACCAAACAAAGTAGCATTGGTGAGGGTCGCCTCGAAGACAGTTTGACAGTTACCCTGAGCCCCATAGACTTGCTGTCATCTTCCTCATAAATTTTTATGACTGCGGATACTGTAAATTAATAAAAGAATCGTTTTATTAATTTTTTTACATGCTACTCAGTCGACACAACCAGTGGGTAAGATGACGGCATGTCTACGGGTCTAAGTGTAACCGTTAACTAGTACCCGGTAAGGAAAAAGGATGGCTGGCAGTACGTCAGAAAACAAAGTGGCGTCTCAAAACTTCCCGAAAGGTCGAAATTTTAAAACTATTGATATTAGACTCCGCCTTTATAAAATGTTCGTTAGACCTGGCCTAGAATACTGCTCGTTTCTATTAAGCATTCTGCACGCTAGTGAACGGAAGAAAATAAAATCGGTCCAACACTTCTTCAAAAAAAGAATTTTATCGTTGGAGAACCGTAATCTGTCGTATCAAGAATGCTGTGGGCTTGTAAACATGGAACCCTTATGGTTTCGCCGAGTGCATAAGGGACTCTTTTTTACTGTTTCAGCTTTTTAATAGTGTACATTTAATCCCCTTACCACTGTGAGGCAGCTTGACCACCCTCGGCGCAGCAGTCATCACAATGTCTTTTTAATTCTTCCATTAGCTCGCACAGTTAAGTATCGTCGATTCTTCTCGGCAAACGCCATAGCCATGTGGAATAAACTACCTAACAAATACAGAGAGACTGCAAACAGACTGCACTTGTGTTAGCCCTTCCCTGATCTGAGCTGCTATCATCCATACATGAGACAATGTGATAGACCTACAGGATTGACCGCCATTAGGGTCAAGAGATCACATTACGCTGGGAAAGAAACATTTGGAACGGGGACTACTCACTTATGAGAAGAAAAATGTCAGAGATATCCTGGGAAACAGAACTACATGGTGGGACGAATAAAGATTGGGCAACATTGAGCTCGTTATTGAAAAGTATTGTTTACCTCAACTGTCCTCTCAGGATAAAGACAACCACAAACCGCCCAAAGCGGATAAATGCAAACTTGCAGGCCTCTTTCAAAAAAAGAAATCACTTCTGGAAGCGTTAAATAGAAACTGGCTCCGATGCTCACTTACGGGAATATAAACAGCAACGCAACGTTTGTAAATGAGAGGCTTCTAAGCTGCGGAGGAAGTTCGAACTAAACATACTGCAAAAATCGTTGGAACACCCCAAAATGCTATATGGCTACAGACGGAGTTCAAAGAGAATTTAGGAAATGATCCCTGCCCTAAGGTCTGCTGACATAAAACTGGAGACCGACGATCAGGTTAAAGCATCCCTTCTTTCAGAATTCTTTCAGACCGTCTTCACCCGAGAGGCTTATAATTTTGCTGCTATTCCACCAGTTTATCAACCAATATGTACCCTTCATTTTTCTACCTCATCCACGTCCTCCTCATCCACAACAGAGGACCAAGACCTAGACTTTTCACCAACCGTAGTTAGAACCGAATTACTTCGTATAAAGCCTGCCAAGTTGCCTGGGCCGAATAGAATTCCTGCATTTGCTCTAAGAGAACATGCTGATGAACTGTGTTGACCATTGTCCATCATATTTTAAAAGTCCTTTGAAGAAAGCAAACTCCCGGAAGAATAGAAGTGTGCTTTCATCGCCCCGATCTATAAAGGAGGTTCACGACTGGACTGGGAAAATTACCGCCCTGTCAGTTTAACTTGCATAGCGTGTAAAATAATGGAGCGTATTAACAAGAGGCACTTAATGTGCTTTCTGGAAAACAACCAAATCGTACGTGATGTCAAACACGGCTTCCGCCAAGGACGTTCCTGTCTCACGAGTGCTCTTCAGTCGCACGAGAAATGGACAAAGGCAGCAGATAAGGGTCATCCAATTCAGCAAAACTATCCTTTGTTTACGATAGCTGTCACTAGTTTTCTACATTCAGGACACCTTCCGCGAATTTTGGGTGCTGATTCTCTGGAAGCTCTTTTCCGTTCTGATGGCGTCCACGGACTCTGAATCCTATGCCGGACTTCATGCTGAAGGCAATATTGCTGGCTCTGCAGTCCGTAATCGGGTTATTCCTCAGTCTACAGCTAGCAGCCGCTCGCCGGCATACTTGCTGCTAGTACAGAAGACCAGATCCACAACACCGAAAGGAGAAATACTACACCGTGCACCTGTGTCAACACTTCCCTGTCCTAAACTTTAATCTGTTCAACAAGCTGCAGTTTTTTCTCCTGAAAATACTTTAAAGAATGATCAGGAGTTTTTTTCACTGTCAGCTTGACCCCCTACTGTATATATCCTTTTTGACCTTGCCTGTAAACTGGCAATAAATAAATAAATAGATGTTGTATTTTTTGACTTCAAAAAGGCCTTTGATAGTGTACCACACGGGCTTCTTTTACAGAAGATTTGGAAAGTCGGAATTTGTGGAACAATTTTCAAATCGATCAAGAATTTCTTGTCTTTCATAGTACAGAGAGTTGTTGTTGGAAAATCTAGCTCAAAATGGGCAAAGGTAGAAAGTGGTGTTCCACAGGGTTCTGTTATGGGCCCCCTACTCTTCTTAATCTACGTTAACGACTGTCTCAATGACCTAGATTGTGAAGCTGTCATGTTCGCAGATGACATAAAAATATGGACTAAAGTCAGCTGCGCTGATGACGCAAAAGAATTACAGTCGAATATCGACACACTAAGTGCCTGGTCGGCAAGGTGGCTGCTTAAGTTTAATGAATCCAATTGTGTGATCCTACACATAAGCGCCGGTCGAAAAGTATCTCTAAAACACCAGTACTTTATCAATGGCACTGCATTAAAGAGGTAGAAACACACAAAGATCTGGGAATGTGGACAACTGCAAATTTGATGCCCTCAGAACACTGTATTAATAGGGTCATCAAGGGCAACGCCTGTTACACTTCAAAATACACATACATATAAGCAGGCGGCATTTTTTTCTCATGAATAACAAAAAGATAGGTAAAACACTTATAATTATTTATATTCAGGAGTTTTTTCACTGCCAGCCTGATCCTCACTGAATATTTCATCTGATAATGCCTGTAAACCAGCATTAAATACAACTATTATTATTATTATTATTATTATTATTATTATTATTATTATTAAGAGCATTAGTATGAGCCGGCTGATCATAAGCCTATTGAAAGCAAAAACAGCACCGGCGAAGGCTGCAAATGACCAAGAAGCCTCATTAAAGAGAGAACAAGGGGTTACCAGTGTCCCAACAAACCTGAAAGCAGAAGACGGAGACAAATGGAATAGTCATAATTCAATCCTTGAAAATAAGAAAGAAACCACAGGAGCCTCGACTGAATTGTATTAAATGCATACTTATCAAATGCATACCTGAATATACATCCGGTAACGCAAAGGCAAGAATAGACGACGAGGTAGAGATATTCCAGACTTATATCTGGTGTAGCTGCACTTCATCGTCTACAAATTCGTGCAAATTTATTTATCGCATTTTTAGATTATTCACATCCTAAACAATCACCGAAAATTTCTGAAGGGGTTTGAAGCATGTCTTTCGCGCTTCCTCTTTCTTATTGACATGCAGCAAACTTATTAAACCCTTGGTCCGTTTGGCGGGGGAGATTTTATAAAAGCATTTCCAGAATTGTAGTCATTCATATTACGACTAGTGCTTATTCCATTATTCATATCGGCGAGTATGGCATCCGGCAATAGTCTCGTGGGAACATTAAAGCTTGCGCGAATACCGCCGATATTTATTTCCATCTCAGTTCTCCCAATGCTATACAACACGCATGGTCTACGAATTACACAGATAAACAAATGAAAATTTGGATAGACTAAACGCTTTACGAAATTTTGTGTTGCAAAACAAATTGTCTCAAACCGTAGAGGTAAGAAATATCAATTTTTTATTTCAAAAAGAACCTCGCATTGCATAGTACGCTCAAACAGATAACCTTTGCATGATACACCTAACAATGCGGCCAATAACTAGATGCATTTGGAAATGGATCTCGGACAATTTTCTTGCTTTTTACAGATTTAATAGCTCAAAATAACAATGCTTAACGTACAGCTCAGTATGCGTTCACATATACTCTGCCATATTTCATGAATTACACCACATACTGTCTATTTGTAAGAGCATTGCATTCTTTTACTGCATTGAAATTCGGGTGGTCAAAGTGTTTAGGAAGTCCTCTAAATCGTATTGCCTTTTGTCTTCACTTCTAAGCCCAAGGGGACAACGTCCTTTGTAATTTACGCCTATCGACGCTGAGCGGGCTCACATAACCTTTTAAAACCACTACATCCGGTATTTGTTTTCTCATGGATGGTGCCTTGGTTCCCAAACAACCAATTGCTGCCGATTATTCATCTGCCCGGCCTAATTTCTTTGTGCCATTTCAGTATGGCAGCAAGTACACTAAGAAGGCGCGGTTCGTTATTTTTGCCGCAGGGATCTGTAGTCTGGTATCCACCTTTCGTTCACTCGATATCTGAAGATTTTCTCCCTTGTAATGGTTTCCGTTGGAGCTATATATTTACTGGGACCAGTTGATGGGAAAAAACTGCTAGGCGTCGATCAGTTCATGCGTGTCAGCCGAGGCTTACTTATATTGGGCACGGTGCTCATTGGCATTTCTGTCGTTCAAATTATTTCCTCTGTGAGGCCACCTTTCGCACCGAGAAAACGGATACGAATGGATCTCTCTGTACGCAGACATTCGATTTCTCTTCATTTTTAGCTCATCATTTGCTCTCTCATTTTGCAGTCTCCTGTTCTTCGCCAACAGTGTATCCTTCTTTGTCCTGGTTTCAAGCGTACGTGCTCTCAACGACTGCTATACTTGTCTTTGCCAGTTTTGTCTAAAAAGTTTCTTGCACTCATACTGTAAATCACGCAAAACTACAGAGCAAAGGACAAAATATTGTCATTGTCATGGCAATAATCCAAACAGTTTGTTCGTTTGAGTTCATCCCTCTGGCGTCAGAGTTATTGAAGAGATACTAAGAAGCGTGGAACCTTTGCGGATTCCCATCGCGCATCGACCGCATGCATCCCCAGCTGGAAATGAAGCGGCACTATCTGAAAGTGATCGGGCAGTTCATGCTCGGCAACAGATCTGTGTGCGGGTTGACGGATTTGCTACCAGAGGTCCAGACCTCGAGAAACTCGCCTCCTGTCATGTTGCCGACCAGCAACATTTTCCATGTACCTCAAATGTTGAATGTATGACCTTAGGACATAGGGAATTCGGGAATTAATTAGAATTCACATGGTCCGCGCGTAAGTTGTGCTTTTGGGTATGAAGCGGTTTGGAGGAATAATACTGGCAACCTTAAGGGCTTACTGGGTATCATTGTACCTCTGTTTCAGGTGTCAGTGTATAACCCTGCGCACAAATTCGTCTGGGTGCGTACAAAAAGCACGTGGTTCTATCTATTCACATACTTCAAGTGAACTATTTTTTCCGGGTTGTCGGCGCGGAACAAGAAAACGGATACACGGATTACCCGTTAGCTTAGCTGTTGGCTATACGGTGAGTCCGCAGGTGGCGGATAGTGGAACGGCCTTCAGTGAAGGTTAGCTGCGAAAGACGCAGACTCTCTGGTCTGACAAATAAGCGGTCGTGGACCAGCAGCGACAGTGCTAATAAGGCGCAGTGGGCTAGTCTGACACGCCGAATTCTAAAATGCCGTGACTCCCGATGACGCCACTGTGACATGGCGGCCGTGAAGCGCCATTTAACAAGTTTGCTTGCCATCGTTGCCTTGTGGTTAAGTTCTTGAGCCAAAGCGCTAGGAGAGACAATCTCGAACAAACAATCCGAGCGGCTGTTGGGGACCGGTGTGTAGTAAAAATCCCCAATAAACCTCATAAAAATGTCCAATTACAGTACTACGATTCATGCTACGGCGTCCGCTGGAACCAAAGCGCTCTGCAACCCTGGCCCAGTGGTGCTGGTGAAAGTATACGAGCTGGACTACTCATCGGGAACGGACTAAATTTTTTTCGAGTTGCGTCCCTGATCAGTAAAAGCACCGCTCGGGATTAATGGCTGTCAACTTGAGAAAGTCAACAGTTTAAAATACCTCGGGGCGAGGATGCTGCCTAATGGGGAGAGTATGGACGACATTATCTTCCGAATCGACACCGCTCGCCGGGTTTTTTCGATCCTCAGAAAGTGCCTATGGACCCGACGCGATATCTCCATCGCCATGAACATCCGTGTGTACCGTGCATCCGTCTGGTTGGCCTCCTATACGGTTGTAAATGCTGGGCTTTACGCGTGGAAGATGAGCGAAGACTAGGGGCGTTTGATCACCACTGCCTGAGGACCATCCTTCGAGTGAAGTTCACCGACTGCGTCTCAAACGATGCAGTCCACACTCCCTGCGCAATATCGCGAAGATATCTCAGACCATCCAAGGAAGACCACTAAGGTAATTTGGGCACGTCCTCCGTCGCCCTCCTCACGAGCCCAGTTCTTCTGTTCTTGATCCACCGCCGTTGCCCATCGGGAGATGTCAAAGAGGAGGTTTACTCAAGACATGGCTTGAAACGGTTCGGCAAGACGTGGATGCGGTGCTTAGACCTTCGGTATTCGGCGTCCGTCGCTGGAGAAAAGAATGGATTGAGCTGTCCATGTCTGCTGCCGCTAATCGTCACGCGTAGAGAGGTGCAATACGTGACGTCATCGAGGCTGGCTAGATCAGGCATGACCGCCTTAGGATTCCAGGAACATTTAAGCAGACAATGGTGTTGGTTGGAAACATGGTAGGTCGAGAGCTACTTGAAGTTTGAACCTCTGGTACTAGCTCCATTAAGGGGCACCCAGATTTCTCGCTTGTCTCTACTACGCGCTGTGCGCTTACTTGCAGATGCTGCTGCCGCTTTTCCAGCTTGGGATGCATGCGGCCGATGCGTGATGGGGACCGCAATGAATGCGCGCTTCACATATTCCCTTTTTTGCTTTTACATCATGAAAACCTTGCAAAATTGCGGCCAGCTGTTTCGAATAGCTGCGTACGACGTCAAAAATGTGGAACAATAGCACAATTTAATCGGGGGTTAACTTTGTAAAATTCAGATTCTCAGCTTTGATGCGTGGCCGGTGCCACGAGACTGCCTTTAGACATTACTGAGTGAAGATTCAGCAAGGCACATCGGTAAAATTGTCACAAGACGTAGCAGTATAATAACTGGATTTATGTTACCCGCCGTTGTCATCTTATTGATCAGTTGCCCGGCTATAGTCTCAGTTGGACGAGTGACTTCACCAGTACCATATCTTCGCTAAGCTCCGTGAATATTCATAACTCGTGCACAGGTGAAGTCTGACGACCAATCAGTGTGTATTGCATCATCGAGCACGCGCGCTGTCCAATCAGTGACTGGTAGAACATTGAAGGTTTTTCCATGAGAGAATTCTGGCGCAAGAAACGGCCGATCCACATAAGCTGGAATATTCTATAATGCTCAGGACTCTAGATAAATAATGTGAATTTTAACGATTGAAAACCATGTTTCGCAGGCCGAGAATAAAGTGGTTGTTTCCAAACCCCCTTTCCTCTTCTTCCACCCGATGGTTCGACCGTCGATTATGACAGCCCCACAGCAATGTAGCGCAGGCACGGTACCTTGCGCGTGAATTAGATTAGTGAGAGTAGACTTGCACTGCATCTACCGCACTCTTACCTCCACCTGACCCCGATGTCATGACCAAATCAAGAATACCGGAGGCGAGAGAGAGAGAGAGAGTGCAGGTCACTGGCGCTGCCGGAGCCGCCTCCAAGCGTGCTGCCACACCTGACTCGGATCCCACGGAGTGGGAGGCCACATTAAGAAGGAGCGATTGCATCCTGACTCTCAGTCCGCCGGTCAGCCACTCCACACAAGCACATTGGGCTGACCGCGTGGTCCGAGTTATCCCGTCAGTTGACAGCCTTCCATGCCACGTCTTCAACACATCTGGATAAGTTAAAGCGCGTCGACCTCACTCTATTCCTATTTCCAGGCCCCAGTCACCGTCCGAGCCGGTCAGAGAACTGGTGCGAGGACTGGGCGCACTGCTGATGACCTAGTCTACGCGTTCTGCCTACACGACCTGGCCCCCGAAACACAAGCACCTGGATTTCACACAAGGGTAGTTGAGCGGCTCATATGTGTAAAAGTGCAAGGGGTCACGTTAAGAAGAAGCCACTGCAGCCTGATTCAAACCACCGGTCGATTATTCAACACTACATGCACTGGACTGGCTGTGAGGTCCGAGTGTTCTTGTCAATTAGCAATCTTCAAAGCCACGGATTTTAGTAAACCGTGATAGACTCAGACTCGGATCACACATGTAGCAAAGTGGCCACATGGTAAAAGGAGCCGAAGATGCTACTTATCTCTCAGTTAAAGAAGATGGTTGAAAACACGTTGTATGTGGTATTAAGTACGTCCTGCGTGATGAAGAGGCTGATGAGGATAGATTTGGTAATGTAGTATAGCCAGCCGTGTTCTTCCACAGGTTTTCATGGAGAGGCATGTAGCCTAATAGGCCTATGTCGCGTGTGAATGTGCGTGGGCAGTACAGACAGCTGAGTCGGATGCGGTGGTTGCATGTTGGTGCTCCAGGCACTGGTCCGCCAGTCCTTGTGCGATGGATTCGCAATTGACCGACCATGCCAAAGGGTGAGGTGTATGTGCGCTCGCAATAAGGACAGGTTAGTGCCGAGTCCCCATTGCTGGTAATGTGGACGATGGTGGGGGAGCAGCCATTGAGGTGGCGGGAGTGGAGCAAGCGCTGTTAGTCACCGTGATCGGCGCAAGGGGTGTGAGAGGAAGGATCGTGTCGGCTATCATGGGTGGTGGGGCATCGATGGAGTGATCATTAGGGGTTGGGGTGGTAGTCGCGGGAAGTTTGAGGCAGCTGTGGCAGAAGTTGATGTTGTGAGATAATCGTTACATTGAGCTCTAAGTTGTCCAACCAGACCGACTTGCGCACGAAATGTGCCTTAGCAGCGTGGGCACGTTGGCAAGGTTTGGACATTAAGTGTTTTGATCCGAGGCGTCTGTGAATTCCAAGCCGCCCTCTTGGCCGTAGCAGCAACGATCCGGTTAGATTCCTAGATTGCTGCACCAACCTTCGTGGCTCATCTCCGGACCGTTTGGTCCTGAGCGAGGTCCTCCCAGGTCGCCGAGTTGATTTTCATTCGCTTCAGAGTTTTCAAAGTTTTCTTTTAGCGTCTTATTTGTCCTCCCTGTTTGCGAGCACCAGTAGCGACATCTTCTTAAAAAATTCGTTTGGGTTATCGCTCGTCGTTCATTCTTACCAGGTGGCCGCTCCATCGCGGTCGCCCTTGCCTCAGAATAGCGTGGATGCTGAGGATTCCGGTCTGCTCCAGAATTTCCATATCATGGATTCTGCTTTGCAATCTCAACTTCAGTATTCTGTGGAGGCAGCCAGGATACAAGTGATTCAGTTGGAGTAGACGGTCCAGGTCTGCGCTCCGTTCAGGCGTGTCTTCATGACGACGGCTTTGTACATCTTCAGTTTGGTGTTCAAGTGAAGGCCGTGGCGATTCCACACGGAGGCCTGCAGCCGGTCGAAGGCCTAGTTAACTTTTGAGATCCATTGAGCAGCGTCGTCATCGGTTCTCGTGTTGCGTGACAGCGTGCTGTCCAGCTAAGCGAAGTTTTCTACATTTGAGTGCCGTTGACATTGATTCGGGGAGCGTTGTATTCCGCACTGGGTGGCGGTTGGTGCATGACCATTTTTTTCGTGTTGATTGTTAGTCCAAAATTAATGCAGCCGGTGGCGAAGAGGTCCATCCTCCTTTGCATGTCCTTTTCCGTCATGGTGTTGAGGGCTCAGTCGTCCACGAAGAGTAGGTCTTGGACTGTAGTCGGGGCCTGCATACGCCGTCTGTTGAGAAGGTGCCCGTCCGTTCTGTAGGCGATGCGAATCCCAGGACGCTCATCGTGGTAAGTGCTCATCATTTTGTAGAACACATGAGACTGCAGAGGGAGGTGCCAGAATGCAGCATTGCTACACTGTTGTTAACTGTGAATGCTTCGGAGACGGCTCCGTTGTCAGTGACGCGCGCCATAATCCCGTCGTGGAGCTGAAGCACCATGCGCTTGAACCGCTCAAAGACAGCCGAATTTCTGCGTGATTTTCGAAAATCTATAATGATTTACCGTGTTAGAGGCTTTTTTCAGATCCACGAAGGTAGTTTAGAGGTGGGTTCGCATGCCCTGGCACTTATATTGTAGCTAGCGAACGGCGAAAATCATGTTTGTTTGTCCGCGGTGTCGTCACAGTGGATTTCCGGGAACAGTCCCTGCTCTAGATGGTCTTTCAAAAGATTGAGAAGGATACGGGCGAAGATCTTCTCGGCGATGTTGAGCAACGAGATACCTCTGTGATTATAAGAGAGTTGCCGGTTCCCCTTCCGCTTGTAGATATGGACGATGGTCGCGTCTTTGAAATCCTGAGGAACTTGTCCTTGGCACCACATCTCCTGGAATATTGTTGTGGGTTCCGCCATCAGCCTGGGGCCCGCCGTGCTTTTAGACTTCCGTTGGAATAACGTCGGGTTCCAGTGCTTTCCCGCTGGAAATATATTTTACGGCCTGGATGGTTTCTGGTAGGGAAGGCGGGAGATCCAGGTCATTGTTCGTGTTTACTTGGGGAACCGGTTAATGGCAGCATTCAAGGTGACTGATGAATGGTTGAAGACATTTCTGAAGAGCTCGACCCAGCGCTTCAGAATTTGTGATTTCTCCGTCAGAAGTGTTGTGTAATCGGGGCTGACCAGCAGTGCGGTTCCCTCGATTCGGGGGCTGTAGATGGCATTGAAGAAATTTTTCCTGTCGTTGCGGTCTGCATACCCATGGATTTACGCAGCTTTCCGGGCCAACCAGGTGTTCTGTTGTACAAGGCAGTGGCTTCCGAAGAAGGTTGTTTTTTGTCGTCAGTCCATGTAGGCTTTGTGTAGTCAATTTTCTGGTAGATTAGGTTGCTGATGTCGGCGTCATTGTCGTCAAACCATTCCTGGTGTTGACGGCGTGCGCGTCGGAGGACTTTATGGGCGGTGGACTGGATGACGTTCGCAGTTGACACCATCGTTGCTCTACAGTGCGGTTATCATCTGGAGCATGCAGATCGTCCAGTTTCTGGGTTATTTGGTTGCTGAAATAAAAACAGTGAGCAGGAAAATGTGAAAACTAAGTATTTAGCTTACCTGGTGGTCGCTTGACTTGGGGCCTTCTGAGGGGATGGAAGTCGAAGCCTCTTCTTGGAGGGAACGAGGTGGTGATCCATCAAACCGATGGCATCGCGGATTGCCTAGGTCACCAGCACATCCTGTCGATCTCGCCTCTGGATGAGAACATAGTCCAGCAGCTGCCAGCGCCACGACCGAGGGTGCATCCACGTTGCCTTCTCTTGCGTCGGAAGGCGGAAGGTGTTAGTCAGCAGTAGACGGTTTTCCGCACAGGTTGGCAGCAGAAGGAGGCCGTGATCGTTACAGCCACCGAAACCGTGGGGACCCAGCACTGCCTGCTAAGCAGCGTGTTCTGTCCCGATGTGGGCGTTGACGTCACCAAGGAAAACCAGTTCGTCCGCCTGCGCCACATCCGTCAAGAGGGCATGCAGACCCTCGTAGAATTTATTCGGGGTGGGGGGTAGGGTCGTGTGTGTAGGCTCTGATGATGGGGGTGAAGGGGGGGGGTCGCCGAAGAGACAGATGTAGGGTCATTAATCGGTCGTTGATGCCTTGTAGCAAACAAGGCAGTCGTCTCAAAATGTCGTTCCGGATGCAAAGGCGACCCCAGCGTCGCGTCGCTCTGCCTTTGGGCGGTCGCTGCTGAAGAAGGCGTAACCGGCACCCTCCTCCTTCAGCTGACCCTGCTCAGAGAACCCGGTGTTACTGAGAGCAGTGATGCACACCTTGTATCGCGCCAGTTCTCGAGCGACTAGCGCAGTTCTCCGTTCCGGCCTGTTGCTCCTCGGATTGTCCAAAAGGGACCGAACATTCGCGGCTGCTAATGTGAGTGGACTAACCCGAGCAGCCCCGAGGCTACTGCGCGGGGGGTGAGGTCGGGGATATTGTTGTTAATTTGGTTGTGTCGACCACATGTTTTGAAATCTGCGAGCCGCGGTTGGCTGCAGTAGACGTGGGACCCGGCATTTGTTTAGGACCCCTTTTCTAGCCTCTTCTTCTGCTAGATGGCAAGTAGTGGCCCTTAAAGGAGCATTCACCACCTGCATAAGACATACAGAGCGACTTAATGCTACCAGCGCGGTGTCTCCCCTAAATAACACCGCCTACACCTCCTTCTGTTCCACACACCCGTAGGGACATATAGTTCCACTGTCGTTACCGACGGTGTCCACTATGTGTCCCAAACCAGTGTGGTCGCGGGAACCGTGAGTTACAGGTGAATTGGTTTTTAGAGATTTACATACTTACTTTTTAAAAAGTATTTTCTAGTGAAAGGGAGTGTTCTGTTTACTGTTATATCGAAAGTTATCGGGACTGATCTTAGATTCCGTATTGACGTAGACAATATCCGATCCATCCATCGTTAGGCACGCTTTTAAACCTTGGTACGTGATGGCTAGCCTGCAGAGCAGAAGAGCGCATCTCCTTCCTCATGACGAACTGTATATTCTGTTTCAAGGTTGATTCTTCCATTGAAAGAGCAATCGACGAGCAAGTCGTCACCGCTTATGGCTTTGATGGTGAGGTGACAAACGTGATCGACAATCTGCAAGTAGAGGTAAGCTGCCGGCGGTTTGACTGTTCACTTATTTTCAACCTGTACTGTGTTCTACACAGTTTCTTCTTTAAATAAATAAATTCGTTGGCTGTTGTATGCTGTTTCCAGTTTAAAACCTGCAACAAATGGCCTACCTAACTCACGCATACTATAAGCTTTTCCTCGTAGGACCCATTTTTTCCGTTTTCGTTCAGCGTTTATTTTTCTCTTCTTTCTGTTTCCCTTAAGTCTTCCGTAAAGCTTTTGCCACTCCTCAGTCATATGAAGTACCTTATCTCCCTTGCACGATCTTTGAAACTGCCCATTACGTGAGCATTTTTAATGGTCAAGCCATGCATTATTTATCCTGGCAAATTGACCTTCCTTCTGATTCGCGTTGGTCCTTCCAGACGCGACCACAGTGGAGTTGAACCGCTGGGCAGGCTCGAGTTAGTTTGCTTTGGTTGCTTCGGTCTACGTCTCGTTTTTGCATCAAGTATGCAGAACCTTTTGATTGGCGGCCAAACTAGTGCTACAAATACGTCCAATCGACGCTACTTTGGAGGGAGCGAGACTTAAGTTAAGTATATCAAGTGCGCAGACGCACTTCCTTTCATCAAAGATTTGTAGGCATAGCAGTTGAGAATAGGCAGAAGTCGTCAGCTGGAAATTCCCGGACTTCGCCTCGCGACTCAGATGAGTGGCCTCGTAACGTTCCCCTGCACATCAGATTTCCAATTTGCACCATACTTCCCCTTCCTCGGGCCGCAGCAGTGACTTTCGCCGGCGATTACTGTGGTCTCGTGTGAATCGGGCTATACTTTAACTGTGACAGACATTTATTCGGATAAAATATTGCTGAACAGAATCAGGGAGTATGTGTTGATGTATATGCATTCCGCGTAGTTAGGACCAGGTTCGTGTCCGGCTGGGTTTTTGTTCCGCCACCAATCAGCGAAGGGTACAACTTCGATTGACATCAAGCCGTTGCCACGCTTAGACCAAGTCACGCGCGACTTACACAGCGTTTTGACAATTGCAGTTAGGCAGAGTGTATTTGGCATCTCAAGAAATGTCAACCGAAATTCTGAAATGTTTTTTTCGATTCGAATAAAATTAGTTAAGTAGGATTATAATACGAATTATCGTTTGGTCTAATCCCAAGCTTCCTCAGTCACATTAGGATGCCGACTTTTGAGTGAACTTCTTTCCGACTGCGTACAAAAACCACACCGTAAAAACTGACTACCCATTTAATTGCAAATTATGTCTTCTTAAAATTTTGTACTTTAAGAAAGAGTATTTTTCGGTTTTAGTAGCTTCTTATTGCGAGATTTTTTAAGACTATGGAACGTCAATTCATAAAGTGCCGTATCTGTCTATCTATTAATATTGTTTATTAATTATCCACCATGGTCGACATCATTGCTAAATTTTATGACTGACATATGACGTATTCTTAATAGCATAGAAAACTGTTCGATTTTCCTTGCACGAGAATTATACAGCATACAGTTTGGAAACCGTAAATGCCAGTGCCTAGGCAAGTAGAGTTCATCTTATTCGGCAATCGAAAAAGTTTTTTTAGAACCGAAAGATACCGTTTCTTCAAGTATAAGGTTTGAAGAAGCCGTAATTTGCTAATAACTGAGTACAAAACAGAATATTTCAGTACATGTTTTCTGTCGAATATATTTCGAGAAAAGTCCATACGAGTTCAGCAGTAATTTTGTACAGTGTGATGTTTTTTTCAAGGCGGTGGGAAAGTAGCTCATTTAAAAGTCGGCATCCAGATGTGACTAAACTATCTTGGAATTAGACTGAACGATGATTAATACTATAACCTGACTTAAGTAATTTATTCAAACCGGAAACACATATCAGAATCTCGGTAGCCAGTGGCGCACCAACTGTACTAGAGGTGTACGGCCGCCGTTACATGAGGATGATTTATCTGGTAGAATACACCGCATTTATTGGGATAGCACCACGGTATATCTCGTTTTATCCAACAAAGGCGGGAAAGCGGTCTGGGCACCTTTTTCGTCACTTTTGAAACGAGTGGGGGGCTACTACCTTAAGGCTGTTGACGCCTTAGCTCAACTGGAGGCCAAAGAGTGTTAAAGTCAAAAATTTATCGAACCCAGTCCATCAAGATATGGAGATGACTCCTGTATCTACAGCCAGTACACGATCTCGTGCAGTGTTAACCAAATGAGCACTTAAATCAAATTTTACTATTTATTATCCCAAGTTATTTAAGACACACCAGGATGCTGGCTTTTGAACGACCGTCTTTTTGGCCTCTAGCAGAAACCCGATAAAAACTTACTACTTAAGTTGTGTGCAGTTGTTTTACAGATTGTCGATGTCCTTCCAAATTCATATATATTTTATAGAAAGCACAAACAAATTTATTCTTTCCTTAAATTTTTTGTTAGAAAATAACGTCCTATTCAAATTTCATAGTCAAAAGAATGGTATTTTGACTTTAAAAAGTTTTTTAAGTTCCGGAGTAATTTTAAACCCGATCCACCATTGCATTCGCGTTCATTCAGTATAAAAGCTGCATACATTCCATGGAAGTAATATCATAAATTCCCGTATGTCATTAAGAATTTAACATATTTGCAATAGGTAAGGTTTATACCGGAAACCTCATGAGAGGCGTTAACAAATGAACATTATACAGTCTTAGAAAATGTCACAATCAGAAATATTTTTAAAACCAAAAACAGCCTTTCTGTGTTTGAAAACTTTGAAGAAGACATCATTTCCTATCAAACGAGCACAAAAAACATATTTTTATGTATGTTTGCGTTGAAATATATTTGAATTTTTAGTGCCATCGAAAATCTATAGAAAAAATACTGGCTACTTAAATCATCATTTTTATCGAGTAGGGCCGAAAACGTGCATTCAAAAGCCGGCATCCTTATGTACCTGAATTATCTTGAGATTATGCTCCAGAATAGTAAATATCTCAAATTTACTTCAGTAGTCATTCCTAATGCAAAACGCATTTCAAACTTCTGGTTAACTTGGCACGAGATGAGTCACTGGCTGTATATTATTCAGTCTCTGTCTCTACAGTAGAGAATGATTCGAGCTCACGAGATCCATTTTCGCTTCGTAACGCACGCGGCATATTTCACACTTAGTAGACCAGCATCACACAAATGACTACACGGGTCTTCTTTCACACTCTGTTCATAAGGGCTGAATGTTTTCCTCAGAATTTGAACGCTTCAGTAGTATGTGCCATCAACTGGACGAACCATTGTTTTGTCCTAACGATTTACAGTACCATTTGTCCAGCAGTCGGTCGGACGTGGATGTACTACACGTAGCCTTGTAATAAAATTACAGGGGGTACCTACTGTAGATGTCCTAACTCATGAAATCTCATGAATTTCACGTAACGATCTCTGTTGTGATTAATCAGTCCACGTTGTGTCCTTCAAAGTCTTACAACAATAAAGAAACAACCAATATTAAAAAGGAGGTACATTACGGTTTATACATGACTAGTAAGTTGTTTAGAAATACCAAATGTTTGAGAAAAGGGGGAAATTCTGTGGCCAATGCAAGTATGAACGTCGCTTGATTTGAACAGCAGCCACGCATGAACATCTGAACCAACCAACACCTAGTATTGAGAACCGGCGTGGCTCCCATGACCCTCAAATGCGTTGCTTGTAACAGTTTTTGGCCGCACACAAGTAAATATGTACGCGATGTTTTCAACCATAACAGTTTCAAGATTACTACCTTCAAATGCCAACAACATGCTTGAAAATCCATTTTCCTGTTTCCGCGTGATTTGAGTGCAGTCATTTGTATCAACGTTTTATTTTTAATAAACCCTTTTGACCAACCATCAGATTGTCACTTGTCATGTTTATGAAAGAAGAATAAGGAGGACTGAAGGGTAGGTTTGTCCTTCAGTCCGGTAGCAAGTCTTTTTCAATAGTTTTTATGACCGACCATGACCCGGCTACTAAAGCAGGAAATAACTCGCATATATCCCTCGTGTAACTTCACTCCACCCTATTGGTACGGACTGTCCGGAAAATGTCCTTTATGTACTTTCGACGAACAATCTGATCTGATCATCCGTCGAATCTGATGATTATTGATAGCTGCGCCATTTTGTACATACGGTAATGCTTGACAAGTTATGGGCAATTATTTTAGGATACTGTTGATCTGGAACACCCTGAATGTGGGGACGTTTCGATTAGAAACGCAGGTGTCTAACAAAGGGTTTTTTGAAACAACTTTTTGCCCACTGTATAAATTAAGTAGTCTCTCTGTTTTGCTATAAATGAGCGAATGGTAACACTTTATGCCGTATTTTCTCTATTCTATTTGTGTTCAGCATGCGTGCTGCGGAGGTTCGAACTACGAGGTCTACGAAGATTCACGTTGGGCTACACATCCAAGCGATATCGTTCCGAAGGTGGGTCTTGTACCAGATTCCTGCTGTGTCCGGAACGCGTCAACTTTGGAAATCGTCGATGCGGAGGCTTGTCACGGTGACACCTTGACCCTCCCCAATTCAGTATATTTGAATGTACGTGTTTATGCGGAGCGTCAAGCTGCTAAGATCCTTTAATTTAGCTTTACTTGCAAATACCTTCGATAACAGGTCTAATATCCTGTTTATTTTAATTATGTTTCTTGTTGTGCAGAGAGTAGGCTGTGTGTGGAGTGCAAAGGTGATTCGTTCGCCAATGTTGGTCACGGTCCCAACACTCATTCACATATAGGCCACCATTGAACCCACCAATTACTGATCCTAATTGAGCGCGGCAGAAGACCTGCCCTCTGCTAACCCAGATACATGTAGCACTCCGTTCATACCACCGCTATTTAATGCAGTCATTTGCCTGGCCACCAATTACTCAATCAGTCCATGTTTTTTTACAGATCCCAGTGCATTTTGCGGTCTCGCATATTACTTCTGTATACCACTACCACCGCAACCACCACCACTACTGCTACTACTACCTACTACTACTACTACTACTACTACTACTACTACTACCACTACTGCTACGACTACTACTACGTCTACTACTACTTATACTACTACTACTACTACTACTGCTTATACTACTACTACTACTGCTTATACTACTACTACTACTACTACTACTACTACTACTACTACCAATACTGCTACTACTCGATAGTTCGACCGTCGATTTCGACGATGTCCACCGTATGCTCCATGGAAGGGTGGTGCAGGGACGGTGACTTGCGCGTGAATTAGTTTTAAGTGACAGTAGCCTTGCGTTGCAGCTACCACACTCTCTCCTCCTCCCCCACCTGAGCCCGGTGTCAAGACAGAGTCAAGAAGATGGGAGAGGGCGCAGGTGGCTGGCGCGGCCGGAGCCGCCCCTGGGCGTGCTACCACACCTGGATCGGATCCCACGGAGTGGGAGTGCCATAAAGGCCACATTAAGAAGGAGTCATCGCAGCCTGACTCTCAGTCCGCCAGTCAGCCACTCCACGCAAAACACACATTGGGCTGACCACGTGGTCCAAGTTATCCTGTCAGTTGGCAGCCTTCCAAGCCACGGCTCTTAGCTCACCGTGATAGTTTCAAGCGTGTCAGATTGTTTATAGTGAGGATAATGCGCTGAGCTGTTGACCTCACTCTCTCCCCCACCCCCACAATCAGAACACCGTCCAAGCCGATCAGTTGTCTGATGTGGAAGTGGGCGCATTGGCTGACGGGTCGGCGTACCCGTCTTCACGCGCCACAGCACGACCTGGTCCCCATAACGCACACACCAGGGTTCACTTACTCAGGGGATATGGAGAAGCCATCGCCGTCTGATTCCCAGTCCATTGGTCGGCCACTCGACACACAGCACATACATTGGGTCGACGGCGTGTTCTGGTGTAAGCATCAGATTGGCAGCCTTCCAAGCCATGGTTTCTAGGACACCGTGATTTTATCAGGCACATTATGATGATGGTGAGGGTGTTGTCTATGTATTAGTGTAGATAGTGCGCGCTGACGTGGCTTAGCCTCCGGTGGTTAGCCGCAGGTTTTTGTGAATGCGAATGTGTCCGAATAGGCCCATGCGGTGTGTAAATATGCGGCAGCAGTGAGGGCAGTGGAGTCGGGCGCGTCGACTGTATGTCGGAGCCCGAAGGCACTGGTTCACCAGCCTCCGTGCGATGGATTCGCAGGTGAATAACCAGGCCAATGCGTGAGTTTAAGTTGCGGGCCTAGTGTGGGCAAGTGAAATCGGGAGAAGCTGAGGGGTGTCACTCATGGTAGTGGGGGTGGCAGTGGCGGTAAGAATGGCAGGAGCGGAGCTACTACTACTACTAATGCTACGACTACCACTGCTGCTGATACTGCTGTTAATATCTTAGAGTTAAACGATACACCATACTGGTAGCACAGGTAATAGTTAAAAACACAGACAAGTGTTTCTTAGATATTCTGCCCCTGCATGACACAGATGCTGTTACCACCAGTTGGTCCACACTTGGGATGGGGTATAACTGGCGGCTGGTGGCTAATAAGCCAGAATTGGACAGTACGATCACCCTTGTCTTTGTCTGAACTCCATCATGTTACTACCAATATTATTATAAATTCGTAGGTGTGTGACTTTCATTCGAGGCCTTATCTTATCACTCCACACGTTGCTACAAATCCTCAAATCGTCAAACGCCGAAGGAATTATTAAGAAACTGTGTATAAAATGCGCATCTGCAAAATTTCGTGTTTAATGGGGAAGAGTGGACCCCTGAGAGAGATTCTTTACTCTTCTGGGCTTTCGGAACGTTTCAAGCCAATTTTAAAATATTTGACAAGACTTGTAAAAATTAGTTTCTATTTGGAACCATTAAAGTACGTTTGGGATGTCCGAGATGTACAGATGTAGTGGCCCGACTCCGTGCGCCTGTTGCACTGCCAAACCTCTTCTGACTACTTGCACGTGCGCATCACTGACGGCCAATCCCGTCTGTCCAAATCGACCAGTCATCTTCAAGGTTGACACACACATGGTCTGGTCACTGTCTCACATTGGGAACGCCGCTCCGGCCGTCGGACGTGCCCTCACCCGGCACCCAACTTTCTCCAACCCTTCCGATAATTCTGTACAGAATACACTGTCCTCCCAACTGGCGTCCAACTTTTCCTACGGAACCAGACCAGAAAATTGTAGCGGCTAGGGTCTTCATTATCAACTTAGCCTGCTGCGATACATATCGTCTTCGCATACCGACTGGCGACCGAGTGTTATATGCCGTATCTCTTGTGTTGACTGCCCTGCAACAGTACAGGCTCAACCGTGCGAATGGTGGAGGCTGGAATGTTGGAATATAAGAGGGCAGTTCGTGCCCACTCGCTCTGTGGCGCAAAACCACTTTTTAATTGCATCGCTAAACAAGTGCATTCGGCTTCCGCCTGCATACGCAGCAGTGAGTAGTCAAGCTGCCAGCCGCACTCCAACCAAAAGATTGATGGATGTACTTACTTGTATTTGTTACGGCTGCGATCATACCTGATGTAGTCGACCTCTATGCTGTCACGGACTGTACCTCTCCACCCGTTACGATCCTATTCTCTTCGCCGTCGATGGAGACCGAATACCGGGGGTTCAAGAGCCACTTCCATATCTTGATGATCTTCGCCAAGTGATAGTCAAATATCTCCGGTTTTTGCTCATCTTCCACGCGCAAAATCCAGCATTCACAAGCATATAGAAGGATTGACCGAATGGATGTATAGTACACGCGAATCTTCTTGGGGATGGATATATTTCGTCCTATTCCTAGACACTTTGTAAGGCTTGAGAAAACCCGATCAGCAGAATTGATTCGAGAGACAATGTCGTCCTCACTCTCTCCATCCGGCAGCAACCTCTCTTCGGAGATTTTGAAACTGTTTACTCCTTTAGGTTGACAGCCATTAATCTCGAGACGTGCGTTCTTGCTGGGATAGCTTGCAACTTTAAAACACTATTTTTCTAGCGTCCATGGACAAACGACCGATTTAGTTGCCTTATTCACCCGGGACACCATAGACTTCAGATCTTCAAAGCTTGAAGCCAGCAATGCGTAATCCTCAGCGTAGTCGAGCTCAGCCAGCTGATGTCCGGGTACAAACTCAACTTCTTGTAAGACGTCCCCGAGTATCCAGCCAATAATGTAGTTGAACAGAATGGGCGACAGGCTACAACCTTGCCGAACACCGAAAGGTTATGAAAGATTGTTATGAACCCAAACTCGTACGGTGGTTGAGCTGTAATAGGCCTTGATCATGGCGTGACTTTGTCGTCACAACTAGTCTCCTCGGCTCTTTGGTCGCTTTAACTCTAATCTCGAGAACAATCCCGCAGTGAACATCTCGGTCCGCACAACCAACGCCCAACCACAGTAGATAGAGAGATAGAGATAGAGATAGAGAGATAGAGATAGAGATAGAGAGAGAGAGATAGCAGAGTACGATAGAGATAGAGTAGATAGAGATAGAGAGAGAGATAGATAGAGATAGATAGATAGATAGAGATACGAGATAGATATAGAGAGAGAGAGAGAGATAGAGATAGAGAGAGACAGAGACATATACAGAGAGAGAGATAGATACATAGAGAGAGAGAGAGAGAGAGAGAGAGAGAGAGAGAGAGAGACATAGATAGAGAGAGAGATGAGATATGTAGATATAGATATAGACATGATAGATAGATAGATAGATAGATAGATAGATAGAGATAGATAGATAGATAGAGATAGATATAGATAGATATATATATATATATATATATATATATATATATATATAGAGAGAGAGAGAGAGAGAGAGAGAGTAGAGAGAGAGAGATATATATATATATATATATATATAGAGAGATAGATAGATATGCAGAGAGAGAGAGAGAGAGAGAGAGAGAGAGAGAGAGAGAGAGAGAGAGAGAGAGAACCACAAAAGCCCTGATTAGTTGATTTTCTGGTGCTGCCAAAAACGCTTAAGTGGAGGATTTTCTAGTTAATAAACTCACCTTTTTAGAACCACAAAAGCCCTGATTAGTTGATTTTCTGGTGCTGCCAATGTGGAGGATTTTCTAGTTAATAAACTCACCTTTTTAGATGACAGCGGATACGTCTGGGAATAAATTAATCTACTGTTATTGGGTTCTTTTGTGGAGGAAATTTGTATTTGATTGATATGTCGATGAATGGTAGGGCATTTGGGACAGCGGGGTTTTCAGTGTCCGTATTGACTTTCGAGGTCTACACTGGTTTTGTAAAATCTCAATCTGTGCATTTACCTGTCCCCTATTATAGGGCTGTGCGCCCTTTCTGGCGGCGGAGGAGCGATACCACCCCCTCGTATTTGCGTTTTGCTCAATGCTTCTCTGTATCTGGATGGTAAGTTGGCAGGATATTTAGATTTTATGTTCCCTCTCCAGTAGTTGGGCGAACTAAGTTGCGTAGCTCACAGCTAGTTGTTATGAAGGGCTTTCAAAGTTAACGATTTCCTTTTACTATCCATGCTTCTGGCAACAGCATTGGTATTTTGGGTGAATACTGTCTACCCCAAGCGTTTCGATAAAATGCGTTAGTCTCTTCTTCTATCTGTCCTCGCCAGCTCTTCTCCCCTCTTTTTCTTTCCTTTTATTTTTCTCTTCTTCTGCTCATCTCCACCACTCTCCATCTCTCTCCTCCTTTTTATCACTTTTTTCCATCAGAATCCTCCCGGCTTTCCGCTAGGTTTTCAAGGCTCCTTCAAAATTGAACCGTTGACTTTTTAAATCTGTATACTGTCGATTTAGGCGGAACTGCCTAACATAAGTCTCCGTTGTCATTTTTAGGCCCTTGTCTCCAGCTGCGTGTTCTACGTTTATAAAACACATCCGCGGACCACAGTTATTTAATATTTGTCTTTCAATGTGGAACCTCATCTTTCCTTGTCACCAACAGTTGGCTGAACTTGAGGAGTGACCTCAATTTTTCATCATGACTATTTCTTCTCAGCTTTGTACTTCTTTTTTTACCAGATATAGATCCGTGCATTTTGCTACCGTGACTATAACCTACCGGTTCCGATATCCCCTCCACTTTATTCTCTTCATATTTACTGCACCTCATTTTATGCCTTTGCCTTATTTGATTTCTTTTTTTGTCCCTCCGCAAACCATTTTGTCCCTCCGCACCCAAGAAATTGCCACCATCACAGTCTCGCTATTCCTCCCAGCTTACTGCTTGTTGACTCACTCGACTTCCTCGGTAGTTTTACATTCTATTTACTCATAATACAGATCTCACATATTTTCATGTGTGCCAAGCTTCTCGTTCAACCAGCCACGCATCCAAATAATCAGTTATTTTGATTATGTGTGATTATGCTACTTGCCGTAAGTGAGCAGTAGTTCACACTTACGCTTTTCTTCGACTCAGATAGTTGCTTGTAGGGAAGATATGGAAACAATCTCCTTTTCAATTTTCTGTATTTATCTTTGCTTAATTAGACACTTTGTAACCAAAGGGGAGTTTGAAGGTCTTCGCTTATTGTTTCCTCTGATAAGCTGAACTGAAATGGTCACGTGAGATCGCAGTTTCATTCCAATGCTGTGGTTGTTGTGGTGGCGGCGGCGGTGGTTGTGATGCATTTGCTGTAAATGTGTGGCTGTGTAAGAACTGACTGATCTGTGTAATTAACATAGGGGGTTGGACGGGGCCGCAAGTCACTGTTTTTACGCGACAGTGGATGCGCGTTTCGGCAGACGTTTGTTAGACTATGACAAAAACGATTGTACAGAAAATGGAAGCCCTTCCAGGCCGCCTGTTGTAGAAGTTCACGGTGGCCATTTTGCCATCTTCGAACTTCAAAATTTTTTTATGCATCCGGGCGCTGGAGTTTGAATTAGGGTAGCCTCATTAAAATAAAGATGGTACCTGCAATATTTTTAATCCTATTCTCTCAAGACACTGTGTATTAGCAATGGGAGCAGAAACTCTTGAAGTAGTGACGAAAGCCTTTCGAGTAGGAAATATTAACGAAGTGAATAGAAAGTGTTATCTATGAGCAAACTCAGTATTGGTCAGTGAGCAACAGGACCTGAATCTTGGTAATCGTCGGTTGCCTACTGTCTTCTGTGAGACGATTTCTCTGGCAGTGAGAAAGATTACTTACATCAGTAACACATCTTCACAGAGATTTTCGGACTAATTTTGATGACCTGTAACCCTTTTTAACGATAAATTTTACCCTAACAGCCGTTGGTGGCTTCGCCATGGAAAGGTTGAGAATAAAGCGGCCAAACTCAGGTATCCTAGAAAGCAAAACAACGCTCTATCCTTTGAGTCAAGTTAAATATCGCCCCTCAACTATCAAATTTGAAGGAAGGAAGATTTTGGTTCTACGATAGTTGGCGATACCCAACCAGTTTATATACTTTTTCACCGGGTTCAATTGTCGTATTCTATGCATGTTCATCAACCTGCATTAACATCCCCATAAACCAGCCTTCCGTTCGAAAAATTCCCATCACGTTAGCAAACCCTGCAGATGAAAGAATCCTAGAATTTGCAAACCTCGAAACTGAGAAGAAGCAAAATAATTAAGAAAGAGCGATATCCCAGATATTTTTTTCAAGATGTAGTTTTGTGCATCATTGGTGCAAGGAATAATTGATTATTATTGATGACCAAAGCTCGACGGAATCAAAATACGCTGCCAACGGGTTCGGACACACATCTGTCCTGGGTCGAGTTGAAGGAGTATGCTGGACTAGCCGGATAGATGACCTGGGTGAGCACGCGGACAGAAGGGAGAATGCCTGTGGCTGAAGAGAGGTTAAATCTCTTGCCACAATCTCCATATTTGGTCCCAAGTTCAATAGAAGAGGCTTGGGCAGTTGAAAGCGTGGCGGTGGAGGAATTTATGAAGCCGTGCATCTTAATTAGCGTTTTGGCTATCTTGGTGAGTTTTGTGGCCTTCAAAATAATAGAAGGGGGGCCAAAATATGTTGCAAATGTGGTGGAAAATTTTCCAATGCTTGAATACGGCGCAGATTTGGAAGGAGAAGACTGCTGCTCGAAATGAGTCACCATGTGTTGAAATACATTGGTTTCATTACTTTAAATTCCAAAATCAGAAGACAAGGAATATAGTTAGATAGGCAATCGTTTACTGAGGCAGAGAGCGTAAATAAAACAACTAAAGCTACTGTTCTCAGCAGATAAGTGCCATCCATAATGCGTGTGTGTGTTTGCGTCTGCCCCCTAAACGGGCCACGTGGTAGATGCGTTGGACCAACACGGGGGCCATATTAGGGCACGGCAGGCGTTATTCGAGTTGCGCTCCCATAACAAATGCCGAACATGGAGGTGTGGTGGCACGCCTAGGGGCGGCTAGGACTTAGGGGACCCGGCCGCGCCAGCCACCTGCGTCCTCTCCCACCTCCGGTCTTCTTGACTCTGTCTTGACACCGGGCTCAGGTGGGGGAGGGGGAGAGAGTGCGGTAGATGCAGCGCAAGTCTAATATCACTTTAAACTAACTCACGCGCAAGTCACTGTCCCTGCTCCACTTTCCCATGGAGCATACGGTGGACATCGTCGGACTACGACGGTCGAACTGTCGTGTGTTTGCGTGCCTAAATATGGATGCTAAGTAAGTTTATTTCTGTAGGAATACGAGTTTGGAAGTTTGCCAATTATCGTTGTATTCTTTATTCTTTAAAGTATCAATAAGCACCAACTCGAGTGGAATTTGGTTTAGTGGCCTGACTCATCTACTATAAACCTATCGTTGGTCTGGTTGCGTACTTTCAGGTTAAACATTGTACGGGTGGTTGAGCAATAGTCTTTCTGAAAGTTTAAAAGAGACCTGAGGTGTAAATAGAAAACCATATTTGCATAGGTGACGGGATGGCCACCGCCTATTTTGTTTTATTTCACTGTAAAAAATGAAATAGTTCAGAATCCCACCTTGAGTGGGATATTGACATATTCAAACGCACGTTCGTCCTATTCATCGTTCGTTAAGTCTTATTCTTGGTGTGGTCGCTGCACCTCAGCAAAAAGGGCGTTAATGAATACCTTTTATACTAAAAATGGTGCCCAACATATGCATCACAGACCGCGTACAAGGTCCTAGGAATGCTAATGAGAACATATCATAATTCAGATCATGGTGATAATTGCTTTATGAAGTATATCTCAGGGCAAACTGATGGAATTAATTTCCTTACCATCCACAACTCTGTAATGCTTGTATAATTTTAATTCTTAGCGGAATTTAGCTAGAGTTGTATTTCTGTGTCGAGAAACGTCTTCAATTTACGTTCAACAGTATCATTACACATATTGATATATTAACTGTAAGGAGACGCTTTAATGAACCAATGTGAGGTTTTTCTGATATTTTTTTCCTTGTAGTCAAAACTTTTACTTGCGTCCCATGTCGTACGCAAGCACTGTTACTGTTACCGTTGTAAGATAGGCCTCTAAATCAACCTAGGAAAGAATATCAAGCGTTAACCACTCGACACCGCGATGAGGTTCGGAGAAAACATTATTAGAGATTACAATGCTCCGCTGCTTAATTGGGATCGTATCCTTGCCATAGGCAAGGATTCCAGAAAATGCTATTGAACATGACACTCGATGAATTCCCGTTTCGATATATCCGAATAATTACTCGAATGTGTTAAGGTCAAAGACCTTAAAAGACAAAAACGACCAAATTGTGAGCGATGGCCTTCAAAAGCTGAATTTCTTTCAAACTTTTTTCAAAGTTTATAGACCACAGAACCACTTGTTCGGCCATCTTCTCTGTCGCGGTTCATCAACACCCCGTCTATGAACACCGTATTATTTAAAGCACAACTAGTTTTGGCAGAGAAACTGAAGTTACCTCTGTCAAAGTCGCCTGGATCAGATGAGATTTCAGGTGTAGCTCTAAGTCAATTAGCTGAAGAATTAGCAGCACCACTCTATAATTTTGCAAAAATCGCTCGAAGCAGGAAAATTTCCTGATACATGAAAGTTGGCAAACGTCGTACCTAATAATAATGAAAGATCACGGCTATGTTCCACCAACTACAGGCCGATCAGTGTGACATACATTTGATGTAAGCTGATGGAAAGTAATGTTAAAAATGCAATTCTATCTCTCGACACATTCAGCTGTCATATCAATTTAATTCAATATGGTTTCTGTGGATTGAATTCAAGATTTCTTAAACCACTCTAAACAAAATGTTATTGCGAGTAACTACTGCTCAGAATGGGCACCTAGTCAATGTATAGTCCTAGAAGGGTCAGTTCTTGAACCGCTCCTATTAATTATCAATGCGAATAATCACGTACAAAAAGTGAAATCGGATAAAGCGCTGTTTGTGGATGATCTTAAACTGTGGGGGGGGATAAAAAGTTAATGACATTCAGATTTAACAAGAAGACATAGAGTTTGAGATATTTTACTTCCGTGGAATTTACCGGTCTCGAGATTTCGGATCATAAGACACTCTGGCATATTCTTTTTCATAAGCCTCGGATTCTTCTCAACATTATCATCATCCTGATTCATTTACAACAGGACAGCAGCCGGAACCACGTAGATCCTACCCACAGCTTCTTACAACTGCTCTGTTGGATTCTCCAATCTATAAATACCTGAGTTATTTTGCTAATAAATCCATACATTCTTGAAGACTAGTTGGTGAGCATACGCGTGCTTTAGATACATTCTCATCGGGTCAGTACATTTATATGATAATGGAGTACAAGCTAAGACATATAAGCAATAAGATTCATCCCGTCATACCAGTCTTTTATCGCCACCCTCCACCCCTATAAACACGACTCACTGGTAGGAAGAGATGAACCTTATTGATTTTATGTCTTAGCTTGTACTCCGTTTCCCATATAAATGTACTGGCCCGATGAGAATTTATGGAAAGCACGCGTATGCTCGCCAACTAGTCTTCTGAATCCTTTGATGGGAATTTACGCAACTCATACGATTTTCTTGGCTAAAAATTCTTCCTATAACTTTATGAACAATTCAAATTTGTGCAAACCGTCGTGGGAGACGAACATGTACCCTTAGAACATTGTGAAATGCATGCGTCTCAAGTGGAATTTGAACCTCCGTCCTGTGCGTGATAAGGAGTGACTATACAACTGCCGTATATGCGCGCGCCAGAGTCAAAGTTGAATAAAAAAATAGGCAGCGCTCGCAATAAAAATGACAAAAATTCTGGATATTCTACCACAAAATCGCCTCCCACTGTACGAGCAAATTTTAACAAGTTTGGTGGAGGTCAGTTACGAAGACAAGACCTGCATGACATGATTCAGACCACTTCAAAAATTGTTGAAGAAGTAGAAAAATTTAGTGGGCCAAAACATGGAGATAGAGGAGTTGAGAAAACTTCTTCGGCTTTAAACCGTAAATAGGAATTGTTTTAGACAGAAAATCTGGAAGAAAAAAACACGCAAGCAAGTAGCTTCCTCGGTTGTTACAAATAATGAGAAAACGCAATTTACCTCCACGGTCTTGGTATAACATCTAATCAATCATCTGTACGAAAAAGGGCAACCGTAAGGGGCCTTAGCAAACCGCTAAGAACGTTCCAAAAGGACCAAGAGAGCAGAAGGGTTCGTTTTATGGGCCATTTTTAAGTACAGTACACACAAATATCACGCTGTCGAACGTCACAACCGACAAAGGAGCCTCATTAATTACAGAAACAGTCACTAACTTCATCTCAACGAACCATCCGAAAGCAGAAAATGATGACAACTGGAATAGTCATAATGCGATCTCTGAAATTAAAAAGGGCCCGCGGGGTCCTGGCCTGGATGGCAGTAAATACATAAGCATAAAAGGCATGTATGGATCTATATACAGCACCCAAAAGGCAAGGACATAAGATGACATTGAATTATTTTAGCAATATTTTAAGGTAACCATTTCCAAGGCCTTCCGGGTGGACAGCTTTAGAGAAGCAAAGGATGAACCAGGCCAGCCATGACCGCTCAAGATTGTCGAGACTCCGAAACGCATATCCGACGATTTTTTTATTTAAATTTGTTTCCGTGAAGCGGGAGAAGTATCAGTCGAAAATCGAGCCGGAAAAACTCAATTTTTTTTTAATATGCATGGCGTTTGTTCCAGAAACTAAACGATCCGACAGTTAGGTATCAGATAAACATCCCGATGTTATTTAAATTATAGAAACTTGGTTGTACTCTGAAATTTTGGATGGTGAAATTGCCATCGATGAATACAAATCATGCCGGTCAGACGAACTGCATAAAAAGATTGAGAAAAAGCGATATATGTCAATAGAGTGGTCATCGTAGCTGAACTTCGAAGAGTTTCCTCACGTGAATACGAAGGATTGAGGCTAAAACTAAAGCGGCAACGGGCACAAAATCTTAATTTATTGACCACATACATGTCACAAAAGCAAACGCTTGATGAAAAACTGCTCGAATTAATTAAATATATAGCCCAAAACGGAGACATAATTTACGCCCGAGACTTTAATGTACTGCTGGTCGACTAGCACAATCTATTAGTAAAAGGTTCGCGTAATCCCTTTATAGGGTACTCAAAGGCCCATAGGGTACTCAAAGGCCCATGCCTATTTCCCTCAATAAATTGAATTGAATAAATTGAATTGAAATCCGGATGCATAATGCTAACAATGAAGCTGTTTCTCGCACATAATTTCATAGTATCAAAAGGCGAGTGGTGAATTATCTAGACCTCCTTCTTTTGAAAGACCCAATTAATGCAGATGAACTTAGATCCATGGTGCTGCTTGCCAAGAGTTACCACATCATGTTTCTGAGGGAAAACTACTTGTAAGCCAAACAAATGGAGAGTACTGAGGTCTATATAAGTTACTGGTGAGGGAATTTATCTGCGATGAGAAACAAAGTATCGGTACTAAACTGGCAGGAAATTCTTAGCAGAATTCCGGATGTCATTTTGAAACTTTTTAAAGGAGTTATAAGTGACATTATGCCTCATAACTGACCTGGGAACATAATCCAAAACGAACGATGTCCTGTTTGACTAACGCGAGATATGAAGAGACAGATGAACAGGAAGATGAAGCTCTGGAGCAGGTACGTAGCGACAGCTCATTCCTAGCATTACGAAGAATTTCGACGAAAGTGGAACGAAATCATGTCAAGTGTCCGCAGATCGCGGAAGGAGCATGGAGCCAATATTATAAAACGTGCCATAGAAAAGCCGAAGAACGTTTCAATGACATAAACAGCAGGTTAAATAATCAAGAAGTGTCATTGTTGAAAGGGGGAACTTTGAGGCAAGCACCCAAAATCGAGAAAAGGCAGAACTTCTCAATAGTTTTTTATCCGTTTTTCACTAATGAGACGGATTTTAACCAGGCACACAGTCATACAAGGAACATCAACGAAATCATGGAAAACATTGACTTCATAGAAGAAGATGTGAGGTAGGAATTTCTTGCACTCAAAGAATCAAAGTCTCGGGGTCTGGACCAAATACCGGCAAAAGCATTAAAAGATCTTACTTAGGAAGTCTCCTGACGTCTTGCGAATATTTTCAATTCTGCTTTTACTTAACGTATTCTCCTATGTGATTGGAAATTAGCAAAGAAAATAACCTATTCTCAGGGGTGGGACCAGAACCGGCGTTAACAAATATTGACCGGTAAACCTGACATCCATTTGTTACAACGTCATTCAAAGATCAATAAAAATATGCCATGAAGTTCCTCGATGACAAGCAGTTCTTTGACCGTAACCAATACGGATTTTGACGAAACCACGCTTGCTTGACCGATATGCTCTAGTCAAGGGAGTAGTGGCCGTTGCCGTTATATGAAGGTATGAGCGTCGATGTAAACTAAATCGACTTCAAGAAATCCTTCCATAGCGTGTCACACTGTCGGTTACTCTACGAGGTCCTGGAATTTGGGATAACAGTTAATTTACTGAATTGAAGATCAGAATTCTTTATCGACCGATTGCAGGACGTGTTCATTGACATTGCCTTGTCAATGTCAGGGCCGATTGTCAGTGGTGTACCACAGGCTCCGTCATAGGGCCATTCTTGTTCTTAATCTATGTCAATGACTGGACTCCCGGGGAGTGATGTTTGCAGATATCATCAAAATATGGCAACCGATCAAATGCAGTAATGATGAGCAGACTTAGAACGAAGTCCTTAATCGCCTCCTAGAATGGTCCGATAAATGGTTGCTAACGTTTAACTTTGACAAGTGTGTCGCGCTGCGACTCGAAACAAGGGAGGTGAGCCGAAGGGGCGATTTACACTCACACTTTCTTGACGAAAGGTTCCTTTCAAATATAATGAATAAAAGGACCTAGTAATAACCTAATTGTCATCTCCGAATCCATTTTGGGAATTTACCAGTGCGGCTAAACGTATAACCAATGTTCCCTTTGCCAGTAAAAGAACTTTCGTATATGTAGATAAGGAAGTTTTTGGAAAAGTCTACGGGATATTTTTAGATTTCAACTGGAATAAATAGTTCAGGTATGACGCCAATGGCTTGAAAAAGATTATAAACAGTTAGAAAGGGTTAAGAGAAAGGCGAAAAAGCCGTAAATGGTCTAAAATCCTTCTCATACAAATGCCAACTTAACCCGCTTAACCTCTTTCCATTGAAGACACGCTGATGTGGAGGCGTCTCATACGAACATACCGGCTCGTGAAAAATCGGGACTGTACCCTGTCTTTCGATGATTCCTTCTCACTGGCTAAAACACCTAACCTGCTTAGGAATTATTTCAAACTATTAGGATCTTTATCCCTCTTGCATATTCATCATCAGTCATTTTCGCAGCGAGTTGTCGGTGCCTGGAGCGAAATTCCAGGGACGTTAAATTGGGGGACACTATAGGGGTCTTCAAAAAATTGCATGCATATTTCCTTGACAAATACCACTCAACCAGACAAAATAGCACTATAACACCAAACCATTGCTACGCTTCTAACTACGCGTTACTGGGGCCGGGCTCCACACACGAAAGTTCTCCTTCTCCAACTGAAATGTCCAACCTTGGAATACTCTACCTCTGGATGTCGTTGTCTGCTTCCCTTGAAGTCTTTAGGAGAAAACTGGATCGCTATAGCGGTACACTATAATACCACTCAAACTATTTAGCCTTATCCAATTTTAAAACGCTTTCTTATCGTTATAATACTACTTGGTCTATTTCAGTATCATTTTAGGGGATTTATTACAATGTCACGTTCATTGCATATTCTTGCTAACATCAAGCCTCTCACTCACCAGCTGATTGATAACCTACAACTGCAATTAAATGTACTTATACTACTCGAACTATGTACGTAAGTGGTCGTTTAGGTTTAATCCTTTTGTCAAGCCGACGGCTGCTTGTTTTTCGCATGCAATTAGATAAACAAAGCCGTTCGCTTACCTTTCCCTTAATAAACAAAAATCTGAAAAATACTGATACACATAACGCTGATATCCCTTATTTCACATATGTACAGCTTGTTCCTCTTTGGTGCATGTGATTTTATCCCATTGTTACAAAACTATATTCACAGTTCATACGTTACTATCTACTTTAAAGTAACATACTTATTTTAAATAACATATTATATGTATGGTTTTTAATGGGGTCTTCACAGGCAATGCCTAATACTCTTTTATATACAGAACTAATACGGAACTGACGGAGCTGTACGCATGAAGCTTAAACGGTCAAATGCAATTTAATATGAACGGGTGTGTGATAATGAACATAATATCTGCAAGATGCGGAACACTTGCACTCTCACAACTATATCTCTTGGAAAATCAACGACTTGAAACTGTAAATGTGCAAAAAGACCTTGGCGTATTCATTAAAGGCGACTTCAGCGTAACAACGCAGTGTTCCAAAGTCGCAGCGAGGGCAATGTCACCTATAAGCGGGATACGAAGAGCGTTTACTCGCTTGAATTCAGCTAGCTTTGGTAAGTTAATTGGTTTTTTTTACGACCGCGCCTGGACTTTACGGTACCGTATTGGTGGCCATGGCTTCGAAAATTTAAATACAGGCTTGAATTTGTACAAATACGTGCAGTTTTATCCATGAAATCATGCACTTTGCGTAAGAGCAGCGCATGACCACTTTGAATTTCTATCCCCCAAGTTATATTGGGGAAATATAAAGCTTCGTGAATATGGACACATCCTGTGCGTATTTCGGTGTAGCTGCCACAAAGGACGAAGGTGGCGACACAGCTGGTCAGCAACATACAAGAAAACTAGCATGTATATATACCAATGTCTAAAGCTTCTCCCTAAATTGGATGAGATTTTGACAAACGTGTGCCAAATTTTACCAGATATCATCTCTATAACTGAAAAGTGGCTGACAGCGAAAGTTGGCTGATCGTTAAGTCGCTCAACCCAGTTTTCAGTTGTTCAGAAAGGTTAGAGCGGGATGTCAAGGTAGGCGTGTGCTGACTTGTGTCAGACACGGCCTGTTCTTGTCAGAAAAACGGATCAGCTCGCGTGCGAATCTGAAGCCATCTGGCTCACCATTAGAACGCTGGGTTCCCAAGCAATTGAGATCCTAATGGCCTGCAGTCAGACAGTAGTCTGATTGACGACTTAGAAGCGTTTGCTTGTCCACCCGAAGTTGTGATTATGGGCGAATTAAATGCTCCGAATATCGATTTGGATCTGAGCTCGGCACCAGGCTTGGAACTAAACTCCGATCACTGCCTCCTAGAAGCAGCGCACAAACGCTTCATAACCCAACACGACTTGTCTCCAACCATAACACGTGAGGGGCAACAAACCAATTGTTTGGACCTTGTATTGACAAAAGGGCCTGACAGCGTCCATAGTGATAACTGTCTACCCTCACTATGCAAAAGTGACGACGTAGTCCTACAGTGAGAATATTCGCTCTTTTCTGTCCCCGATCGAAGCATCACAGTCAAACGCAACATATGGCGTGGAGATTTTACCCAAATGAAAATTGATGTGCACCGTTTAGACTGCAATCAAACATTCACCGAGTGTAGTCTCAAGGATTGGATGGCATTTAAGGCCGTATTATATGGATTTATCACCAACTATGATGCTAATTAGAAGAAAATAAGGTCACAAACAGGCCCCAGGGGCTAACGACCACACTTAAGAGTGAAGTAAACGCAAGTGAAAGCTGTGGCAAACTTATCTAAGGGAGAAAACCGTTGAATCGTTGACGAAGTACAAGACGCAAAGAAAAAGGATGAAGGGCCTTGTTTATAAAGCCTAGCAAAGTTTCGAGAGTAACCTGATAAACCGTGCAGCAGAAAACCCAAAGCTCTTTTACAACTTAATTTGGTAGTGCACTCGAAATAAAGACCCCACCCCTTTGTTAAATCGAATGAAGATGTCGAAATTTGCAAGGACGAGGAAAAAACTGATCAGCTATCTTAGTTCTTTTAGTCGGTTTATACGAGAGAAACCAATCAAATCGCTAATAACTATAGTGTGGAAGAGATCCCAACAATTGATTCAGTGGTAATCACAGAACCTATTGTTCTGCTGAAACTACTGAAGCTAGAAGAAACGAAATCACCAGGTCCTGATGTACTTCTGGCAAAGTTTTTGAAGGAGTTGGCCGTAGAGTTGGCACAAGCCTTGCGTCTACTCTTCCGAACATCCCCCGCTACAGGCAGATTGCCACCCGATTGGAAGACTGCATGAATTTCACTGATACATAAAAGTGGCAGCAGCGCTTCCGCAAATAACTACCGGTCGGTAAGTGTCACCTCCATATGTTGCAATATTATGGAGCAAATCATCAAACGTAAACTGATACAGTTTCTGGAGTTGCATTATCTTCTCTCTGACGTGCAGCACGGATTCCACAGAGGAAGGTCCTGTTTAACCAATTTTCTCTACTGTCCGGAAAGATGGACCCGATTGGTCGATTAATGAAATGTGGTGCACGCAGTTTAAGTAGACTTCAAGAAGGCCTTTGAAAGCGTGTCTCACCAGCGTGTCCTATAAAAACTCACCCGTATTGGGGTAAGGGGCAATTTTTTGGAGTGGATCGAAAACTTCTTGATTGTGTGAGTCTACATTGTCCGTCTTGGCAATCAAAAATCGGCGGAGGTGGTGGTTGAGAGTGGGGTTCCTAAGGGATTCCGTCTTTGCCGTATCCTCTTCCTTAGATAAATTTATAATCCGTTATTGTGTTGGACTGTGACAAAGCCATGTTCGTTTAACCATAAAGCTTTGGAAGGTTATTCACAATAAAGCTGAAGAAGCAAATTTACAGGCGAACTTGCATCAACTCCAGGAATGGTCAAACAAATTGATTCAGCAGTTGTTAGAGAACTGTGGTTCACTTAAAAGGAGATTGTTACACCGCTGAACTCGTGCTCAGCACCACCGTCCAACTTTCTGGTGAGATGGTCCCACCAAGTCCTCGTGTTTCGGTTGATGATCCCACAAACCTTCTGCAAGGCCTCTGGAAATTTATTATTAGTCTCTCCCCGGTTCCACCCAGGCCATAAGTCTCCGAGTCTTGTATTGAGAAATACCTTTTGACCTGCTCTCCTAGGTGCTCGAGTACACCGGCCATTGGGCCCCACCTATGAAAGCCCATACCAGCTTGTCTCTTAAAGTACGAAGACCTTCAAAATTCAACGTGGAACACGTGAGGTGTGTGTGAGAGTGTGCCGCCTCAAAGATGCTGTCTTGGACACTCCAACGGACGAGGCCCATGGTAACCAACCCCCGGTTTTTCCATCTCCCTGATCAGTATAGTACTACATGTCCCATGTCCGCTACCTCGAACTGCTGCCTCATCCGACGCAAAAATTCCAGCCACAAGATGTGCTTTCTCCCCCGCTTCGCACCCTATGCGTATCACACGCAGTGGGCGTTACTTTATTTTGCTGATCTTGTAGTTACCCATTTCTTTTAGACTGGCACATATGCTTCGGCGTCATTTTACGACACCCTCCGGTCTCGGAGTTGCTGCTGTGCCAATTTGCCAGAATGTCTTGCCTGTAGCTAACTGTTCGTCTTTAAATACCTGTGCCCTCATTTTTATAGAATCATCTGGTAAAATTGACGGCAACCACGCTAGGAAACAGCCCTAAAAAATTTCTTTAGATTTGAACCCAAACAGAGGATTGGATATATCTTGTGAAATATCCAGTAATATGCATCAGGCACAAGAAACAACAAACAATCTCCAGAAATCGATAGAACAAAATAAGATGACAATGATGTACACAAATGTGCAATAATTTAACAAAATGGATGAACTAAAACTGGCCACGGCCCATTTGAAACCTGGCTTCGTAGTTCTAACAGAAACCCGGTTAAATGAACAAAGCACAGACACAGAAGTCAGCCTGGTCAAATTTTAACATTTCTGCATGAACCGAAATGGACGTAAGGTAGGGGAATCGTAATGTTTATACGAGATGGCATTGGCTACGTTCCGGATGGGCCCTCACCAAATAGAACACGTTTTGTGGAATACTTAGTCGTAAATTTATAGTCCCAAACCAACCGGACCTCCATATTGCCGTGATATATTGACTCACAGGGCAACGGACGGACACGGATGAAGCACTCGTTACGGAGGTCATGCAAACCTGCCGTGGTAAACACGTATTAATATATGAAGATTTCATCTCTCCAGACATCGTTTAGGAATCAATATACTCCTCGCGATCGAAAACTTCATTCGAACGGAAATTACTTCAGGTGGGAACTGACGAGTTCCATACCCAAAAAATCATAGTGCACATGTGGTTCCGAAATGGACCACAATCAAGCTGTTTGATGTTACCTTAAATAGAGACCGCAATCGCATCCTTAGATTAAGTGCTCACACGCCTCTTGGACGAAGTGATCATTTTGTTGTTGCTTGGGAGTACAGTCACTTTAATGTACCCGAACTTCGAGCTTATAGGGAGAGAAATGTAGGAAAAAGGGAAAAATATCAAAATGAAAGAACTACTCAATGAGATAGACCGGAGCCCTGTACACAAACCTGAGTCAAACGTTGTCTGGTTCATCGTTGGTAACTTCATTCAGTAATTGATATAGAGTTGCTTACCACTTAAAAGGAGCTCGTGCGTCTTCCGCCCGAGTGGATGACATCGGATATAAAGGGGAATCTCAACAACCCGAAAACTTTTCCGATTTTCAAAAAAACAGTGAAATTGGTGTCGGAATCTTCTAAGAAAAGAAAGATCAGCCTTTGAGTAGGAAATAGTCAAAGACATACCAAAAAATCTGAAAGGTACTTTGTATACGTGAATATGGCGAAAAAATCGGGACTCCTTTCCTTGTCTAAAAGACTATCAGGGAAACAAGTCAAAGAATAACTCTGACAAGATCAACATCTTGTCCAATTTCTATATGTCCTTGTATACAGAGGAACTGTCTTTTGACGAGCAAGAATACCACAGTATTGCAACACTTGCAGATAAAATAAGCACGGTGTCGTTCACAACAGATGCACTAAGGAAAACTCGGAAACAGCTACAGCCTACTAAATTACCTGGCCCGGATTGCATATCCGCAAATGTTCTGAATAAACTGACTGACCAGCTCGTTTCTCCACTCTCTAAAACTTCTGAAAGTTCAATGGAGGCGGAAGCTTTGCCTACCGATGGAAGCTAGGCAACATAAACTCCATCTATAAAGGAGGAGTTAGGACATCACGAAATATTTTCAGACCAGTCAGCCTCACAAGTATATGTTGCAAAATGATTAAAGAAGATAATCAAAGTGGAACTGATAAGGCATATTGAAGAGAATAACTTGCTTAAATTCATTTCAATATGGATTTAAAAGTGGTCGATCCTGCCTCACGAACCTGCTGAAATTCATTAAAAGATCAACAAAATCATTAGAAATGTGTTTTTCAGTCGATGCGGTCTACATTGAATTTAGGAAAAGCCTTTGACAGGGTTCAAAACAGACGTCTGATCTTCAAGCTGCGTCAAATGGGCGTGACTGGCAACATACTCAAATGGCTGGTCGACTTCCTCACAGGCAAGCACCAACGTGTTTGTATTGGATACGCTAAGTCGCACTGGGAAACCGTTTACAGTGGAGTGCCACCGCAGGGGAGCGTTCTGAGTCCCACTCTGTTTCTGATATACGTGAACGATTGCCTTGATTGCCTGACACGCGAGAAGGGTATGATCACTGATGATCTGGAATTATTAAATTCGATTGAAAAACTGGAGAATGCGCGGAACGTAAAAAATAACTTAGATTGCTTTGCCAAACATGGTGTGATGAGTGGCTGCTGAACCTTAATTTCAACAATTGTCAAATCAACCGACCATGGTCTTGTTACAGAAGGGAGATGAGGTTTGAATATCAGTACTTTATCAGCGGTCACCAACTCGATGAGGTAAATGCTCAAAGCGACTTGGGTATGTGGATAGCACCCACTCTCAAACAATCGCCGCACTGCGCTAAGAGAGCAAAGAAAGCTATGTGTATCTTATGAGTGATCAGGAGATCCTTCGTTAATTTCGAGGAAGAGCTTTTTGGGCGCGTGTTTGGAAAATTTATCCAGCCGGTGCTGGAATATTGCGTTCAGGTGTGGCGCCCCTGGACGAAGCATGATTACACTCTGTTGGAGAAAGTTCAACGGAGGGTGACAAAACTAGGCAGTAGATTGGAATACCTACCATATGAGGGCTGACTAGAAAGACTCAAATGTTTCCTCTTAATTATAGGCAATATAGAGGGGATTTGATGTTGGTCTTCAAACTTGTCAGAGGAGTTGATTGTGCTCTTCAAATGGCCGATATTTTTTAATTGGAAAACATAGCAAATCTCCGAGGCAACCAATACAAACTGAAGACAAACCACGCTTAACTTGGAGTGCGGGCAACTTCTTATCCTACCGGGTGATTGAAGAATGGAACAAACTGCCTACTTCATTGCAATGTTTAAAAGAAGACTTGATGAATTTTTACTTGATGGACATTTATTAAGTCGACATCAAGGAATTAGAAACGGTTACGATATTTCCATATAAAATTTCATATTTAGCTAGCATCTATCTGTAAATAAGGTTTAAATAGGCTCTACCTGTCAAGGTCAAGGTCAGGGCGCGGAGCTCGTTTTTAAAAGATAAGTGAAAATTGTAAGTTTTTCATGATTTTCTCATTCCATGCTTAAATTATTAACTGATTTTTGGATTAAACTTTGCTTTTTAGCAGCTTATAACTTGCTTATACCTGTGCTGTCTATCCTCTCCAACAGGCGGGAATCTTTAGTGTCAACTTTTTTCCCCGTCATAGCCTCTTTATTATTCAGGGGAATCTTTTATACTAAGAGGTTTTCTCAAGCACGTATATAGGCCCTTAGTTACAATTTTGGAGAACATTCGATTTCCAACAAAAAACCAACCGTCAGAAAATATATATTGCAGAGCTACCGTTAGATCCCGTCAGTTTTTTTGGTTAACGCTATAGCAATCTGGAATAAGCTACCCAGAAGTATCCAAATTCAGCAAGGCTATCATTTGTTTATGAGAGCTGTCAATAGCTTTCTACATTAAGGAAACCTGACAAAGGTTTTGGGTGCTGACTCTGTGGAAGCTCTCTTCCATTCTAATGGCGTTCACGGACTCTGAAACCTGTGCCGGACATCAGGCTGAGGGCAATATTGCTGGCTCTGCAGACTTTAATCGGATTATTCCTCAGTCGACAGCGAACAGCCGCTCGCCGACATACCCGCTGGTGCAGAATACCGGATCCATAACACTGAAAGGAGAAGTACTACACCGTGCACCTGTGTCAACGCTTCCCTGTCCTGAACTTTAATCCCTCGATAAGCTGCAGTTTTTTTTATCCCAAAAACACTTGAAAGAAGAATCAGGTGTTTTTTTCACTTTCAACTCGACCCTCTACTGTATATCTCTTTTGACCTTGCCTGTAAAATGGGTATAAATAAATAAATAAATAAAAGCGACTTAAAAAACTAAAACGAACAACTACATGACCTCTGTGTTATTTACATATCCACACTGTGACGAATTAAAGGAATTCATGACCTAGCTACCAAAATGGAAACAAAAGAGATGAAAGCTGCAGAACTTCATGTGCTTGAATCCCCAAGATAAACAGCCAAATTTTCTAAAAGGAAAGGAAAAATTACCGAAAATCAGGGCCTCAAATTATGATCATGGACTCAGGACAAATAATAACAAATGACAACCAAATAGCGAATCAATTCAACAAGTTCTTCTCCACCAACGAAGCAGTAGAAGATGAACATATCCCACAACCAACCGAACTAACTTCTCTTTCCCTTAATGAGATCGATATTAATGAAGAAACAGTAAAAACAGCTATCTGATATCTACCCAAGTCTCCCTGCTATTGAACAGATAAAATCCCTCCATGCATAACTAACCAAATGATAAACCCCAATAATCCTCGCTAAACTATTACGGTTATTTAAAGCAAATGCAATTGTTCCAGACATATGGAAATATTCCAGCATTGCACCAATCCGTAAAAACTGTAACCGAATGTAATCATGTTATTCATAGAAAAGCGACAATCTCCAAAATTTGAGAAAAAATAGTTTACAATCAAATACTAAAAACTTGGCAAACACCAACCACGTACCTCTCTCCAAACAAGCCTTGTTACCTACGAAATCCGGTCATTCCTGCTATCTCCATTTTCTGGAAACCATTTCCAGCAGGAGACATGAAGGAAATACGGCAGCCACAGTAAACGTCTATCTTAAAAAGCCTTTAACAATGTTCTCCATAAAGACTTATAAAGAAGCCAATAAGCCATGGAATACGGTCTTCACTTCTTGACTTTCTCACATCTTCCCTTCAAAAGCAGCAGCAAATAGTACAGATTCTAAAAGTTTTTTCAGACCCATCTCCAATCAAAGTCAAGTTCAAGGCGCACAGCTCGTTTTTGAAAGCTTAGTAAAAACCCTAATTTTTTCAGGATTTTATCATCCCAAGCTTAAATTAATGCCTGATTTTATGATAAAACTTTGCATTTTTAACACTCTATAACCTGCTTCTTCCTGTGTGGCGTGTCCTCTCCTACAGGTGGGAACCATTAGAGTCAACTTTTTACCCGATATAGCCTCATTATTAGTCACGTGGATCTGTTATACTAAGAAGTTTTCTCAAGCACGCATCAAGGTCCTTAGTTAAAATTTTTGAAAAAAACATGTTGCAGAAAATCATTTGCCTGATTTTTCCCAAGTTTGAACAAAATAAGCCGCCTCCTAGCAAAAATGAGAACGAAAATCTCAGATCGTCGCAAGTTCTCAGCCATTGAATGGAAGCGTTGCATGGTTGCATCTACTATTCCTAGCAGTGCTTTGCATATGCAACCGGTTGTTAAAACTGAAATTATTGGCTGATTTTTGGAAAAAAATCTCCATTTTTAACATTTTATCCCCTGCCTATACCTCCGGTGCTCGTCCTCATCAACAGGCGTGAATCTCAAGTGTCAACGTTTTCTCCCGACATAGTCTGATTATTAGTCAGGTGGATCTGTTATACTAAGAAGTTTTCTCAAGCATGAATATATGTCCTTAGTTAAAATTGTGGAAAAACATTCGATTTCCAACAATAAATTTTCAGCAGTAACTGCTGTTATTGTCGACTTTCCAACTGGCAGGAAACCTATATTGCAGAGTTCAACTTTCGTAGTCTCATTGTTAGTTCCTTTTTTCAGTGTATTTTTTACCCAAACCATTTCCCATCTTATTTTGTTTAAGAAATATTCTCTTATTCGAAAAAAGGTGTAAAATATTACATAAAACGAATGGTTTAGGAAAAAAATTCCTTCAGCGTTTGATTTTTGAAAACATTTTTCTGTGAGCACCGACCTTGTCTGTTTGGAATATCATTTGTCTTTCTCTTTTTGATTTTTGCTAGTTTTTTGCCTCCTGATTGCTTATTAGAATTCTGCAATTCCTATGTTGTACATCCTAACGTCCTCAAACGGTGTACCTTTCGACAACCATCAAATTATCACAAAACATCGATCGCAAGACCTGCTAGATTGTCGCAGAAAATAATTTGCGTCAACTTCCTTCGGCCAAAAGCTAAGGGATTTCACTCTTGACCAACCTCTGGTACAGAAGGTTAGCATACCAACGAGATTTAGAAAGAACCAGAGAGCAAGTTGCCTGGACATAGTATTTATGAAGGACGTCTCTAAAATTTATGAAGTGTATTCTAGTGCACCCCTCGGTAAGTGTGACCATAGTACGCTGATGTGGGATTACTCACTTTATTCTCAGCGCCAGAATGGAATGGAATGCAAGCGAAATACATGGAAAGCTGATTTTAAACCAACGAGGAAAGAAATGATGTCCGTTAAATGGGATTGTTTGCTTAAAGGGAATCCAGAGGATGACTGGCGATCATTTAAGACAGTTCCACTCGATGTAATTGAACACTTTTGTCCAGTGAAGGTGCAAAAAAAGACTAGTCGCCCTGCCTGGTTAACAAGAGAACTAAACAGGCAAATAAAGAAGAAGAATAAAAAACGGAAGGTATTAAGGGAACAGGGTCAGCAGAGCATCTCAAGGAATTTCTTCATGAAAGAAATGCTAGCAAAAAATGATTCGTCAGGCAAGAAAAACTATGAATAAGAATTATAAAACAGGCTGAATATAAACCAAAAACTTTATTCCATTATGTCAATAGTCGATTAAAAACAAGGACCCATTCGCAGTACTTATGGATGAAAAAGTGGAGAAGTCGTTGAAAATTGCGTGAAAGCCGAGCACTTGGGTCGGTTCTTTGCCTCGGTATTCACAAGAGAACTGGAACTTCAGCTTGACCACGTCAACAGTGTTGCTATAGACACCGGTACATTGCTTGCATATATACTATTCCTGGAACCTCTCCTTAACGAGAACTGCAAAATCTCAAAGAAGCCCAAGTCATCTGGTTCAGACGATTTACTTGCAAAGTTCTTGAAAAACTGGCCAGTTAACTCTCCAAACCCCTAGCGCATCTATTCCATTCGGCATTTGATTTAGGTAAACTGCCATCCGAATGGAAGGCAGCAAATATATACCCCATATACAAGATTGGGGCTCGATCGAATGTCCACAGTTATCAGCCTGTCAGCCTAACATCCATTTGCTGTAAAATAATGGAACCAATAATCAAGAAAGTGACTATGAAGTTCCTTGAGGAAAACGGATTACTCTCAGAGATCCAGCATGGCTTCAGAGAGAATCGCTCCTCTCTTTTCAGTGTATTTCTCTCCCCAGAGCAGTGGACTCACACATTGGACGAAGATTATAGGATTGACGTCATATACACTGATTTCAAGAAGGCGTTTGACAGTGTCCCACACAAACTTCTCATCTACAAATAATCTGAAATTGGCATAAGAGGAATGCTACTCACATTGATCGCAGACTTTCTTACAGGAAGATTACAAACTGTGTGCGTCGATACCTCAAAGTCAAAACCTACTCCAGTTCTAAGTGGTGTCTCCCAAGGCTAAGTCTTAGGGCCGTTACTCTTCTTGGTGTACATAAACGTATGTGTCAACGACCTGGGTTGCAGCGCCGTCATGTTTACAGAAGATGTTAAATGTTTGGAGGGTCATCAAATCTGATTCCGATAGGCACGCACTTCAAGAAGATATTAACTGTCTTAGCAACTGGTCTGCTCGTTGGCTCTTAAATTTTAACTTTGGGAAGTGCGTGGTCCTTAGACTGCCTACCAGAAGGACCAGTGAGGAGGATGATTTCTACCAATACGTTCTCAATGGGCAGCCCCTTTCAATTGTCGAGGAACAGAAGGACCTCGGTGTTCTAATAAACTCCTCACTTATACCATCTTCAAATTGTTTGAAGACAGCTAAACGCGCGACACAGGTTTTTTTGCGCTCAGACGTGGATTTGTGCAGATTGATAAATAACTCTTCCAAAAAACCTACGGGGCATTTGTTCGATCTCAGTTGGAATATGCCGTCCAGGCCTGGCATCCTTGGTTTAAGAAGGATTATCTACAACTTGAACGAGTGCAAGCGAGGGCTACAAAGACGGTCAAGAATCTTACTCATATGACTTACGAAGCCGGACTGGTTGAACTTGATTTGTTTCCTCTCAATTACAGGCAACTTCGCGGTGACCTAGGCGCATCCTCCATTTCCGAAGCAACCACCCTGTTGACGACAAACGCAGTTGTGTCAGAACCCTCTTCCGACGTGTCCAAACACACTGCAGCGACGACAGTGGGAAGAAGGAGGAGATGGAGTACTTACATGCCCTTTTTACAGCCAATGGTTATCCAAAGTCCTTCATCCGCAAATGCCTCAGGAAGCCTCAGTTTAAGCAGTCGAACGTAGAAAAGCCAAAGTTTTGGCTCGGAATCCCCTATGTGAGGAACGTTTCAGAGGCAACTACAAGAATCCTAAAACCTTTTGGGATAGGCGTGGCTCATAAACCAGAATGCACTATCAGACAGCAAGCCATGAAGCCCAAAGACCCGCTTCCAGTAAAAGAACAATCAGCAGTGGTCTACAGCATACCATGCCAAGATTGTGATGCAAGGTATGTTGGTGAAACGGGCAAGCGCCTGGGCACAAGGTTGCATAAACACCAACTTGCAATCAAACGCAAAGACAATTTGCCTTTGGTTATGGTCACGCACAACAGCTGAACCACGATTTCGCCTTTGAGAAAACTAGGGTGATTGGCCGAGCCAATGAGAAGGTGGCCAGACTGATGCTCGTGAGTTGATCCTCGACTGGCACACTCAACCGAGCTATAGACTTACATCCTGCCTACCAAGGTCATCGTGTGCATAGGAACCACGTATCTTATTTGTTCTCCGGCTTGGACAGTTTGAAAACCGTTAACACTTCGCTTGTTCTGATCCTGACATTAAAACTGCAACTGCACGTACGTATCTGCCCTCTGGAATTTTCGGGAATTTTTCTTGTGCCAAATTTCCTCACAAAACGACATCAAATTGGAATTTGTTTATCACCTTCGTTGACTTGATAAAACAGCCTCTACACCAATAAATACTGACTACCATTCAGTGAACCAAAAGTGCAAAACCCCTTGAAGATTAGAAGTTATCCAGGACCTTTGACCTCTACAAACGGCTGATTCGTTTCTGAATATCCTTTCTATCATTTATTGTTTTTTTTTTTAAAGTGGTTTTGGACGAAAAGGCGCATTTACTGCTCATATTGTTTCTATTGCGGCGTCGTTGGACTTCCGTTTGAAATTTGCTTGTCTCCAAGCTTTTGATATTTGGCCAATAATCTGTTCCCAAAGTCAGGACTCAACGAAATAAGTTGTCATTGGATCACGTTTGTCTGTTTATCAGGATCAGCCTATAATTTTTTATAATCATTGTGATATTCAGGCACACAAAAATTGACGTCGGAATCTTGAAAAATAAGCCAACTCAGCTTCATTTGGATCCTGCCTCATAGGGCTTCAGAAAACAGTATCTCGCCAGAAAAGGTGTCTACATCAGAAATGAACGGAGAACCACTGGCAAAATCACGTCAAAGGCTGCATCACTCTTTGCTTCGTATTTATATTCGATAGTGAATTCGGTTCGGAAAAGCACTTCTTATTGTGCTCAGTAAACTATTCGCTTGATAAATTAAGCTGCTCGTTAAAACTATATGTATCTTCGTAGAGATCTTGCTGGCATGGGAAACGCAAATGTTCACGACCCGACCACGCGAGAAAATTATTCACTGCTTCGGCCAGGATTCGAAACAACAACGTCTCGTTTAGCGACCGATGCTCTTGACCGCTCGGCCACGCCCGGGAAGCCAGCAGGCAAAAAAAGTATATCCGCCAAAAACAATGATCTCTCCTACCTTTGTTAACCGTTTTTCGATCTCATGTGACAAAAACGTACCACAAATACTCAAGCCACTCTCAGCAGACCGAGAAGAACCACCAAGCAGCAATATTGAAGAAAGCAGTGCACTACTGAACATTACCAAAACTAAGCTACACAGTGAATGGCTGGCACACTGTGATGGATGCCGAGGACTCACAACCAGAATTTGAGATAAGAAGGAGACCTCGATCTCCTATCGGAAATAATAGCAGTCCTAATCAAACATAACAAAATTAACTCACCGAAACACGATGCAAATGAGCTAAAAATTATCAGCAAGTTAGACCATAATCATCGCAAGGAAACGGTAGAGGTCAAAATACACAACATTAAGCGAAACAAAAAGAGAAAAAGATCGAAGTCATTAGAACAAACCTCTGAGTCAGCTGAAATACAGATGACCAGAAAGAAAATAAGCGAGGAGGAAATTATGTCTTACGTTTCCCCAGGTTCGGGAAATCTGGTGCACATAGAATCCGACTGCACAAAAGTAAATCAGCGATCGACGGTCTCTGAAAAGTTGAAAAACAGTAATCATAAGGTATCTTTAATGCCACGGAAGAGCGACAGCAGCATGTTCTATACATGTCCATCGAACTACAATGAATCAGGGCATGGTAGCCAGCAAAGTAATGGCCGAAGAGTGGCCTGCGACTTATTGACAGACCTGGATGCCGCAAACCAAAATTCAGGTTTCCCCGGGTGCTATTCGAGCAAACGCAGTGTCAGGAGAACTCACGCTGTTTGAAAGATCTATAGAGATGTCTGCAAATCGACCAGCAGGCTCACCAATGAAGACCAATTTGAACACAGTACTAAAAACTGTAACAAAGGGCATGATTCAACCTTCCATCACTAAAAGAAAGCAGGATGCAGAAATAAGTTTTTACCCTGACAGATCATTTTGTCTGGTAGATCAGGGCGTCTCCGAGGCTACTGGGGAAACGCCAAAAGAAAGGGTTAAACAGGATCTGCTGAAATTCAAAAATGTATTGAATGATACGCAAGAAACTGGTTTGATAGTCGAAATCAAAAAGATCTTTCGATTGGGGCCTCTCGTTACAAATGAAACGCATGAGGTTCGACCAAGACCGTTAAAAGGCGTCTTGGGGAGCTCTCTCAAAAGTCCCGACTACGAAAGAATCATCGTGGAGTTCTTTTAGCCGGATTACTCTCCCACCGATCAGATGAAAATGAGGACACTGGTAGCAGAATTGAAAAAGACGTCAATACGAGGGGGAACAAAACTTAAAAATTGTAGACAACAAAATCGTCAAAACGGTGCGCTCGTTTTTATGCGAACATCCGGTGAAATTGACGGCAACCACGCCAGTCAAAAGCCCTACCACATGCCTATAGATTTGAACCCAAACAGGAGACTGGATATATCTTGTGAATTATCCAGAAATTATCGCCATGTGGAAAAAAGAACCAAAAAACTTCTGAAATCGAGGGAAGAAAACAAGATTAAAATGATGTACACAAATGTGCAGAGTCTATTGAACCAAATGGATGAAATAAAACTGGTCGTGGACCATTTACAACCTGACTTCATAGCTCTAACTGAAACATGGTTAAATGAACAAATCGCAGACACATAAGTCAGGATAGGTGGATTTCAGCTTATCCGCATGGATAGAAACGGACGTAGTGGTGGTGGAATCGCAATGTTCATACTAGAAGCCATTGACTTCATTCTGGATGGGCCCTCGCCAAATAGGAACTCGTCTTGCGAAATACTTTGTTGTAAACTGAAAGTCCCAAACCCACCAGACCTCCATATTGCCGTGATTTATCGACCCCCAGGACAGCGAACGGACACGGACGAAGCACTCACCACAGAGGTAAAGCAAATCTGCCGTAGCAAACACTTAGTAATACTTGGAGATTTCAACGCTCCCGATATCGATTGGGTGTCAATGTACTGCTCGCGATCGGAAAATTCATTCGAACAGAGATTAATTCAGTTGTTAAATGACGAGTTTCTTACCCAACATGTCACATGAAACGCGGTTCCGAAATGGGCAGCAGTCAAGCTGTTTGGATCTAATCATAAGTAGAGACAACAATTTTATCCTTGCATTAAGTTCTTACGTGCCACTTGGACGAAGTGATCATTGTGTTCTTGCTTGGGAGTACAGTCATTTTTCTGTACCCAAACGTCGTGCAGTTAGGGAGAGAAATGTATGGAAAGGGGATTATCCCAAGATGAAAGAATTACTGAATGGGATAGATTGGAGCCCTGCACATGAACCTGACCCAAATGCTGCCTGGTTCTTCATAAGTAAATTGATTCAGCAGTTGGTAGAGAAATTCTGCCCACTTTAAAGGCGATCGTGCGTCTCCCGACCCGAGTGGGTGACATCGGAAATAAAAATGAATCTCAAGAAGAAACGAAGACTGTGGAGAACATATGCCAGATATCAACAACCCGAACATTTTTCTGCTTTTAAGAAACAGCGAAATCGGTGTCGGAATCTTCTGAGAAAAGAAAGATCAGTCTTTGAGTCAGAAATAGTCAAAGACATACCAAAAAATTCGAAAAGGTTTTTTGCTTACGTAAATAAGGCAGAACGAAATCGGGACTGCATTCCTTGTCTAAAAGACTATCAGGGAAACAGGTTAACTGATAACTCTGATAAGACCAGCCTCTTATCCAATTTCCTTATGTCCGTGTATACAGAGGAACCACCTTTTGACGAGGAAGAATACTACAGTACTGCCACATCTACAAACAAAATAAGCACGGTGTCATTCCCAATGGACACAGTAAGAAAAACCCTGAAACAACTAAAGCCCACTAAATCACCTGGCCCAGATGGTATATCCGCAAAAGTCCTCAATAAACTGACAGACCAGCTGGCCTCTCCGCTCTCCAAGATATTTGAAAGTTTGATGGAGGCGGGGGCTCTGCCTACCGAGTGGAAGATAGCCAACATAACCCTCATCTATAAAGGAGGAGAGAGGACATCACGAAACAGTATCCGATCAGTCAGCGTCACAAGTATCTGTTGCAAAATTATGGAGAAGATAATCAAAACGGAACTGATGAGGCATCTTGAAGAGAAAAACTTGCTAAGTTCATATCAACATGAATTTCGAAGTGGTCGATCCTGCCTCACAAACCTGCTCTCATCCATGGAAAGTTGGACAAAATCATTAGAAATAGGTTTGTCAGTCGATGTGGTCTACATTGACTTTAGCAAAGCCTTTGACAGGGTTCCACACAAACTTCTGATCTTTAAGCTGCGTCAAATGGGTATGACTGGCAACCTACTCAAATGGTTGGCCGACTTTCTCACAGGCAGGCGCCAGCGTGTTTTTATTGTAGTCGCCATGTCTCACGGGACAACCGTTCACAGTGGAGTTCCGCAGGGCAGCGTTCTGGGTCCCATTTTGTTTCTGATATACATGAACGACTGCCTTGATTGTCTGACATGCGAGAAGGTAATATTCGCTGACGATCTGAAGTTATGGAAAACGATTAAAAAACTGGAGGATGCGCGCAAATTACAACGAAACTTACATCGCTTGCAAACATGGTGTGATGAGTGGCTGCTGAACCTTAATCTTAACAAATGCCAAATAATCCGACTGCGGTCTAGTTCCAGAAGGATGATTAGGTTTGAATACCAGTACTTCATCAGTGGTCATAAACTTCAGGAGGTAAATATTTTAAAGGACTTCGGTATATGGATAACACCCGTTCTCAAACCATCGTCGCACTGTGCAAATATCGCAAAGAAAGCTATGTGTATCTTAGGCGCAATCAGGAGATCCTTCGTCAATTTTGACGGAGAGCTTTTTGTTGACGTGTTTAGAACATTTATCCGGCCGGTGTTGGAATATTGCGTTTAGGCGTGGCGCCCTTGGACGAAACATAACTACGCTCTGCTGGAGAAAGTTCAACGGAGGGCAACGAAACTAGTCAGTGGATTGGAATGCCTACCCTATGAGGGCCACCTAGAAAGACTTAATTTTTCCTCTCTCTTATAGGCAATACAGAGGGGATATGATCTTAGTCTTCAAACTGGTCAGAGGAGTTGATTGTGCTTTTCAGATGGCCAACTTTTTTGAATTGGCAAACATGCCAAGTCTCCGAGGTCACTTTTACAAACTGAAAAGAAAACACGCCAAACTTTAAGTGCGGGCCAACTTCTTTTCCCAACGGGTGATTGAAGAATGGAAAAAACTGCCAACTTCGGTTGTTCAGGCTGAAAGTGTTGAAATGTTTAAAAGAAGACTTGATTAATTTTTACTTGATGGACATATATTTAGTCGACAGCAATGATCGATATACTAAAACGACTATCGCCATGTAAAATTTGCTTATCTTGCTAGCGTCTATCTGTAAATAGGGTTTTCAAAGGCTCTGCCTTTCTCCCTTATATATACTGAATTATACCAGGCGCTTCGTACAAGGCTCGGATCAGTTCGGCCAGGGCCAATGAGGCAAACGAGCACACGGAACCGAGAGCCTACGCTCATGGAAAAGCGGGGTGGCGGCCGAAGGTCACATGACCAATGTCAAACACTGCCTCATAAATGCGCCCGTATAACGGCGAACAATTCCCGAGAGCAGCAATGACTGATCAGTCCGCTGATTGACGTGGGGGAGGCCAACAGACACGCTGCCTTTCCTAAACCTACGACGGCTCTAAAGAGGACAGCGGTGACGCGAGCTCGCCAAAGTTAAACCTCGGGGAGGTTTAAGGAAGTCAGCAGTGACCAGACAGGTCAAAGTTCACGCATCCACCATGGATATAATACGAGGCACGCGGCAAGACTGACTAACTCAAGACCACCAGGAGCATCAAGAACTATACTCTGATGATGGAAGCGAGAAGGCTTTCAAAACGTCAGTATTAATACAATTTGGTCCATGAACTCACCCCCTCTTCTAATTCGTCTTCTTCAGGAGATGATTAAGAGGCCGCGAATGTGCCCTAGAATTTGCTGACCTCTTCGAATTGGATGGGATAGAACATCTGCGGGGTCATCCATTTAACCTGCAGATGAAGTTGGTCCACAAGGACGTCCTTCGGAACGCCTTTTCACAGAGGGTCGTTGGAGCATGGAACGGACTCCCTGACGAGGTGATCCTTTCAGAAACTGTTGACACATTTAAATACAAACTAGATACTCATTTGCTGAGAAACTATTGTACATATAATGAAGATTGTGTCAGCAGCGGCAGCTTGCGCCTGGCCCGCACATATCGATGACTCTGCATTTTCATTTGTCAGATTTATTACTGTTAACGTTTATTCTATTTAAATTTTTGTATGTGAATAGGGAGCTCAAAGGCGAAAGCCTGCTTCCCCAAATAAAGTGACTTAAAGTGATTTGAACATATTAAAGCCTTCTCCAAGCAAAAATGAGAATGAAAATCTCAGCTCGTGACAAGCTCTCAGCCGTTGAACCGAAGCGTTGCTTGGTTGCATCTAGTAGTCACAGCAGTGCTATGTTTATGCAAACAATTGTTAAAGCTAAGCAGCTAGATCTGTATCCTTTACAAGATTTTCACGACATTATTTTATAGTTTCGATCAGTTTTCCTTTCACTGGGGAACGTATTCGATGGTGACATCTCTGCTTTCCCTCTCAGCAATGTCAGCATCTGGAATCTCTCATCCAGTTGGTTGCCAGTGAAACATTAGACCGACAGAAAATAAATTATAATTTTCTTTTAAAAATATTTCCTGAGAGAGACGATCTATTGACGTTGCCATAGACTTCCTGTACTCGTTTGGCTTCAACTACAAAATAGCGGAAGCCAAATGCCTCTCCTCACGTAGCAACAATCAACCTATATTAGGCACCCTTTTTTCACCAATTGAGGTGGATTCCATCTTTGCACAACAAGGTCACATTTGTCGTTATCTACAAGTTGCAAAAGGTTTCCTTTGTTGGGATCTTATACCGATATAGCGAAGAAATTGGTCTCCACTCTCGCATAAATCTTCAGACTCACAATCTATTATCCATAATTCTGGTTATGGCTATGCAAGCCACAACGAGATGGTAATGCATTCTCCTCTGATGTCCGGTTAAAACCCCCTTTAACTTCACTTCCCATTTTCCTTCCAACGAATCCATTAAAGCCTTCTACCTAATGAATAGGAATTTCAAACTCAGTAGCTTTTAACCATGTCGTAAGCCCATCTTTAATGTCAGTGACTCTATCTAAAGTGCCAAGACCGACTGCTTCTCCCTTTCAAAGTAGTTTTCCTTGTATTCCTACTGGTGACTTAGTTAAAAAAACGGGCTGAAGTCCGCCACGTTCCCGTTCCACGCCACCCACTCCGGTCTCAGCTGTTCAATCTAATAAGCTTATCAATACCCCGGGCAAGTCTATGTATGCTCCTACTCTTAGTTCCAAAATGAAAAACGTCATTACAGTCGGGAAACCTCTTAACCCTCCAGCATCTACTATACATGCTCAAAATGTCCTTAGCAATTATCCCAAACCCACTGCCAATTTCGCAGTTCACAATTAATTTCAAAACGTTGCTAACAATTGCCCTAACAGGACAAGTTCTGCCTACATTATTACATATTTGTACACTTTATCTGCACACATTGTCATACTTTTATCTGCGTATTAATGTTTGTTTGAACAGTGCCTTCCCAGCACTAACAACATATAAATTCTAAATTCTAAACAACTTCTCAGGCTCCTTAATTAATTAACTCCACCCCTTATGGTAACAGTTTTCCAAAACCATTTGTTGAATTTTCAAAACTAATTCTTCCGCATATTATCCCAATATTCCTCAAAATCCTTTTCTTAGGCCGTCTCTTATTTTTGCTACCGCAGCTAAATAGCCTTCCTCTCAATGTATGCCACCAAAATATGCTTCTCTACAATAACATTAATTAAGTTAATAGTAACAGCTTAGCGAATTGTAGACAGCAGCAATATTTCTTTCCACCTACACCTTCTTCCCTACAGTTTTTTCCCCACCACTAAGTCGTCCTTTTTTTATAAACACTAATGAGCGTGTCCCGCGTTCCACAAATACGCTCAGTATAGTTTACCTCAACGTGATGTCAGTCGTGAAAAATAAGGCTGAGCTAAGAAATGTAGCTTTTGAGTTTGACCCTAGATATTTCGTGCATTACAGAATCTTGGGCTCATGCTCTAATTTAAGACTTAACGCTCACTTTTAAGATAATTTTAGTTTATATTGACAAAGACATCTTTAGATCATCTCTTGTACATTTCCCTTACAATCTTGGCAGTTCTTCGTTTTCCGGAAATACTTGTTTCGTTTCACTTATCCTCCCGTACAAGAAAAAATCCATAATTGGTTGTTTCTTAAGTCCTCCTTTTTATTCCTGCAATGAAAGACAGCTCTGTGAACTCTTTTAAAAATTTACAGAAGCTTCGTTTGATGTCGAAAATAATCATAAGAGATTTTAATTTTCCAGAAATCAACTGGTATGCAAATACTTCACCGCCAAAATTTTAGAACTTGTTGAATAGGATTTACGTTGGCTGATGACTATCAGCAGAAGACTGCTTTTCTAAAGTCTTTGGTACGTTTGTAAGGCCACATCTTGAATATGCGATCCAAGCCTGGCGACCGTGGACCCAACAGGACTACAACATGCTCGAAAGGGTGCAGCGGCGAGCCACAAAATTAGTAAGAGGTCAAGCTGAACTTCCATTTGAGATTCGTCTAAATAACCTAAAGCTCTATCCTCTGAGTTATAGGCAGTTGCGCGGAGACTTGATACAAACCTTCCGTATCGTGCGTGGCATGGATTGCGCCCTCCTATGTGATGACTTTTTTCAACTTGCCACTACGAAAAATCTCCGAGGTCATCCATTCAAACTAAGTGTGCCCCCAAGTAAGATTGGATGTGAGGAAGTATTTTTTCACCAACCGTGTCGTGGAACCGTGGAATAACCTACCTGAGGCGATTGTTATGTCCCAGTCTGTGTATACATTCAAACATCGGCTTGACATACATATGTTACAGCACCACGAAGACTATGTGACTACTTAACCTTAACAATATCAGTGTACCACGTAAACCTGCCTGCATTCACTTGACTGTTACTTCTTTAATTTGCTTCTTATTCTTGCTACTTTTATGTAACAAATAGGGATTTCAAATGCGTAAGCCTATTTTCCTCAAATACACTGAACTGAACTGAAAAAAAGAATAACAATCTATATACTGAGTTGTACAGGCCTCAGATTCAGCATCGATTCTCATACAAATAACCATCACTGAGCGCATTATGTTGACTTCTGCTTACTCAATTGCCGGATCTTTCATTATCCTTTCGTACTCCACTTTAAAGTAACCTACCATGCTTCTTAATATGCCCTCGTGGAATAGTTTTGCTTCTCCTTCACCTCTTTTTTAAAAAAAGACGATATTCATAGTCGGTTTCCTCCCCTCTTGATTTTGACCATAATTTGAAAATATTGACGACTCCAATCATTTCCTCGCTCTCCGCGGTTCTCCACTTTCTTGAGCCTTTGCAAACGCCTAAAACCTCATCCGCCATCGCTGTTGCCGTGCCTTAAGGTAATGGTGCTTTTGGCCCTATCCTTATTCCCGGTGTCGACCCTACACGGATTGTCAACGATCGTTTCGGGTTCCTCTGTCAGTCGTCTGAGAAATCAGCAATGAGAGTAGCATGGTCGCTTCTCTGGCAATTCTACCATGGCCTTCACGAGCTCTACGCTCCTTTCCTCGTTCAACCTAAGTGTACGTTAGATGCCTGCGAAGGTTTCCTGTAAAGCATCATTTAAGGTTATACTTATAGTAAGCCGATAAGCATTGGGATCACACCTGCAGTGGTGAAAAGCAGCCACTGTCGTTACATGATTTATTTCACGATAAAGAGCGTTTTATTTATTTTATTTTATTTATTTTATTTTATTTATTTATTGCCAGTTTACAGGCAGGGTCAAAAAAATATACAGTAGAGGTTCAAGCTGACAGTGGAAAAAAACTCCTGATCGTTGTTTCAGGTGTTTTCAGGAGAAAAAACTGCAACTTATTGAGTAATTAAAGTTCTGGACAGGGACGCGTTAACACAGGTGCCCGGTGAAGAACCTCTCCATTCAGTGTTACGGGTCCGATATTCTGCACCAGCAGGTATTTCGGCGAGCGGCTGTTCGCTGTCGACTGAGAAATAAGCCGATTGAGGTCTGCAGATCCAGTAGTATTGCCCTCAGCATGAAGACCGGCACAGGATTCAGAGTCCATGAACGCCATCAGAACCGAAGAGCTTCAACAGAGTCAGCACCCAAAAGTTTTTGGAAGGTGTCATGAATGTAGAAAACTAGTGACAGTTCGCGTAAACAAAGGGATAGCTTTGCTGAATTTTTGATACTTCTAGGTAACTTATTCCAGATTGCTATAGCGTTTACCGAAAAAAACTGTCGGTATCTAACTGTGCGTGCCAAAGGAAGAAATAAAAAAATACATCTCGATGACTGGTGCGCCGAGAGTGGTCGAGGTGCCCCAGAGATATAAAGGGGTTAAATGTACGACTGTTTAGTAGTTTAAACAGTAAAAAAATAGTCCCTTCTGTAATCTGCAGAAGCCACAGCGGGTCAAGGCTTGTAAGCTCACAGCGTTGGTGATAGGACAGGTTTCGGTGATCTGAATAACAAACTCTTTTTTGTAAAGAAGTGCTGGACTGATTCTATCTTCTTTCGTTCACTAGCGTGCAGAAGACTAAATAAAAACGAGCAATATTCCAGACTAGGCCTGACATACATTTTTATAGAGGCTGATTCTAATTTTTGACGGTTTTGGGGAATTCTGAGAATAAACCCAGTAGTTTGGCGTGCTTTCGAGACAATCAGGGCGCAGTGCTCTGACAGATTAAGACTACTAGAGTAAGATATGCCCAGATCCTTTATAAGTCGGGGCACGCTTAGATCGTGACCGTCTATGCTTAGGTGCGGCTGATGGTTGTCGCCAATAACCATCGCGGAGCACTTTTGCCAAGAAAGTGAGAGGCGCCATGTGCGACACCACTGAGCAAAGGCCTGAAGATCCGTTTTTAAGAGCTCAAGCACGATGTTGCGATCAACTGGTTTTATATCGATAGGCAACTTTTTAAATCGTCAGCGTACATAAAGGGCCTACCATACTGAAAACAATCCAGGTGCATCGTTGACAAGAGGCAAAATAGAAGCGGGCCGAGCACGCTGCCCTGAATAACTCCGCTCCTCACATGCGTGGGGTTGGAGATAACATCAGAAATTTTAACCCGTTGTGCGCGAGCATTCAAATAGGAAAATATTAAGTTCAGAAGCTTGTTACTTATGCCGAAGGAGGCAAGTTTCAGCAGTAGAAGATCATGGTCAACACGATCAAAAGCCTTAGTGAAATCGAAGTAAACGGTGTAAATTGCAAAACCGCTGTCTCTAGATTGTAGCACATGATCAAAGAAAGAGAGCTGGCAAGTGTCACAAGACCTTTTTTTCGAGAAAACCATGCTGAGCCGCATTAAGTAGGTTATTTTTCTCTTAGGTGACACATCATCTTTTCTTTGATCAAGGACTCGAAGATCTTCGAGACTGCTGGTAGTGTATTTATTGGTCTAAAGTCGTCAAATGACGTAGGTCGGCCGTGTTTCGGAATAGGCAGTATGTGCGATTCCTTCCATAAAATAGGGAAAGTTTCACTTTCAAGAGCAAGATTAAATATCTTATACAGAAGGGACGGAAAATATATCGTTTGCATCCGCCTTTAGAACGCTAACCGGGACGCCATCTGGTCCTGGACTGTAAGATTGACGAAAAACGCCGAATGGCTACGGTCACGTCCCAGAGGGTAAAAGTTATGGTTTCGAGGACGTTACCGGTCCAAACCCGGATGTTAGGGAAAGAGCGCGTCGGTATGTTCACTAAACGTTCTGGACAAAGAAAGCATTGAAGCTATCAGCAGTCAACTTAGCGTCAGCTATTGGGTTTCCTAAAGCATCTCGAAGTACGGGGTGCTGCGTTTTTTTCTCTGCGTTTTTAGTGTGCGCGAAAAAAGCTTCGCAACATTTAACGAAGGGTTTTTGGCAAAGGTAACCTCATCGGCTTGTCGTTTTTCGTCAGACAGCCTCTTAGCCTCTTCAAAGATTTTTCTGGATCACGGGCAGGACGGAGGTGTCGTTTTTGTAGATGAAAACGACGGGAGAGTCTACGCAGTCTACGGCGAAATGATAAAGGGAGGTAGACTTCATCCTTGAAATTAATTATTTTCTTACGGGGAAAAAAACGAGAAATGAGTGGACCTAGAACTTTGTAAAAAGTATCAGTACAAACATTCACATCCGAACATACAAAGAAGTTAGTCCAGTCGTGGGAATTTAGGTGTGTTAGCAATTCCCTCATATTTGCTGATCTGAAATCACGAAAAAAGCTATATTTTTTGGAAAACGTTTCAGCAGCCTCTAGTTCTAGTGTAGAAAGAACTATGAGTATGATCAGAATTCCCAAGTGGATCTAAAAGGTGACACTGACGATGGCTGACAACCTCTACAAAAAATAAGATCAAGTATGTTTGATCCTCGGGTGGGAAAATCAACTACCTGGTCCCACATGCCTATATCTATGGCCTCAAGTAGGTCTTCGAACTTTGCAGGACCGGAAGTTGGAAACCAGTGAACTTCAGGAAGATTGAAGTCACCTGCAATCAAGCAGTACTTCAGATTTAAGTCAGCTGCAGCGTGAAATGCCAGCGAGAGACAAAGATCGTAATCCTCGCTGGCATTGGGTGGGCGATAGGCACTACCAACGAGTAAAGAGTAGTTATCTTTTAGGACTACTCGGAGCCAACAGCTCTCCTCTACCGCACTAAATTGGCAAAAGTCCAATGGAAAAAATGTAAGTGGTTGCCTTACATAGATGCAGCTTCCTCCGCCACGGCCCTCGTGTCGATCCTTCCGAATGTAAGCGTAGCCTAGAATAGAAAGTTCGGAGTCGGATACACAGGGTGTTGCCCATGTCTCTGTAACTATTACAATGTCCGGGCGGTGGATGAAAACCAAAGTCTGGAGCAAAGGCATCTTATTAAGCCAAAGATCTGGCATTGAGGACGATTAGTTTTAAGCGGGCACGTTTTTGGTTTCTGAAACGGGACAATTAGGCTGTCAGGGTGACTGCCTTCGGCCAGAGAAATGCTCTTTTTACTTGAACTATCTGTCCATCCCTTATTTTTGAGATTCGCCTCGCCATTGGTCTTTCGTGTTTTTCAGTTCTATTATTAGCTGTCGCATTTTTCATTCGCTCTTTCAACCCATATTCCGGTTGAAAAAAACACTTCAGAATGCGGACCCCGCAGGAGTTGATTTTTCTCTGTAGCAGTAGCTGTGCCTGCGCTTCGTTTTTCAAGATGATTTTAAGAGGTCTTGGTCGAGGATTTGAATCGGGTGTAGACAGAGCCTTCCCTATTCTATATGCCTTGAGAATATGAATGGACTCGCCGTCCGTCAGCAGCGTTTTTGCATACAATTTAAGGAGTTTCAAGTCATGTTTAACTCGCTCCTTTGGAATAATTGAAGCTGACTCCGGGACACCTTTAATGACTACATTCTGTTTTCGACTCAATCGAGGGCCCGTTTGTAACTCAGATCTTTCAGCTGAGTGAGTACTCGTAACCAGCTCACTTTGCCTAATAGGTCCAGATGAGCCGGATGTTGGGCAGGCTAGAGCCAAGTCTCTGCACGACTTGTTCTTCTTAGACCTTTTCTTCTTTGGCTTTACAAACTCGCCAACCTCTTCAACATCGCATGTTGGTGCAACGTCTATCAGTGATGTAGCGAAGGGCGGTAAAGCCAGATTAGTGCTGATGCTAGCCGAACTAAGTACGGGTAGAGTGGCACAAGGACTAGATGGGGCTCCCTTCGGAAGTAGCAAAGTTTCCTCTGGTTTACCGGGTCCAGCAGTCGCGATATGTTTAATGTGACTTTTATGTAAGCTTGAAGAAGATATAAATGAATACGAATTTTGCTTTGTTGTAGGTTTATTACACACAGGAGCTTTTTTAGCAATTGGGCAAGAGATAGATTTTTTTACGTTATCTATTTCTTGTCCTCGATTCCTTATTTCCTGCTCCATCCCTGAGAATTTCTGCTGGAGGCTAAAACACCCCATACATGTTTCGTCTTCGTAAGCTACATTAGTTAAGCTTACTGAACTTTTACCCCGTTTAGCGGGAGGTGAACAAATAGCAGAATAACGATAGTTAAAATTGTTTTCTGCTTGTCCATTAACTTGCTTAACAAGATCCCCTGCCAATATGGCCGAGTGGGTAGAGGCGCCGAGAGACGGTCCCAAGCAGCTTGGTCGTGGACCATTTTTTTGCGACAATAAACTTATGGAACTTGAGTTTTGCATGTTATAATTGTCACAAAATTAACAGAAAGTCAGCTGAGTTTTCAACAATAAGAATTTGAAAATATAAGGACTCAGCCTTTGGTTTGAGTCCCTTCCGCGATTGAGAGCAGATGCAGGGATCACGCAGCCGGCGTGAGTTTCAGAAAGCAGCAAAGATCGAGGGTCCAAGTTGCAATTTACAAACTCAGAGGAATATAAAGACAATTCTTTAATAGATTTTCCAACACCATGTCTTCTACACTAAGGTAGAGACTAAAAACTCGTAGGCTCGAGGTACTTGAAATTCGAAACCAATTTCAAACAACGCGCCCGATGGTTTTGAATCCACGCACGCTTTCTTCAGCATGTCGGTCCTACCTTATGCTAATATTTTTCTCCCAGGAGTGACAGTTTTTTCTCCTTTAAAACCCACAAACCCCATTGAACATATGCCTTTTCCATAAAATTACCCAGAGAGTTTTTCATTGTTTGCTCTTTTATCTATTTTTTTGACCACACTGATTTGTGTCAATTGTCATCGTCAAAAAGCTGACCTACATTTCATAACTTAACTATACACGATTTTGCACTCGTTTTAATTTTTTTGAAATGAGAGTGCCCTTTTGGGTACTCAAATTAAACATATATCTAAGGAATCTATCTTATGTATAATGAATTACAATGAATAATAAATTATAATGAACTGGCTTCTCCCATTCACTGATACCAAGTGCAATATTCTTCGAATAAGCAGAACCAGCTCCGTGCACCAGATAATATAATATCTAGACCACACACCTCTAGCAGAGGTAGAGGCTCAGAAGGATCTAGGAGGTTGGATCACACCCTCACAGAAGTTATCGTTCCATTGCTCCCAAGTAACACAATCTGCAATGTCAAGCTTATATCTTATTAAGCGGGCGTTTGCAAAATTCGACAAAGGGTGGTTTTATTAGGTCTTTGGGATGTTCATGCGACCACACCTAGAAGTTGCCATGCAAGCCTGGAGATCATGGGCTCTTAAAGACCACAGCAACATTGAGAAGGTCCAAAGACGTGCAACCAAGCTTGTTCGAGGTCAAAGCTATCTGCCTTATGAGATACGATTGCCCAATCTTAATCTGTTTCCTTTGGACTATAGACACCTGCGCGGTGACCCAATACAAGCGTTTCGCATGCTGCGGGGTCAGGATTGTTGTCTTGCATGCAACGAATTCTTTGAACTTGCCACTATCACTACTTTGAGAGAAAATCCTATAAAACAAAGTGTGACTGGCGCAAGACTTGACTTAAGAAGTTTCTTCTTCTCCAACAGGGTGTTTAAGGCCTGGAATACTCTACCTGCAGACAAGAACATGTCCACATCCAGAGACATTTTTTAGGGAAAGATTGACCAGTACATCCACTTGTACAACCAATACCTAAGAAACTAACACCTTTTCCCCATTCACAAATTTACGTGTTATAGAATATACTACTCCATATTTTGAGTAATATTATTTTTATAAATGTTTCGTCTGATGCCCTATAGAGTGACGAGGACATAACCCCTTCTCCAACGCCCATTATGTGCCGAAGTTTTTTAATTTGCAATGTCATGGAAATCAAAAGGGAGTTCAAAGGCAGCGCATACCTTTCCCTTAATAAAAAATTAACTAAACACTAAACAGTACAGAGGTGCCCTTATAGCAGCTTTTCACTTTTAAAGGAGACTTGATCTGGATGCGAAATCAAAAGATATTTTTGAATAGCAGCAAAAACGAATCTCCGAAGACACAAGTGCCGACTTAAAAGGAACGCTGCCACACCAATCCATGCGCCTCCTCCTCCTCCTGCTCCCCCTCCTTCTTCGTCTTGTTCTAATTTTTTTTTCTTTCACGTTTTCTCACAGAGAGTCATTCCTCGGTGGAATTCTTTACCGGCGTATGTTGTGCATTCCAAAATGTGAGTTTATTCAAGAGATATCTGGATAATCATTTGTTAAGGATCAACCAAAAATATCCAAAGTTCATCTAATGGGTTATTGAAATACAAATTATTATACTACGTCCTTGATTTAAATATGCCATTGTATTTACCTCAAATTCGACCCATATGAAAATTTTACTGTGCATATGCAACGAACTTGTTGTGTAATGTACCTTTTGAGGGTTACGGGCAAGTAACCCTTATTGACCCTGTTTATATACAATCGAAATTATAACTGCAAGTATATACAGGCAACATAATGAATCTGGGGAATCAATGAACGAATCAAGCCGTTATAAAGGAATTAAGCCGTTAAAAAATTGAAAATTTCCAAAGACATTTCACAAAAAACTCCTGTTTCCAAAGCTTTCAACTACTTCCTACTCAACAAGATGACAGCTAATGAAGCTAAAATTTCTTTGGGTCAGGAGAGTGGAAGCAGGCTTTTGTCTCTTTTCCCAACTAGATAAGAGCTCAACTCTCCCCAAGCTTATGTCATTACCCCCGTTAGTCTTTCTTATAACCTAAGAAATTCTGCACTAATTGTATTTCCCCCTGCATCCTCCACGTGTAAACGCTCTCTCTTCTTTGCTTCTAGGTATAGTTTTCTTTGGAATAACTTGCCAATTGAAATTAGGTCGTTAACTTGTCTATCTGCATTCAAGCGAGGACTGCACATTTATCTAAACACTGATTCTATTAACCTTTTATTATCCTCATCTTTTCCAAGTAGCTTTTCCCATGACTCAGAGAAAGGACCATCGGGAATTTAAGTGACCCTCTTGAAAGTATATTTTCGCTTCCTCGAGTCGCCCATGAACTATGATATCTCCTTCTTTCACCAGCCATCCAAACGATGAAGTCATATGGACGTTCACATTCAGTTGTCAACAGTCTAAAATTCTGCCGTTTCTTTGGATACTTACCATCATCAGAATTCAATTGTGGATCCTAAGATGCTGAGGACTTAAGTTCATTGACGCATTTTCGTGAGATTTTGTTTTATACGCCTAAGTGATCCAGAACGCATCACCTTGACGTTTCATTATCTCATTCTGAAATGCTACTGTAGTATTACCCTACTCTACCACCTGACCTTAGCTTCCTTAGCAGTTTTTTTCCTACCTTCTATTCTATAGGATAAAGAAAACATTTTAAGCCTCACAAGTCTTTCTTGACATGACAGGGTCCTAAGACCGTCCACCAATTTTGTTGCCTATCGTTGCACCTACTAGATCGGATCACTGTTTTTCTTCATCCAGGGCATCCATGCTGGCAGTTCGTATTCCAAATGTGGTCTTACGAAAGTACTGAAGATCCGCGGAAAAATTTCGGGCGGAAAGACTATGAAAGCACTCCTGATCCAGTGCATGATGCTCGTCGCCTTTTTATGGCTCTTTTAGAGTGTTCAGAGGACATTAGTTCTTAAAGTGTCCAGATACCTAAGTCTTTGTGCATACCAACTTCTTTAGTGGAATTCCGTGCAAGTAATATTGGTGTTAAGGGAAACTTCTTCTCACAGATTCCAAGCGTAAGACTATATAATTGGGTATATTAAACGTTAGAAGCCGCTTGGTGGACCAGGCAGCCAAGTTTTCAATGTTTTCTTGTAGTTTCTGCGCATCGTCAACAGAGCTGATCGTTTTTCAGATTTTGATATCATCTGCAAGAATAATGGCATCACAGTCAAGCTTATCAGTGCAGTCTTTTATATGAATGAGGAACAGAAGAGGACCTAAGACTGAACCTTGCGGAACACCACTGACTAGTTTAGTGATCCTTCGTTAAATTTTCTCCCACAGATTGTAATAATGCCTCATCTTGGGGTGCCACACCTGAATTCAAAGCTTAAACACTGGCCGTGTGGCTAAAAAAGCTATTCGTCAAAATTACCAAAGAATCTCCTGATCGCTCCTATGATACACATAGCTTTCTTGGTTTCCATCATGAGGCAATGGTTTAATAGTGTGCGTTATCCACGCACCACAGTCCCTTAGCTCATTTAGTTTCTCGAATAAGTGACCGCCAAACAAATACTGATATTCAAACCCAACCACCGATCTGTAACTAGACCGTAGTCGTAGTTGTACCAACTTATGCCAGTGCTACTCCATTTATCAGTCAATCGGCACACACTAACCAAAAACTGAAGCCGAATAAGGTCTCGGTATTTATTGCCAGTAGTTTTATAAGGTTCGGCCATTTTTTTCGCGGACAAGGAGGGTGATAACAGGGCTATCTTTAGCAATCATCAACCTCGAGCTGCATTGTGTGGTTTGAATATTTGAGAGTGCATTTCATAGGAACGCGTTCAAACAAATAATGAGTTAGTGCGCAGATTTGAATGCCTTTAGAACAACTGCTTCACTATCGACATTTTAAAACTTTTTTCACAAAACTGGTATTAAGTTTCAACAAACCTGTTTTAATTAGTTAACAAGTAAATCTAAAATTTTGGAACTTTTTCACTACAATTATTTATAGAAATATTACGAAATGCACAAATGTGAATCCGTTTCCTCCCAGATTATTGTGAAGCAACAATTAGAATCACATTATAAAAGACTCCAATCAGTGAAGCGTATGTAGTTTTATGTCCTGTTATCTTTTAGCACGCGTGGATGATTCGCTTCCTTACTCTTTTTATAATAATCCGAAGTGTAAATCATGTAATAAGTAACGTTCAAATTTTAGTCAGGGCAAAATTTAATCCGAAGAGGACATCCTTACGTTCTTTAAGGCCGTCCAATACAGAGCATCGTCATTTACCAACACCAGTATGAAAGCATTTTCACACTATGTTAGACAGGTTCGGCCATATGCATCGGATTCCTTTGTCGACGGCATTGTCCAACGAATGTTAAAGGACGAAAACTTCGTTAGCGGGCAATCTCCTCAATGGCTGAAAATTAACAGTTCTCGGCAAAGATCGGCTGATCACCAGGTACGTAATACGTCCCCCCGGTCAAGGACAGAAAGCAACAGGTCTTGTTCGTCCGCCAGGAGCCGGGTATGCCATGATTTACGTTTCATCAACCATACAACCTTTTTGTGTGCAAAAATGCGACATATTACTCGAATTAACAATCCAGAACTGTATCTCAACTTGTTTACATACTGAGGAATAAGGAATAATTTAAGGAAGTAATTGTTACCTCGTATAATCACGAAGAAACGCATATTTCAGTATTTTCAGGGGATTATACTGATGGACCAAACTCTATAAGATGTCCACAATTTATGACTTAGATCATACACTTTAACCACGCATACTTAGGCAGCTGCATGTCTAGACGAAAATATAAGAACTGTGCTTAAAAAATATGTTCTTAAATAAAAAAGAATTTTCTGAGCCACAAATTCATTGGGCTTGGTTAACTTCGATTGACTTTAGACCCAGTAACCTTAAGCTATGTTTTGCAGTTCACTGGCCTAAAAATAGCTCATTATCTACGCAGTGGGGTCACACATTTGAGCGTTCTTAAGAAAGGTTTCTCGTCGTTATATGCAAATTTCTTTGCACTTAAATCCTGAAAGAAAGAAAAGAAATGAACTAAAATATTTGTTTTCTCGACAAGTCTGCATCCCCGTCGTACAATACTTTGCCTTAGGGAAACGATTAGATACAGCGTTCGTCTAGACCTCATAGAGCTTTACGTGTACGTTGAATTGGCGTGGAAGTCATCACGATAACAATTAAGAAAAGTGTTTGCACAATTGAAAAGTTTGCCTTGATACAATTGAAACTAAAAAAATTAGTTGAAACATGACGAAAAATGTTTTATCATACTTAGTCCAATTTGATCTAATAAGTACCTATTAATTGTTTTGAGTAAAATCCTTTTACTACCATGCGATTGTTACATCTTTATCATTTTCAACATAAACGCTCTGGCCACGGCATCAAGGTGACGCTAGACGTGGCTGGTGCTAGCAGGGTTGTTTCTCTGAGTGTCTGCACGTCTGCGTAATGTATGCAAATTGCGTCTTTTGCGTCTCGCATACATTTACATAATAGCCTTAGTCTTCGCTTTATTTGCAACTAATTTTATTTATCAAGAATATCCTCTAAATCATTTGGTGGAGAAACCACATATTCAAGTTTAAGCAAATGACTTTTGGAGTGTAGATCTTAAATGTTGTTGGAATCCTGTTAAGTAGTCGCAAATAATACTTATGGTTTTAACCTCGGAGAAGGAACCATATAGAAAAAGATTTTAATCACATAACATAATGATTACTGGTGTGATCGATCGACCAATTATGTGACTCTTCGTTGGAATATTTTCAGAAAAAAGAGCCCTATGTTAATAATTTAGTGGTTTTTAGTACACTTTTCCTAACAAGCATGAGTATTTCTGACATGCGAAAGATGATTTAAGCAACTTGTTTCAAGGCAATAATGTCTTGAGCTTTAGATCGTCCCTTGTTTATGTTTCACGGATTGCAGCAATTTGCCGCGCCGTCTCTGCCAGGGGCATATAAATTATTTCAGATTTCCACGCAATAAAGGTTAATCAACTTGTTTACACGGTTGCAATAATCTTTTAAAGTTTGAGTGTGCGAAAATATTTTGCCATCTAGCTATAGATATAGCACTAAAGATTGCAAAAATCGCAATCATAATTTCACGGTTAATTATATATATTAAGTTATAATGACTAATTGGTTTTTGTATCATTGGCATGCTTTCGGTTGACCAACAGGTGGTTAGAGAGCAGTCAGCAGACGTCTTCGAACGCAATCCCCAAAAATTTACACCAGCGAAAGCTTTCACCCCGAGGACCCTCAAAAGCTCGGCTACTTCATTTATCCGAAACCTGGAGTGTTATAATCCCCCAATCAGGAGACGAAGCTCGCGTGCGTCACCGAGAGGCAGCCCCGTGCAGGACCAAGAAAGTGAGTTCAAGTATGCTGTACCGACCGAACCTACAAATGAGTGCATAAAATTTAGCTGACGGTTTTGCATGAGCAAACTTTAAACTTGAACCTAGTTAAACATAGTTGACAGTTCGTATGTTGCCAACTTCATCGGTTTTCGTATCATTTGGAAAATTTGGACAGCATATTTTTTTGTTAAGGTGTAGTAGTTAAAGTACAAGAGGATGTTTTATTTCCAGCTTGTCGCTAACCGACTGAGAGAAAAAATCTGCATCGTATTATAGGTTACCCTTCCCTAAAACTAATAGGTAAATTTTGGGTTTTACGCTTTCGCTTCTTTTCATTTAGGTCAAAAAAATAAAAGTCGTAGCTAACTTTTTAACCTAAATTGTAAGCGTTATTATGTTATATACATTATGTAGATCGGACTACAACTTTGTTTTATAGGTTCTATGTCAAGTTAAAAATTTAAACTCGGTACACTATTGTAAAAACTCTCTTTTTGCCATATTTAGTTGGAAAGTTTTGAAAATGTGATCTTTGAATGGATCATGTCTCTATAACCTGGTAATTTATAATAAACTGACCAGCTTTATAGTTCAGCTAATGAAAAAAAGTCGCTTAATTCTATCTTATTATTGTTGGGCTGATCAATAGCCCACGGCCATAATATTTGCTGTCCATTAACTACGATGGCTATTAGTGTTTCCCTTATTTGGGACCATTAGCATTTAATGAGGCCTGCCCTTTTCCTTTGGCAGCGTTTTTCCCTGTTCTGCAAGTTATTAGGCAGTATTTGTCTGGTTTCCTGCCACGAAGGCGGCGATCATGCATCAACTTGCGCCAGACACGACCTTCAGAGAACCCTTGAATTATCGTCAATGGAGCCTGACCCACCTCCGGTGACAAATTTGTATACCTTGGCAACATATTCTCTCGAAATGCCAGGATCGACGGTAAACTGTCCCAATTGATCTCAAAAGCCAGCCAGGCATTTAACTGGATACAGACCTGAGTTTGGAATCGCCGAGGACGACACCTGAACGCCAAACCCAAGAAATACAGAGTGGCAGGCCTGACAAATGTACTTTGTGGGGCAAAGACATGGACCGTCTGCTCCAAAAAAATGCAGGAAACCAAATCACTTCTATCTCAGTTGTATCCGTAGAATACCAAAGCTGAAGTGGCAGGACGGGATCCCGGACACGAAAATCCTGAAAATGACTGGAATCTGCAATATCCACGTCATGCTGAGATGACATAAACTGCGCTGGAACGATCGCCTCGTGAGGATAGGTGATGAGCTTCTACATAAGCAACTGTTGTATGGCGACGTCATAACAGGTGTTGGCCGACGAGGAGCTCAAAAATACGTTTGAGTGACACCATAAGGACTTCCCGTAAAAATCTACAAGTCAATCGGGCGAGCTGGGAGGGCTTCATTCCTGACCAAATAGCCTGCAGAAGAGCAATGAAAACTGGAGCAGAATCCACAAACCCAACCGGATCGCCAAAAGAGTGGCTAACAAGTCTCAGACTAATCTGAGCACAAAAAACTAACATCCAACTCGTTCTCTGGTATCCCTGTTGTAAACAAAAATTTCCTGCGCAGATCCAGCTTGTTTTCCATCTTCTGAATCGACACATCAACAATACAATAACACCTAGTACCTCCGCAAACGTCTTCATCATCGCCTCTGCATCGACTCCCTCAGCATCCACACTGACGACTTCCATCACCGGTGCGCAAGCTTCCAATGCCGCGTCGCTGCCTTACATCAAGACCATCGTCAGCGCCACAAGCTCAGTGGTGATGACAATCACCTCTACTATTACCGTCACCGGTGGTAAAACTCTCGGCGCCTCGTCAACCATCACCTTCAAAACCACCGCAATAACACCAGCAATGTGGATTCGATCCGTACCTATCGTACCTACCAGTTGCAACTTCATATCACACATCAACCTGGTCGGTCGCATTCTAACCGGCGAACCGGTGCCTGGAGCCGGTGACATACACCAGCAGCATCCCAATCAGGTGCCTACACTGCTTATGCCACCGCACGAGTTAAGTCAGCCACACGCGCATTCATTAAATCGTGTGGTATGGGGCCAAATCGTGTTTGTGGCATGCGTAAGCGAGCGAATCAGCTCCTTCAGCAATTTCTCCCAGGCCTTGCATCAGATGACTGACCGTATTGGACAGTAGACTGGTACCCAGGCGAGAGAAGAGAAGGAGTGAGGTCAAGGGCTCAGCGCATTTTCCTCGTTTCAAACAATCCGACACGCTCGAATCTGCTGCGTTGCGCTCAAAGCCATGGCTTGGAAGGCTGTCAACTAATAACATTATTCAATCCTCCTCTTAGGCAGTAGTTGCTCCTTATTAATGTGACCGCTATGGCACTCCCACTCATTTTTGGTTTGAGCCGCTTATCTTTGCTGATGTTTGAAAACTTAATTTATTATGCGTGCACCAGACGTGTGTGATACATGCAGTTGGGCTGTTTAGCTATGTCGGCCATTACCCCGATCCCGACTGCGGTCTTCGTGACTCTGCCATGACACTGGGTCCTGGAGGAGTGGGAGGTAGATGCAGCGCAATTTTACAATCAATAACTCACGCGCAGGTCCCCGTCCTTGCGCTCACCACTCTACGAGGCACATGGAGGCCATCGTCGTCAACGACGATTGAAATTATTTCACGGAAAATTTTTTATGCGCTTAGCATAAACGTCGAAAATGGTGTGCTGACATGCACGTTTTCTCATCCTTCCCAAAATGATGGTGAATTATTTATGCTTGACTTCTTCGTACTAAGCAAACCACTCAGGTTAGATCGCGTACGCCAGGAAAGGTCGCAGATCAAACCTCCGCTCGAATTTTTAGCTCTTAAAATCTCCCACGTGACCAATTCTTCTCGAATTCCGAAAAGGTTTTGCTTATTTACCAGTTTAACCTGTTGTTTTTGTCAGATCCTTAATTTTCTATGGGTTTGTCATACTAACACTTGCTGAGAGAAGTTCGAATTTCTAAATATATATGCAATAACCAGCATAATACTCGTTAATCGATCGGAATTATGTGAAAGCTTAAATACAGCCTTATCTCTTTTTTAAAAACTGCAGTTCGACTATAGTTGGTTTTCTTATAAAAGTCATTTCTACTACTACATTTGCATTGCGAATCACTACCTTAAAATGGTTTTATGATTGCAAGTTTTCCGTGCACCTTTCGCCAAAACGTGTCGTAGTTTCATAAAATCCCACGAAATGGCCTTAAAAGGATACGAAGCTAGACTGGGCGCGAGGATATCCTCGAAGCTGCCCAGCCATCAGTGTGACAGTCCTTATTGACCCCAACCACGGTAAGGTGAGAATATCTAAATGTGGTCGCCACACTCTCCTGCTGCGGCTATGTACAAGATGAAAACCTGTAGGCGTGAAAGGATGTAAGCTAGACAGCCGAAGTCACAGTTCCTAGTCTTGATTGTGGCCTCAACTGTCTACCTTACCGATAGCCCATCTAAATTTTAATCCTAATAATGACAATTTATGATTTTTAATGCAAAAGGTTGCATCAGTTGCAGCTGCAAGTTTTGATCATTCTGTTGTCCGAGCGCTGTTCAGTCGGAGCAGCAGATGAGGTAGGCGATTGCGAGGGAAAGCACTTGCCTGCCCTGTGTGAGGGAACCTGGGCAATGGTATTATTTTTGATACAGTCTGAAAAGTGTTCAGATTGCCGTGGGCTCAAACACGCAGTACGATGGCTTAATAGACACCCCCGCCCGACGAATCCTAAACAAGTGGTCGTCAAGCTTATGGTGGCATTCGTGGTAGCCTTTTTACGTGTCAGGGGGTTTTCTTGCGTTAGATGGCATCTGATGGCTCATTAACGTCCAGAGCACGGTAGAAATTGTGTTATCAGTGGTAACAACTTCACCTTCTACCGGGGGCTATTTAAACACGCTAAAATAAGCCCCAATCTTGTCACTAACCGTGGCATAGGTTTTCAAAATAGCGATTAAGCTGGTCAAATAATGTTTGTAAAACCTTCAATTCTAAAATATAAACAGCCAGCAGATTATAGATATAGAGCCACTTCCGTAGTCGTTTGTTAGCTGATGTTACCTCTAATTAAATTCATACAGGAAAATATTTAAGATCTAAAAACAATCTACATTGAAGACAAAAAGAATGTCCGCTGGCACACAGCTACAAAATGATCTTGATCCATTTATTTTAGCCGTTTCCCACAGTACTATTGTAAGACCAGTCTTTTGGTGGCTAGCTTTGGCAGATAGTTACTTACCCTTCCATTAGTAGCACAGTAAGCCCATTTCATCGGCTGCGAGAATTTTATTCAAATCGAGCACACTCAATCTCCTTGCCCTTTAAAATGTTTTTTCAAAAAATTAAGCCGTAGATTTCAGTACATGTGTAGACTCATATCCTCAAAAGATACATTATTTGCACTCAAATTTTCCAGAGATCTTGCTGACACGCTCAGTTTCAGTCCCGAGAGGTAATGTGAACTCGACCAGGAAGCATGATAGGATGGTACCCGTGCCAACAAACCGTTCATCCAGCAGCGTGGCGTGTCAGGCAAGTGAAAACTGTCTTCCTGACACTTCCTCATCTTGTCTGAGATCGACAGTCGTAGGACAGTCAGCGGTTAGTTTTTTCCATTCAACTTCCAGGAGAAATTATTTGGCTTATTGAACTGTGTAGGCAATCACTCGAAACATCTTTATACTCGAATATGACTGTGATCGGGGTGAACTCAATTGAATTTGATGCCAATGGTCTGTTATTAAACTGTACACTGGCTCATAAATTCTGTATTTGAGCACTAAAGCAAGCCAGTCCTAATATTCTCTATGGGAAAAAGTCCACACCATACAATGGACCGAAGTAAATGAGCAAATTCTCTCAAATAAATTTCTTAATTCTCTCCTAAGCTGCTTTACAGTTTGTTGATGTCATTACCAGTTAACTGCGCTGTCGAAGGGACTGTTTTGGGCAGCTGCTTGAACATAATTTGTGTTCAAAATTCGAATGCACGTTTTCTATTTGTATGTATCGCCAATACATGTTATCTTCTTACTTCTCACCACTAATTTCGCTGAACTTCTCAAAAATCAGCTGTTTGCCATGATGGCATCTTCTGCCCACCTTGACGTGTGTTTGCGTGTGTGCTTACGGTGCTACCTGCGTCTGTGGTCGCTACTGGCAACCAACACACTAAGGTCGCTTTTGTCCAAACTAATCTGCTAAGAATGCTGTATTACCTTCCTAGGTCGACTGTTGCTACGGCCAACTGCATATGTTTAGCCTTTTTGCTCGTTATGAAGGTCTTACATTTGTGCCAAAACAAGGCTGTTTCTCTCCGACGAATATTTTAAATACAGAAGCGCATCAAAGAGTTTTCATAGGATTTTTTCGACGTTTTTCGCTATGAGCCATTCAGTCCTTCGCAGTTCTTGATGGCCTCTTAAAACTATGTTACGGTGCTTAAAATACGCTTGTCAACTTTCTATATCAGTAACGGACTGCGTGGAGTAGAGAGAGAAACCTGATTTCCAATGCCCTAAAATAGGCTCCCGAGGGTTGGGTGGGTTATTGTCACCGCAGTGACGTAAGCGTAGAAGTCGCCGTTAACGATCCCCACTCCCGATTCGTTCTGCCGCTATATTAGTCAGAAACACGGTTGGTCCAAGCTCACAGGTGGTGGCATAGACAAAGGATTTTTAGAAACAGGTGCGACTTTGATAAGTCGCACTCAAAAATAATATGAAAACACTGCCACCCTAGAGGTATCTAGTAACGCACACGCTGAAGATAACATCCTCTGTTGGTTTGAATAGCCTTTGCATTACGGGCTGTGTTCTTGCCCGTTGAGTACGTGTGTGGTGTTGAGAAATTCTCCTTCCATCCGTTCCCCTGTGGAAATTGAGTGGAAATGGAGTGGAATATAAACCGACATTTCCAGGTTTTAACTGCAATCTTAACCTCGTCGTGAGGCTGTGGAGTTGTTTTTTGAGACATATTTAGGCTTTTAAACCTTAAACGGCTTAACAAAGGTCCCAATTATTCTTTCATCCTTCAAAGTATACGACCTATCCAAAATTGGATTGCATGCATACTTTTGCCGTATGCTGCAAAGTAAATGTTCAATTCCAAAAGTGTAATCCCTGTCCGCTAAAAAAAGTGAAAATCATCCGAAAGCGACGCCCTCCATTTTCCTGCAAGCAGCCAGTCTCATAAATCTTGACAGAAATTCTGAAAGCCTTTTCGATTGAGAATGGTTACTTAAGGGGGTTCATAATATTGATTCGTATGTGGCACAATCCCGCTTTTCATTATACACGCTGCGATATTGAATTGTGAGGGCATGCATTTTCGACCGTCGGAAAAAACCAAATTCTGTGGAAAATAATTATCCAAGTAGTATGTATTTTCTTCTTTTGAGTTTCAAAATATATTTTATAGAAGAAATAGTCGAAAGGATCATTTTTCTATTCATTCGATCATCAATTAGGTCTTTCTCAAATTATATACTCTAGTTTCAGAGTAATTTTCATCCTGATCCGCTGTTGCAGTTGCGTTTCGGGTTTAAGTCTGCAGGCTGTATGCTTTCCATGTAATGAAAAATGTGTTCCTCCACACTATTAAGGAGATTCACTTGAATGCTAAGAAAATTTTGAGCTGTTTATGGACGTTGTTTTATAATTCCTGGGGTGCAATAATAAACGAACAGGTACAATGCTATTTGAATGGGCCATGTTCTGTCTCAAATAATCTCTTACTAACGAAACTTTTTAAAACCAAAAGATAGCCTTTTCCCAGAACGAATTTTGAAGAAGACCTGCTTGCCTCTCCAATAAGTACAAGGAATAATATTTGAACCATGTTCCCTATAGAATATATTTGAATTTTTAAGGGCATCGAAAAGCAAAGGAGACTGCACACTGCTTAAGTAATCTCTTTTTACTGAGTATATTTTCTCAGCCTACTGAAAGGAAGTGCACTTAAAGGCCGGAATCCTGGTGTGTCTTAAATTTCATGAATTAATGAAGCATGATGATCGATATAACAACCAAACTTAAGTAAATTTTCTTACTCGAAAACGCATTCCAGAATTTTGGTTAACATTTAATAAAATCGGTCACTAATTGCACATCTTGTCAAAAAGTGCGTACCCCACAACTTCTATCCACTTCTTCGGAACACGAAGCTTCAAATGGATCACTGTATAAGCCCAGGTCGAGGAAAACAATCGTAAATTGATAGTGTGGTGGAACGTGAACTAGCTATAGTCGGTTAACAGTTTCTCCGAACCGCCAGTTGGATAGCCTGCTTTAAAACAACGCTAAAATCAAAAGTAGCCATCGACTCTTGCGTCAGATTTGCAAACGAATTGCCTCAACCAGAACAGAATACTTGGTAAAATAAGTTTCTGCACGTAAAGCAAAGACACTTTGTTACTTCAGAAAAAGAAAGGGCATTTACCGAGAGAGGTTTATTGTTTGTGTGACGTTTCGGGTAGTTGTTTCGTCTACCATTTTCAGAGACTAGAGTGTCATGCTCGCAGCTCACATTATCGACCACTTTTTGCATTGTGCCTAGCCTATAAATACTGGCTGTGCGCTGCATCCCTTCGTATCGCCGCTGCCGCCACCCTCGCTGACCACCTGTGGTGCCACATGAGCTTGCGGCTCACTGTGGCTGGTTTCACCCCCACCGCCATCAGGCCTGTTGACCACCTGTAGTGCCGCATCCGCCGGCGTCTCACTATGACGTGTTTCAACACCACCCTCAATTGCCGTGGCGATATTTGGCGGCCCCGGTTGTTCCACGCCATGACGGTTTCCGGACCGGTAGGCTGGTAAAACCAGATAGGGGTGGGCAAATTAATGCGGCGGGTGACTGAACAGTCGGTAGATATCCAAGCTTCTTTTATCTCTCTTGATGTGTGATCATCACCTCAGCCCACAATTTCAATGGCGCCAAAGTTGAATAGGTGCCCCATTTACGCAGAATTATTTGCTACCTCTGACTTTGGGTCCAACCTTCCTACGACCAACTGATGGTCATGCATTCGCGTTTGTAGCTGTTAGCCGAGTTTTTGAAAATAGTTATACATCCCGCAGGTGCATCGAAGTCAGTAGACGCGTTCTTATGAGTATCTGTCGTCTTCGGAATTTATTTCGAAGCTTCAACTGGGGAACTGAAAAATGCAACTGCAAAAGAATAGGGATAGTGGAGTGGCTCCTTCAGCTTCACTAGTCCTCACTGGTAGTCATCAGGGCTCGCGAGGTCTGATTTCGCTGTTACTGGTGACGAGTCGACATGTTACCGCCTGTGCGTGCCGCAAGACAAGATATAAATACTCGTTTACGTTTTGTCCTCGGGATAGGTCGTTGAGCGCTATCTTCACGTGATTCGGCAAAGTTCAGACCTCAAGTTCAACCCTCGAGCGTACTAACATCAGGGACTAGGTTAGCACTGAATGAGGATAGCAGACGAGTCAGAAATGACCAGTTCATTCACTTGTGTATATGCGTTCGTATTTTTCAGTTAGCAATCCTTTACCAAAAGAGCAGAATTGGAATTTCCCACGCTACTTTCGATAACATACAGTTTATAAATCTATACAAACTTTTGCATTAATGCATATCCTGTATTTCATGCCTGTCCAACCAGAATAATTTGAAATAGGACGAAATTCCGACAACCAGCAGGAAATAACGGCTCATCGTTAACATTTTTGTCGTTTCAGCTTTTTTAATTTCTTCCCGAAGCTTATTTGTAACTTGGAGCAAATGAGCTTATTCAAGGTCTATAGGCACAGACTCACATTTTATTTGAATATTTGTCATTCCTTACAAGGAGCCTGTTGTCGAGAAACCTCCGGGTTTAAATTTATCAATCGCTGACCAATGTCCTCCCTCTGAACCCGAAAACATGTAAGTACCACTTTTACAACTTACGGTTTGATGGTAGCCACCGGTTGCATGTTTACTGTAGAAAATACGAGTTACTCACTGGTGACAGTAGCCATGTTTGATGTAGTTGTACAAAACAGGCAGCCATCATTGGAGTTTCGAGTATTTTTCCCTAATTTGCCTCCCGACTTTGCGTATATTTGCTAGTCAGCTTATTTCTCCCTGTGTACTCAGCCGAGTTTTCTTGTCCCCATTTACTTCCCCAAATGTATGAATTCTAATGGACGCTTAAGGAGATTGGAATTATCATTAACCAGTATAAAGGAAAAGTCAAAATGAGTTATGTGATACTGATACCCATCTATGTAAGCGAGTAAGATGTTTTTCATCACTTCTTTCACAGACGCTTACCGAGCCGTTTGATAAGCTGAACCTGGTGAATGGCGCGCATATGCAGTGTACCTGAAGACAACACCTATTTACTTAAAGTTTTGAAGATACTCTCAAAAAACATTAATGCACATCAAATTACCATCCATAGGAGACATGCACGCGTTCCAACAGAGTTTTTACTGCTCGAAACATTTTTCCATATCCTTCTGAACTAATGCTGTCAAGTGCCGCCAGCGATTTTCTCGTAACCTTTTCTAGTTTCTAAAAACGCTTTCCCTTTAGGATTTTATTCATTCTTTCGTATAAAAAGTCGTGGAGGGCTAGAACGGGCGAGTAAGGGGGTGGGTGAAAAACTGTTGCCATGCCAAAATTGGTGGATATTAAACGCTCTGTGGGCTGACGCGTTGCCATGATGAAGTAGCCATTCCTCCAATAGTCACAATTTGGGTTTTTTTACCACAGCCAAATGTAATCGCTCCAGCACTTGCAGATAGTAATGTTGGCTCTCTGTGGTGTCGCGCGGAGCAAATTCCGCATGAAAACTCCTTTGATGGTGAAAAAACGAACCATCATGGGTGCGTTGTTCCCTAAAGTTTGTCATCGCTAAATCGCCGAGAGCTTTGGGAGGGGAGGGTGATTAATAAAACCAACACACTGTCCGCTGCGAGGTTCCTCATGAATGATACTTGGGCAAATGACCAGGAAGAGTGACTAGTAATCGTAACTAGCGGAAGAGAGCAGTTCTGGTAACCCACTTACCCACAAAAAATAATTTTCATTATTTACGTACCACCTCATATGTAAGCAATCAAAATATTTTTCGTTAGTTAATTTAAAAACGCTTACCGAGCTGTTTGGTCGAACGACTATCTAAGCTACATATTTACTATGCGTGTCCACAAACTGCCATTTATCGAGCTGAGTTCTCTCCCCTTAGGCTCGATTGGTGAAGATGAAATAATATTCAGTTTTGTTGTTGAGAATATGAAAAGCTTTCCTCTGCTCTCGACTTTCATTAGGCAAATTTTTCTTCACGGGTTGAACTATAGGGACGTAATTACGTTTCTATTAGGGACATTATCAGAGACATTCTACAAATATCTCTGATACTTTCTCTCGATATGACGAATTCTGCCGAAATATACGCATACTTTTGTACTGCAGATGTGAAACTCGGGCTTTCTGTTGAGGTACTAGCGGAAGGCGTTAATAAGCATAGAACGACTGCACCCTCCAGTCATGCGAGGAATCCTCAATTGGACTCAAAATTAGCATTTATTACTCTGCCTGCGTACGTGGAAAAATAAACCTAGTGATTATTTATTAGTTCATTTTCGACGGGTGGACATAGCTGACTGTTATTGGGTGCAGATTAATCAAGGTCATGGCTCAATCATGCAAACGGGTGCAGTCGCGTGACGTAGCGTCAGGCATTCGACAGAGATAGTACTGATCACGAGAAAATGTATTTTAACAGACCGTTAAATTGCGGTGTGCCCGAGGCTGCAGATATTTAATTTGCAAAGCATTGGCGAGATTGTGGATAACCAGAGATATCGGTGCCCCGGCTCCCGAAACTGGCAGCCTAACACTTACTCGGTTTACTCGATTTCGAGACCCTACCCTCACGTAGTGTGCATGGGATGGTTTGGGACGCAAGAATTTACAAATATACTCATTGATGCCTTCAGTCAATCGTGTCAATGTATTAACGGAGACATGCCGGGTAAACTACAGGAACACCGAGAAAACGGAGTCTGGTTGTGGGACAACCGTTAGTCACATAGCGTGATCGTAAGTTTTGGGTCATAAAACGAACTTCATTCAGAACCAGCTGCAAAATACTCGGAGTCTCGAGTCTGAAAAATAATCGCTCGTGGACTATGTAGCCACAATACCTTCAGTCTTGGTTGAGTCCTGGTTAAAAAAGTCTACTAGGTCGTAGCCCAAGGTAGTTTTACGTCATGGCTAGCGCTATGTTGTGTGTGCGTTCACCCATCGTTCCGTTATACTTAGGCTAGATCTGGAGCTCCGCAGGCAGCCGCATCGCAGCTACTAGGACTCATTGGCCTTCGTTTGAGCAGATTATCCTACCATTTTACAAATCTTTGGATTGATTATGTCAATTTCCTGTTTTTTTCCTCATCGGTAAGCATTTACTGGATGACGATGACTATTGCACACCCATGAAAAAGTCGACTATACAGTTTCATTCGGTTCAGCGTTTAGCGACTTAAGAACAGCGGTAATTGTACAATGATTGCCGATGCTTTTCACCGCTTGTGTGAAAGGCATTTTTGCTAGTAATAAGCAAGACCATACGGTTGAGGCTGCCATCGTTACCATTTGTAGTATTGATATATTAAATAACCTGGAAATGTTATGCCTTAGTGAGTTCATTGCGGTATAACCTGGGAGGAGAATCTTAGACAAATATGCTAAACCTTGGAGAGCATCTTGAAAAAGTTGGTATTTTAAGTAAGTGCAGAGTACCCCTGCTACACGCATTTGAAATCATATCGTTCCTGTGTGCGCCCAAATGGGTTCTTGTTTACTCCTGCTGGGAAGCAAAGGATGACGCATTCAAGAGAAAATATGAAAACTGTAGTTTACCTACCGAACAGGACCTCATTAAAGCATTCAGCCCTCTTACGTAAGTGTTTACTCCGTCGAGTGGCAATTGCCAAGTAGCGACACGTATTGCATTCCAATTTTTTACCTTATCTGATTTCCATTTCAAAGAGGAAATACAGAATACCTCCGTAAAACCTCCCAGCCTAACAGCAAATCACTTGAGGCTGTTCATAAGGTTGCATTTCTTGCGATCGGGACGTACGCAAGTGTTGTCTAGACCACGATTTTGTGGCGGCCTCGGCACGCCATTCCGAGCATCATGGCGTTCTCAAGGTCAGCGCTAACATACGCGGAAGTGACCTCGCCAATATGCGCGCGGATGCTAGCAGAGCGGCAGCTGCGCCAGGCAAGCACACAAGGCCAGAGCGCGAGGCGGTCGCACCAGACGGCGTCAGGGCCAATAAAAGTACACCTTTCAGCGAGCTTTGTGTAAAAGGCGTTTTGCCTGCGCGCCACGGCGGGGAAATCGTGGCAACCGACACGTTGCACGAGTCCGAGCATGGGAAGAGAAAAGTCCCATAAGAACAGTGCCCCTAGAGATATCCTGAGTGTAGGAATACCTGTGGTTCGCTTTTGCCACGGACCTCTGTTCTAGAGTCCGAACAGGTGGTTGTGCAACTGTACACCATCCAAAATTGGAGACTGTCCGCTACCTCACAGAGAAAAACGCTCGATTCCCATCCCACACTAGGCTCATAACCGCACAAAAGTTCATCCCAAGTCGCCCTTGCTCTGCCCGGAATCAGATGGTTGGTGTGAATTGGAAGGAGGGATAGGTACCTCACGCAACCGTTCTTATCTATATTCTACTTGAGAATCCCCGCGGGCGGTCACAGAAATGAGCTATCAATACTCGTGAAACGTTACCAGCAAAGCAAGTGAGACCAATATGGCTGGTTCTGGCATAGTTGCAGTTGTGAATCGGTTATGTCCCGCTCCAAATAGTTCGGTTTTTGTTCACAGGGTTCGGATGATGACGTATTAGAATACCAGACGTATTGGATTCACACTTTCCCGCATAAGAACTGACTAACGCTGTTGATACCGCGTCCGACCTGCAGAAGAGTCGGCCTTGACTAGCTGGGCTCAGGTATTAGTTCTACATTTCGTTTGACTAAGAAGGGCTAATTTAAAAGCTATCCTGATAGTAAGAACACTATCCACAAACTTTATCTGTAGACAGCCAACGTAGTCCTCAAGTTGTCTGCTAGAAGCCCGAATTTACAACTTCCAATCGTAGGCACTTCACCTGATGTTGGGCGTCTGTGTAAGGGACTGCCTTTGCGGGGTGCCACTTATCAAAAAGTTACAGCAGCTTGGAAAACATTTCAACTCCGTATACTTTGCCCAGTTTAAGAGAGGAGACGCTAAATTTCACCCGTTCTTTCTTAGGCGGTTGGTATACCCACCAGATATCGTTGTTGTTTGGTGAGCCGTCCTGGTAGCCAACGGGCACTATTTGTTAGCTGACCTTCGGTCAAGTTACCGTCACTACTGGCTAAGAGCTACGAAACATGGTTTAACCAGACTGGCCGCCATTCAACGTAGGGGTCTCTAAAAGAGGCACAAAGACACTGGTGAACTTCAAGTTTCCGGACTACTGCAATGCTCAAGTCGACCAGAAATTGCTCTGTTTTTCACAGCCAAAAACCTTCACAACGAGGGAAATGTGGTAGTGGATGCGATTGCTCAGATTAAATTTGTGGTTGTTCTTAACCTTTATATTGCACATTATTATCTAACTACAATTGACATCCTGTTATGCCCTTCTCCCATTATTTTACGCGCCACGCGGGACAGGGAAGAGGAACTGGAATTTTTGAACTTCCTCTCCAACGTTACGTCGGATATTCTTCGGCGTTCTTCCTACACAAACGAGTGAGTTGTGTTGTTTTGCATTCGGCGTCCCACTATCTGAGGAGAGTTCAATGGCAATCATGATTATCGAATCTAGGGCTTAAGCACTCAAGGCAACCCTGGCGCTAGGTTTTACTTAAGACGCCCAACTTTTGCCTGCTCACCACAAAATCTGGAGATTATGCAGTCAAGAGTCCGGCACAGGGCAAATTTGGTTTTAAATCTCAGGTCTGGGTAAGCACCGGAAAAATAGGATTCCCAGCCTGAACATTAGCAGGCATTCACACGCGTATTATACCATCATGCATATTTTACTAAAAAAACACTGAAGCTTCCCTTTGTTGGATTAGAACTCTAATTCCTACGATCCTACGTTAATGACAGCTCAACGGCCGAGTTTCAACGATGATCAACGCACGCTTCACGGCAGGTGGGAGGCAGGTGCGTTGAATTGCACCTACCATCACACCAAAAGAGATGCCTTAAACATTACCTTCAACATATGATGTCAATGGTTTGGGGATTATTGTTTAAATCGGCCTTGGTGACCCCCTTTTCAAAGTGAGTTAAATGTTAGGATAACAAATTCGGCAAGATCGCAATATGCGACCCAACTCAGGGAGCGAAGAATACGTTAGCAATTAATACGTGACCGGTGGTATTAGGGGTTTCATGGATGGGGTTAAATGAAGAAAAGGAGCGCGCCAACCTAATCCTAACCCTATCCATGGTTTTCGTTGGGGTTAGCATTCCTTGCCGGGTTAGTAGGGTTGCATATTAGTTTATTGCCCCGACGCGTGCAGTTTTCGAGATTCAGTGGTTTTTCGTCACGCCGACAACTGTGCACGATGCCATTCCTAGCTAATTTAACCCACCTTTTTACGGACCCTCGAAGGAAACAAGAATGAGGCTGTCTCTGCGCGATTTTTTAGTGCCACAGTAAAACTGAGGCGTTTTCAAACTAATGTTGCTTCCTAGGGTCAGGCTGTAGTTCGGATCCCTCAAATTACGAAATTTGTGGTCACATACGGTGCAAAGTTACCCATAGAAGAAAGAGGCATGCTCCACGCACTAGTTCAGAAGAGGAATAAGCTAAAGAGAGTTTGAACAAGAAGTTTATCAGCCTGAAGTGTCATAATCTCACTCGAACCCAGTCGCAGAAACGAGTAATAGAGGCACAAAAGAGACAGAATTTAGGAAACGCAGTCTTTGTGCAACTCCAATTCTGAGTGGGGTGATAAGGCAGCCCATGGCTTCCAGGGCATTTTCCATGTACGGGAGCGTTCGCTAAAATTTTGGTCCGGTTGAAGTTTTTCGGTCGTCTTGTTTACACATACACCGGTTGACGAAGTTGCTCAAGCAAACATTCGCGCTAAGCACCCGTCGAAGATACTGTACTTCAGCAAGTCTGTCTTCCTGTTCATTACAATGGCTATCGAGACACCGCTATAGCACAATTTCACAACTGCTTCCGTTGATGGAACAATCTCCGAGCAAGTACAACGTCAGCCGGTGCATGCGTAAATGCCGCGAGTGAAAATTTTCCGCCGGCCCCAAATTTTTTCCAACACTCCCGGAGAACGTGTAGAACGCCATGGAAACCGTCCGGTACCCTATCATACCACCCGGAGTTGGAACTGAACCCAAACCAGAGGCAACCGTCAGGCGCCAGGTCATGGGCCGAACGACCCACTTCCACGACTGGAAAGTCGGGAGTGATTTAACTGGATTTGTTGCCGTTGGGACAAGGCAACTACCTCGAAAAAACTGAGAAATTACTCCAAACGTGGATGGGCGAACACGCAGCAGCAGTGAAGAGGAATGACGCTAGCTCCCAGATCGTGACTCATTCGATGGGAGCTGGACACCGGTTTCTTGGGCCATGAATCTCCGACCCGCATTCAATTAACAAGCTCAATGACCTCCCGCCTCCATATTTTGTGCTGCAAGTTTGCCTGGGCAAAATAATTAGCCACGCGGGGAGGGTAAGGGTGACCAGCAGTCCTTGTGACAGCCAGCCGAATTGCCGGGTCAGCGTCATGTCAAGAATCAACAACGGTTATGAACTCATGGCCATTAATGACTCGGATACAGACCAAAAACCAATCATCGCATCAGCTACGACCTTTAACGATGAACACGAGTGTTGCTAATTTTAGGCATGTTGTTGCGTTGAAAGTGCGTCCTATAAATTATGTGACCCTTTTACCTCCATTACCCTTTCCTACGACGATTTGCCATTTTGGGTTTGAGTTTGAATCAAAAACGTCAGATCAATAAATTGTTTTCTAACGATCGTAACTTCTTCTTCTAATACACACTTATCTATCCCCTTATTAACGGTGACTAGAGGTCAGGTCATGTACGGAAAAAATTTAGACCAAATGAAAGATATTATCTGGCCATTTTTAAGACGAAGTTTAACGTCGATGGTTACGAGGGCCCTCGGAGGAAAAGGTGTCACAGCCAGGTTTATATTTGCATCATCTCTCTTGTTTTATCTTGTTTAGAAAAGCCAACATCGGTGCCGACTTTCTTCCTTTGTCCGGTTGATGCTTCGAGCTTCATCCTATTAAGCAATTATTTATGGCGCATGCCACAGCATCCAGGCTCTTTCTCTCCTATCAAGTCTTGTAGATGCTTTCCCAAAAAGCGCCAAAGTAGGTGTCTGAGACAAAGGCTAACTAGTTACTCGACTGTGCTCCCAGAAGGGTTGGTGTGGTAATAGGACAATTTTTTTCGCCAACAGTACATTGTTCGACCATCGTAGCCCGACGATGTCCTCCGTGTGTGACACAACAGAGTGGTGCAGGGACGGTTATTTGCACTGGAGTTTAGTGAGAATGGACTCGTACTTCATCTACCTCACTCTCTGTTCCACTCGATCACCTGGGCTCGGTGTCAAGACAAAGTCAGGAAAACCGGAGACGGGATAGCACGCAAATCCAACACAAACAAGAACACAGCAACACAAGGTAGGCGGCGGTTCGGTTCCCCAATGGAGTGGTAGTGCCATGGAGACCATATTTAGAACGAGCCATTGCAGCCTGACTCTCAGTCCGCCAGTCGTCCATTACACACGAGCGTACACGCGGGGCTAGTAGCCTTCCAAACCACGGCTTTTAGTGCGCCGTGATAGGTTCAAGTGCGTCAGATTGCTGATAGTGAGGAAAATGCACTGAGCCGTCGACTTCACAACAACAGTATATTAACATTGTGGTGAGCGAAAAATGCTGCCATTTTCGAAGCCATCCTGTTACTTTATGCTTTCTTCCTAGCTGGATAAACTCGAACAAAGATAAATTGCAACTAAGGAACACATTGAAACGGAGCTTGAAAATGTGGTTATAAATACACTTTAACAAATGGCTGCTTATGATATGCTGAGGACGAAATGTTGACTACTTTTATTGTGTTACTTATAGGCAAATCTGCGTAATTTTCCGGAGACATCTTGCAGATAGGACCTCGGCTTTGCCTCTTGTAAGTTGTCCGTTACTCATTTGTTCGATCTAGTATTATCTTAAATGCCTTCAGCTAACTCAGTCCACCAGGTTAATTTGTCTCACTGCATGGAGGTGGCTTGGGGTGGATTGATGGACGGATGCTTCCCTGTCTGTCCTGTATGCGAAGATGAATGTCTCCACTCTGACACGTCAGGTGGAGACAGGTAACAGACTTGCCTCATCGCTGCCCAGCCAAGCCTTAAAGTAGAACCACCGCATGTTACACGGTCGATTTTTCGTCGGACGCAAGAGTCCCACCTATCTCGCAGCTTGCCCGCGTCGAACGTCCATCTGATAACTGCCATCTCTGAACTCTCCGGGTAACTTTCAGTTAGTCTACTAGGAAGACACCGTCTGCTTGGTGTTTCGTTTTATTAACTACCCATGTGGGTACTGTTGGCTTTACGTGCGCAACACACGTGCCTAGTGCCTTAGGCTTCAAGTAAGGAATTTCCGCGACGTCAGTCAGAACTGATGGCCTCTGCTCATAATAGAGATATATATATATAGAGAGATGTATCGTATCATATAGAGATGTATCGTACGAGCCACGCCTGCGTCTCTGAGGGCCGGATGGGGGAGAGAGAGGCAGGGCGAGCTTAGGGCAGGACTACAGGGAAGAGTTTTGTATTCACCACAGCTGGTGTCGATGTGCAGAATTATCGACCTACCATTGATCGGCCTCTCGACTCTCAGTAACTCTCTTGCACTCATTGAGCCCCTTAAGAGGGAGACGCTACAAGAGCGCCCGGTGGGTCACTGCACGCTGACTGGTTCTGACACCTCTGGACAGAATCCGCCGCCGCGTGTATCTTACTAGCGTTTTCGGGGACGCATTAATAAATGAGAATTTCGCAAATCACCCGTTGTAATTTAGCGCAGGAGCAAGTGCTTATGGCCGAAACGCGAGTCTATATGGAGGGGACGGTCTTGGATGCCTTCGGAACTGCCCACTATCTTATCAAAATAGTTAAATTTTGGCGCATACGAAACTTTCACCCATCCCCCTTAGGTCCTTATCCTGATTTCTTGTCGCTTGAAGAAAGTGATAATAATTCTTAAAATCTCTGTATAACCGGACGCATCAAAACTGTCGATAGGTTAGGTGGGACGTTGAACACAGCAATGCGTTTAACTATGCATTTACCTTATAGAGTTGGCAGAGCCTGTATTGCTGATATTTTATTCTGACTGCTCAATTTATCCGGTCACTGTTGGGCGCAATGGACAGAGCTTCGTACAACAACCGGCTCGACATCTACCAGAACTCATATATATGCTTCGCATGCTGCTGTTTCCATTTAGCTTGTGGTGGTGACTGATAATATGTCCATGAAATTCTACTCGGCACAGACTACCAAATCAAACCTGAAGGAAGCCTGGCGACGGATTACAGTTCGATCGATGTCATGGCCGAATCCCTCTATGCTCCACGAAGTGGGCTCTGGAGTGACTCGTGTAGGAATTCGTTTAGGGTAAAACAGGCTTGCACAGCATCCACCTAACTCCTCTTACAACTACCACGCTCCGATGACAAGACAAAGCTAGAACGATTGAATGTTGGCATGTACGTAGTGGCTCACAAAATTAAACAGTCCATCTGTGTGTGGCTACACGTAGAGGGAAGGCTTCAGGTCTCACTTCGGTGAGGATATCATAAAAGCCACATTAAGAAGGCTGAGGAAAACTGAGTTTTGCCATCAGCTGACAACATTCAAAGCCACGACTGGTATGGCGTCAGTTTTATTATCGGGAGGAATGTGCTGATTTGCTATCAAAATGAATTTCACGGTAGCAATCTTACATTTCCAGTGGTTTGCCTCGGTCAAGCCAACCGGTGGTCATATTGGACGCAGTTGTGACAAAGCTAAACATCCCGTCTATTGGTGTTGCACACGCCCTAGTTCCGACTACGCGTCTATCAGACACGTGGTTGCATATGGTATTTCAGTAGTCATAAAGACGCCAGCAAATTCACATCGCACACATGTCGCGTGAGTACTGTGTCTGTGCGATGTGTTTTTAATTCTTGTACGATGTTGCTTGACTGGAGATTTTAGTTCACGTGTGTGCGCCTGGAAAGGCCAAATCAGTGTCTGAATATCCTGGGCATAGCGTAGCCCGGTGAGACGTGTGTGACGGGCTTCTGTTGGGGCTCCTGGCACCGGTGCACCGGCCACCGTGAAATGGGTTCGAAAGTGACCGCCCATGCCAATGGGTGACTCCAACATGCGTTGCTAATGGGATTTAATTGGCACGAAGTCCACCTTCGTAAGGGATGAGCAATGATGACAGCGGTATTGTTTAAGGTGGGTGAGTTATGTTACAATTGTACATCCTATGCTGTGGATTTTGGTAATGTGGTCACAATGACATGGTGGAGTGCTCACGTCGTTGGTATTCGATATTTAAATCTTGTAATGCACTCTTTTTGCTTTGGTCGCCGCTATTAGGTTGACGTAGAAGATGACTGCTCCGTCACTTTTGTATGAGCTTTGTGTGCTATGCTTTTGGTAGCTGTCGTGTACATGTGTGTGGTTGGATAGGATCATGTGGAGTTGGCTCGAGTTTGGTTACGTAGGTAGGTCATTTTTGTACCTGAAAGTCATCGGACATCGTAAGAAAGTGTGGCGTGTATGCCAGGGCGTCAGGAAGTGGTTCGCCGGCCGAACTGCGATGTGTACACCAGTGAGCACTCAGATCGATGCGTGGTTTGAAGGTGTATTTGCACTGGACAGATGTTGGAACTGAATCCGCACTGCTTGTGGGAGTGGCGGTGGGAGCAGTGTTCTAATCGGTGATGCTGGTGGTGGTGTTTTTAAGGCAGGATGTAGGTTGGTCATGTTAACAGTACATCGAGTCTAAATTGAGATTTCCGACGAGGCCAAGCCGTACCCGAATGTCGGTTAACAGTGTGGACAAAAGGAAATAATTGGGGGCCTGCGTCTTGGGAACCACTCTTTTCGACTTGACCACCGCTATCCGATTGGCTGCGAAGATTGGCTGCGATTGGCTACGAAGGTTATCAGGGTATCCTCGTAGTAACCCTTTAGTCCGCCTTGTCTCCGACCGCCCTTAGCGATTTCGCCGTAGCATAATCATTCTGGCAAGCTTTCATCACTTTTCCTCGTGATAAAATCGTTTTAACACACTCGCATCCGCCTCAACGTGGTATAGCCACTTTGAACGCCGATACTCTCGGGGAATTAGGTGCCCGGGCTTATTTTCTGTTTCTCCAAATGGAGTGTTCTCTGAAGGCAGCTGAAGTGGAAGTAGTTCATCTGGCTCGTTTGGCTTTCATACACTTTCCATTACTCCACTCTGTATGGGATCGCTTGCAGGACTATATATATATATATATATATATATATATATATATATATATATATATATATATATATATATATATACATATATATATATATATACGATCTCACGTATTGTTGAATTGCATGCCATGGCGATTCGAGATAGAGCGCTGTAGTCTGCTAAGCACCTGGCTGACTCTGAAGACCCTGGTGATGATTTCGCTGTCGATTTTGGTGTTCCTGGAAAGTGTACCTCCTAGGCACATTCTTTTTTCCACTGATGTTGAGCGAGTATTACTGATAGTTATCCTATTTTTGTGAGTTTGGACTCCAGCATCTCACCTCTTCGCCTTTTGACATCTGTTTGAGCAAGAGATGTCATCAGCATCAAATTTTCTTATCGTCCTGATCAGATATTCGTGTATTATTAAGAACTGCCATGACCGCCTGGTAGTGAATAACCTCGCGAAAACTGGAACTGTCCGTCCTTCTGATCTGTCAACTATTTTATAATCTAGGAGCGCCAAGCTTTATAGCCTGCTAGAGTAAGCAAGTGCTGCACTTTCCTGAGGGAAGGGAGAACGGCGATCCTTTTAGGGACAACTGACTACAGAAACACTCATATCCCGTACGCTCCCATCCGGTTTAGCCTGCTGGTGAGTAGAGCGTTGTAGAGCGAGAGAGAGCTGGGCGACAGGGAGGGATGGGAAAACGTGCAGTAGGAGAAGTATCAGGATCATCCAGACGTTTTGGCCCCACCAACCCCTAACTTCTAAGAACTACCTATATATTTCACTTGGGTAGGCTTAAGTTACCGCCTTCCCCTTTCCCTCGTTTCCCGATACGCTTCCCTTATGTGTTACCATTAAACCTGACGGCTCAAAGAGTACAGGTTAAAGTTAGGGCTATGGGTAAGGTTGGCGTTTAGGTTAGGTTTAGACGTTAGTTAAGAAGTTAGTCTTAGGGTTAGGGGTTGAGGTTAGGAGTAAAGGTTAGAATCAAGGCTTTGCTTAGGCTTAGGAGATGATTAAGGAAGTTAGATTCAGGCTTAAGAGACTGATTTTGGCTTCGGGTCCAGGCCATCGGTGTTGTCAAATTAAACTATATGTTCAGCCGCGGCAATTAAGAGAATTTGATTGAACAACATATTATTTTAGCTTCATGCTTTGATCATAACAGGCTGGACGCCAATCACCTGGAATATCCAATCAGTGCCCCCAATTTTCCTTTTTTCTGCGCGTTTTCAGCTCCTAATTTCCATTATTCTAAATTGTGCGCTCATGTTTTTACGCATTAATGGGGTATTTTAACGAGCTACTGACGTAAATATAATTTTTTATCCTTTTCTTCCCCAAATAGCTCTATGTCAGTTTTGAAACCCCACTCATATAATTGCTCGTACAAACATTCCCGTATTACTGGATTCCTTTGAGTGGGGTCACCTATCCGATCTTTGCCAGAACTTTACCGGTTGTGAGAGTTGTCCTCGGAGTCCTTTCAGAAATGCCTCTTATTTTGATGAACGTGTTTAAAAGGAGACAACTCTGGGCTCACGAAAAGTAAAAGTTGAGCATTTTGAAATAGGTGGTGAAGGAAAGGAAAGGTACAATTTTGCCGCAGTAATTTAATAGTAGTTTACTCGTATTTAACACAAATGAACACGTTCACTCCATCTGCTATTCATCTAGACTAACAATACCTATTGAAGGCATGTCCCCACGAATCTAATTGTATTTAGCAGCTATATTTCCCTTCGTATTATGCCTCACCGTCTGTCCAACACACATTGTTACATTGAAAGACTACATTTGGACTCTGTTTTGAAATTAAACCAACCTAGGTGCAACAGAACATTTAATGTTTTCGTTCATTTTTTTCTCTCAGGCCTTTAGAAGGCGCGCTTTGCATCAGATTGTACAGCAGCTCAGTCTACCACCTGAGGTCGCCAGGGTAATCGGAGAATCCCCAGGAATGGGTGACAGAATTTCGTCGGACGTAAGTGATCATATGTAATGAAGTTGCGGTACTTACTTATATCACAATCGAACCTCGCCAAAATCACCCTAATTAACGTTGTGTTAATATCCCCTTTTCGTTTACTCGGAAGATTTTTTGCGCCATGAAACAATGAAAATAAAATAATGGGAGATTTGCTCTGCTCCCATAGGCCTCAAATTCTAAGGCTACTCATTCAAATAATGCACCTTAAGATCCGTCATGTTTCAGCAGATTTCCGACTTTCCTTACACGACTTGTACTGCAAATAGTTATTGCGAAGATAAATACACTGAGAGAATGACAACAAAGACGAGGCATTCTATTTCTGACTTATGTACTGCCGTCATCCAGTCAACTTCAGCCCCAGTTTAGGATGGTCATTGATTTGAACTCAGACTTCTTGGTCATTAAGCGTTAGGTCAAACACTGTATCATTGAGTCACGGGCCCGTTATCATTTCGGTTCCGATCGGATATATTCACTGTCGTGGAGGTCATGTCCGTTCCGTTCCGTTGCGCCTAGGAGCCCAAATTGAAGCCATAACAGACATTGGCATAGAGACAAGTAACTATGTAGAATGGATGACGAGCGACTACTCAAACGACTTTTCCATGGAGATTTCGCTACGGATGCGCGTGGAAGGGAGGCCAAAAACGACGCTACAAGTTGAAGAAATCTCTGAAGCAACTGCAAATAAACCCGCCCAGGATAGACCGGCATGGAAAAGATCCGTGAAGACTGGTTCAGCAATCTATGAAACCAACCGGATCGCTGCTGCTACGGCCTAACGGGTGGTTCACAAGTCACAAGCACCGCGGATCAACACCGCCAATGCTGAAGCCCTGCCAACGTGCCCACGCTGTCAACGTACATTCCGTTCGCGAATCAACCTGGTCGGACATGTTCGAACTCAATACAACAACAATCTCATAACATCAGTCTCTGCCACACCTGCCTCAAACCCCACGACGACGACCACCCCAAACCACTGATAACAACTTCACCGATCACCAACATTATCCTCCCTCTTCCACCCCCTGCACAGATTATGGTGACTAATACCACTTGCCCCACTCTCACCACTTCAGTAACCACCTCCGACTACCTGCTAGCTTCACCACCATCAACACGGATCCCGATTACCAGCAATGGGGAATCGGTACTATCTTGTCCTCATTGTGATCGCACACTCACCTCACACATCGGCCTGGTCAGTCACTTGAGAATCCATCGCACATTGACTGTCGAACTAGTGCCTGGAGCACCAACACAAAGCGCAGACCGCTGCCTCCAATGCCCTCACTGCCCACGTGCATTCATGCATCGCATGGGCCTGTCGGTCACATGCGCATCCACGAAAGCGAAAGCCACCGCGATGCCAGCACATCTTACGCACCCATCACCACTTCCTATAGTCCTCCCATGAGCTGGACTACCAATACCAGCAGCAGAGCCCCCGCAGACTCCGCACCTCGTGACCTATCCTGTCCTCATTTTCACCGCACATGCACATCACGCATCGGCCTAGTCGTTCACTTGCGAATCCATCGCACAGAGACCGGTGAACCAGTGCCAGGAGTACCAACATACACCCACCGCACTCGACTCAACTGTCCGCGCTGCCCACGGACATTCACACACGGCATAGGCCTATTAGGTTACATGCGTCTCCATAAAAACCTGCGATAGAACACCACCGGCTATATCACAGAACTACATCTCTCCCTATCGGCCTCGGCACCTGACATGATCTCGCGCAACACCACAAAAAAGGCTCTCAGTTTGCATAGTTGATTACGAGGCAAGGATGATCCTCGGCTGTTTCTCCATGTGACTCCTCTGTTGCATGTGTGATCTGAGCTTGAGAATATCACGGGCTGATAAGCGCCGTGGGTTGGATGGCTGCCAACTAACAATTACACTCAAACCTCACAGCCAGTCCAATTGGTGTTGTGTGGAGTGGCTGACTGGGGGTCTGAGAGTCAGGCTGCGATGGCTCCTTCTTAACGTGACTTCTGGCTATCTCACACATGCGAGATGTAAGCGTTTCGACCCTCTGTTGTGTGAAATCCTGGTGCTTGTATTTGGGGGACCCAGGTCATATACGTAGTACACGTAGAAGAGGTCACCAGCAGCTATGCCCACTCCCGCATCAGACAAATGGCCGGCTCGGACAGTGGTCTGATTGTGGGTGTGGGGGAGAGAGTGAGGTCAACGGCTCAACGCATTTTCCTCACTATAAACAATCTAATGCGCTTGAAAATATCACGGTGCGCTTAAAGCCGTGGCTTGGGAGGTTGCCAACTGACGAGAACACTCGCACCGCGTGGTCAGCCCAATGTGGTTTGTGTGGAGTGGCTGACTGGCAGACTGAAAGTCAGGCTGCAATGGATCCTTCTTAATGTGGCGTTTATGGTACTCCCACTCCGTGAGATCCGAGCCAGGTGTTGTGGTACGCCTAGAGGCGGCTCCGGCCTCCCGCCAGCCACCAGCGCTCTCTCCCATCTCCGGGTTTCTTGAGTCGATCATGACACGGGGCTCAGGTGGGGAGGAGGAGAGAGTGCGGTAGCTGCAGCGCAAGACTACTATCACTTAAAACTAATTCACGTGCATTTCACCGTCCGTGCACCACCCTTCCGTGGAGCATACGGTGGACATCGTCGGACACCAACGGTTGAACTGTCGTGTGTGAATACAGAGCGGAAGGATGACAGCATATGCGGGTAGATTGACACAATCTGTCTCAGGTTTCTTCTGCCTTTATTCAGCCAAGCATAACCCTGACTACCAGCTGGGGACCCGAAACACATGCATGCACTCGAGTACGCTGCAGATAGTCCACGGACCGTATATCAGATAGCGCATAAGTACTTCATTGAACCGAAGTTCATCAGTGCCTCATCACCTATCATCCTCGGTCGCTGCAGAGCAGGTATTTATTCAAACATAAATAGGCGCACATCGATATATTGGCTTCCTGGAGCAAAAAGCTCCCTATTGGTGGCAAATGTCACTAACAGGCAACCAATTATATACATATGAGAAAGAAGAGTAAGTTTATTTTAAAAAATTTCATTTAAAAGTTTCAGCAAAAAACGGCTCCATTCATTGAGCATAGGATAAATCACCGGATCATGCAAGAATCAAAAGGTTAAAATGGACATCTAATGGGGGTTGACAGTTTCACTCTGTTTCTATATTTATATCTCCTTACACGTAAGGTAGCATGCTAGAAATTGTAATACAGAACGCTGAGCTGCCGATATATGGCAAGCGATGCAACGAAAGCCTCAGCTCATGGGACGGGAAGACTTCAAGACAATGAGGTCGGAGTGGATGAGACGGGCAACAACATCAAGAATTCGCTAAGAAAATTGCTTGACTGTTGTGAAGTGTCGATGTATTATCGCATCAACTAAAACAGCTTAAGAAACACTGGCAGCAGAATTGAACATTTGCAGGATACGTTTTAAAATTAGCAAATCCTTTTTAAGCAAAGATGGAAAAACGCTGAGAGAACAATGGGGAATGAGGGAAGAATACAAGCATCTATAAATCGCCAAATAAGGGATTGGAGTGTGTGTGACAAGAACTCAAACGACAAATGTAATTAAGACATTTACGAATTTTAGTCAAAAGGGCATCAATATGAAGGGAGAATGAAAGATACGTTCTGCGAGCTTCAGTAAAGTGGAAGAACAGGCGACTGGAGGAAAATATTTAGGACTAAAATTAGTGAACTTTTTAGGGGTACGAGTGATTCTTTCCGCACGCCAAAAGACGGAAATCTTAGACTCCACGAAGGACATGTTGGTTAGGTGGGTCAAAGCAGTGGTTATCTGAGAGCAGCAAGATTTGAGGATAAATGTTATGACACCATCCTGCCTGACAGCCGTTGAACCACAGGTCTTATTAAGGTGTTTCTCCACTTTCGTAAAGGTCACAGGAGAAAAGACAATTTGCAATAGCGCAATTTTGTTTGAGAGATGATTGCAGCCAGTGGAAGCACGAATCAAACCTAAATCAACACAGACATGGGCCATTTTTTTGCGTTGAGCAATGACACGCTTGAGATTCCTTCAAAGGTCATCAAAGGAAAGGAGAAACGAAGATATAGAAGAAGAGGCAAAAAGCTGAAAGTAACAAACAAGTCGTTCAGTGTTGAAATTTTCTTCTTTTTAGCACGTTGGCAGCCTTTAGACTGTCAAATAGGCCTTGTAGATAGAAAAGTACCCCATTAATGCGTGACAACGCGAGCGCACAATTTAGATGGTAGATTGTCTGAGAAAAGCGGGGATAGTTTAAGATATACACGTCTGTTTTGTGGGGACGTGTCACAAACTTAATTTTCCTTTCGGATTTGGTTACCAACGCACGCGTAGAAGTGGAATACATTTTTTGGAAGGCCTAATAACACAGAATGATCGAAACCTGACAATGGGGCCCTGTTTTTAACAAGAAAAAGCTTGATTTAGTTAGCCAAAACGTAATTAGGGGAGCATCAGTGCGTGCATTGAATAAAATAAGATCATAAAACCGAACAGTTTGAGGGGGCTAGGTTCACACGGTTAAAGTTGCCGCATACTAAAACAAGATGCACGCAAGACAATATAGCAGGTTTCTGTGAAAGAACTTCGAAAATTCGGGCTAAGGCACCTCTACGAATATAATGCCTTAAACATTATTTAAGAATCTGGGCTTGACAGTTTGTCAAATCATCAGAATATGAAAACGAGTACGTACGTTTATTACACCAATTTTGGTTGACCAAAATAACCACCACCTCATCTTTGCTGTAGAAAGATTTTCTATCAGTTCGAAAACCACAGAAAGATGAGGGCTAGTGTGTTGCGAGTCAATAGCACTATTTAACCATGTCCTTTGAAGATGAATTACTCCAGTCTTATTGCGTTCTTTTTTCAACAAAATTGGCTACCTATCGGGGATTTTGTTGAATATCGACCGTCAATTTGGCGACAGAGAGCCTGAAATTGATCATCTGTTTTTTTGTTGATACCTGAGTGGGATTTGCAAAATGCAGCAATGTTTTTTCCACTGCATAGGCCTTCATTGATGAAACCGTGATAATATTAGCATGGAAGGATCACAAATACGACATATTGACTGACCGAATAGTGCTACAGCTGACGTCATGGAATGTCGTCAGTGATCCAAGTGTTTCTAGCGTACTGTTGAGATGATCTCATGATCATAGTTCTGACAAACAAAGCAGAGACAGAGATCAAAATATCGAAAAGAAATAGGTAGAGTAGTAAACATGTACATAAATTCCCACCTGAATAGAGGGCAAAAAATGGTGGCCTAAATTCAAAAACCGCCCGTCCGAAAAAAACGCGTTTACCGAATGGTTTTCGTTACCTTCTGGTCGCGGTCCACCTTGAGGCTCAATCTAAAGCCCTCGCAGGCGGTCGCAAAGCCCCCAATAGCGGATGGCCACTTCCAGTTTTTTAGAGGTTGTCAGCCAGTCAAACACTAATCCCAAGTTTGGTAGTCTGGATGATGAGCAGTCGGGGAACATGCGTGTTGCTTGCACTCACATTGATATGCGATCATCGTCCCGACCCATAATCTCAACGACGTCAGTTGAAAATGCGTCTCATCGGCGCAACATGTGTGGCTACATCCGGCTTTGGATACAACCTTCGGACGGCCCTGAAAATTTAGTAGGTATGTTGAGTGTACAGTAAAACCTTCGTCATATAACATTATACTACTTGTATTACTGTGCGCATTTAGAAGAAACATTACGCTGTTTGACCATAAAACGTCAAGTTCTGGGCACCTCAAGTCCTGCTCTTAATACTTATCGATGCTTGATGTTTGTCGGGATTTTATATATAAGAAACAAGCATGCTTTGGCCGTAAGGCAAAAGGATGTACGATCACATGCACAATCTAGAAATCAACCACCGGCTCAACTTTGTCAAGGCCCAAGTTCTTGGCCGAGCCGAAAGTAGACTGGCGCGAGAAGTCATAGAAACCTGGCAGACGCCAACTCTATCAACCGCAGCATCGACCTACCAGTGCCCTATGAGACAGTCAGGCTTCATTGGCGCACGAGAGGAGGACCAATGACAAGCGAGGCGGATAGATCTATCACAAATGCGCACGAACGACCCATTTAAACTATATATTTTCCCTAATCTCTATCTCCGATGATGCGTTCGAGTATAAGCGTGAAACGTCAGATAATTAAATCCTCTACCTCAGAGGTAGCCTTGGCTTCTCCTTCCATTTCAGAACATGCGGTCCGTATCTTCTCTTGTAGCCATGATAATTTCGGCCGCGAAGCGCTTCGCTGAGCATGGCACTGGGAAATATTCTCCCGTAGACAGGGATATACATGGGCATAATTAGCCTTTCTGCACAATTGCCTGAGGTCGGACATTATGCCGAGGAGCGTCTCTGTAAGAACACCAGTTAAAACTGATTTCGGTCGAGAGGTCGCCAGAAGCTGCAGTTGACGATTATTAAGAATCCTCATTAATGAATGCCACCTTCGTCTACGAAAATACAGCAGGGCAATCGAACGGGAGAAAGCAGCATATGCATTACACCTGGAAATGACAACACTGCAAAACTTAGAGCGCTGGATCACGATTATGGTGAATGAGGCTCGAGATAATGAACAAAATGTGTAGCCTAAAACAAGCACAGGCACACGTACCTGAACAATCCTCCGTCCATAATCTGTCCTCTAAACAACTAACAGATGATCAGATTAAAGTGCTTCAGCGTGAATCAGGCTTCAGTACAAGAGACACACGAATTTTATCACCTCACTGAAAGCGACACTCTCAAAGACGCAGATCAAAGAAGAAACCAAGAACTCAATCCGCCAGTAAGTCGCATCCCTCAGCATATCCCACAGATGACGCCAAACCATCACCCCAGCCGAGGTAAAGGCCATTAAGGGAATTAAAGGAGAAACATTGTCATTGTCCCAGCGATCAAAGGACGGGCAACTGTGATCTTCGAGAAGTTGGAATGCATGGCCAAAGCTCAGGAGCTACTAAACGACAGTAAATCATATAAGGTCGTCGAATCTGACCATATGAAAACACTGCTAGCAAAAATCAATAAGTGCCCGAATCAAATGAGGAGTCAAAAGGCAATATTCGAAAACGATTGGAGAAAAAGGAAGCCACAAGATGCCGTCTTAGCGTGGTTCTATGGTTTAAAAATTATCCACAAGCCGAAGGTTCCTATACGACCCATCGTGGCACTGAAAGGCACACCTACCTACGGACTGGCTAAATGGTTTGCTAAGCATTTGAACAAGCTGATAGATGGATCAGAACACACAGCCGTATCCTCAAAGCACTTCCTGGAAAAACTTCGGGGCATCAGAATCACCCCAGACGAGATAATGGTGTCCTTTGACGTCGTTTCTCTATTCACATTCACCCCAAAAGAATTGGCCATGAGAGTCGTCGATGACCTTCTGAACAGAATTAACAACGAAGAAGGAAAACCTTTTAACCGAAAACGCGCGATGGAGCTACTGGACTACTGCCCTCGTACGTAATTTACGTTTAACGACCGTGTTTATAAGCAAATCTAGGGAACCTCGATGGGATCAACGATCTCTGGCTCCCTAGTGGAGCCCGTCTTTCAAGAACTGGAAACGCAGGTCTTCCAGCTCTACAAGCCGAAATTCTGGATGCGCTTTTGTTATCATACGCAGTGTTCACAGTCGTTAATGGTGTAGCGTTTGCAGGTGTCTGTCTGGCAGTCGTCACCATCATCATTCACGCCCGACCTTTGTTCATGTGCGTGTGCGTTCAAGCCAGACAGGGGGCCTCGTAGACTTAAATTCGCCCCGGTTGCCCCCCGCCTGTACGATCTCCGTTCACGCCCGCCCGCCCCTGTTTTCGATTGGCCAGTGTTTGCCTACGGCCATGTTTGGTCTGACTTGACGCACGCTGTTACGCTTATTTAACTGAACACGTAGGAATTGGCGAGCCCCGAGAGAACCAAACAACGTTTTGTTTGATTAAATGCTGTGTGCCAAGCTTAGTAGATCTCTTTGACAATTTTGGGTTTCCCTCGGCCCAGGATTGCGGCTTCCTGGATAACGAAAGTGTGTCCAGAGTTTCTACAATGCTATGCCACCAGCATGAGTTTATCCGTCCTTTTCACTGCTCTTGCGTTCTCATGCACGCGCATCTACAATATTCTCCCGAACTCCTCAATGCAGGTCGCTTTACCAGAAGCGCATTGTATAGGCTAGACGACACAGTACCTCCTGTTACAAAGTGGAGTACTCAGGTGTAGCTCTCCCAGTCTCCCTTGTCTTTTTCGGTACTATCTCTTCTGCATTACGGCCTGTCTCTATACGAATGCCTGCGGGGGTTGCAGATTGAGCGTTAAGACGCAACTGGATGAGCATGTCCCACCGTTTTTATTATTCCCGATGAATGTTGACGAGGCAAGTGACCCTTGGCCCAACGATCGATGTTTGGATGAAATAAGCTCAACAATCAGAGAACATGTACTTGAATCTCAGATGCTGGATACTTAGGTTGGGTAAGGCTGGTTGAAGACGACTCAGAAACCAGAAGCGGCCATCAATAACTGGTGTGTTTGTTGGTACCCCTTGCTCTGCGTATTTACATTCATTATCACCTGAACCCCTTTGTCCATTACGCCGAATTGGGAAAATCTCATCAACGCAAGATCTTCGACCGCATCGGTAGTGCGGGGCTTTCCTGAAATCAAGCCTCCTCTTCACAGACCACGCTGCGGCTTGGCATGATCTTATTTGTTCCAAAGAATGAAACATCAGTTGAGCTATCAGCGGTTAAAATGTGCATGCATTTTTTAGACAGCCTTTATAACCTGAGAGACGGACATTCCAAAAAATATAAATGAACGTGAAATAAGTTCTTTGCGAAGGAACAAAGGTTATACAGTTAATATTTCACGCCGATTCCTCAAACTGTTGTCAGCCGTAGAGCAACTGGTCAAACCTGTTAACGTCCTAAACACATGATTGAAATCAATACCTGCTTCTCATTTCTGTCCATAGGCGTTTACCGTACGCCATCATGCCGTCTCTATTGACCACCGTTCCTTCCATTTATCGTCGAAACGTTTTTTTACGTGGAAGCTAACTCAATATGTTCATTAATGCATTATCCACCCGAGTTTACGTTCTCGAGAAATTCCTGGCCTTTCTCGTATGGGTGGACTCAACAAGCCAAGTTCGTCCTCAGGCCAGAGATTCGGAGTATGCAAGGCAGTTGTTCTCTCTTCGTTTCTGCCAACTGATTTTTTACATAGGTGCGTAGAGGCAGATTTGGCAATTTAACCACAGGATACTGCATCGCAGGAAATTTTATGGATGACTTTCTTTTCATTCACGTAGCGGACACTGTTTTGGGGGTGTAAAAGCTGGGTTCGTAATGCGCTTGTCAGTTTGTGTGCCAGTTATATTTGCCGTTTCCTTGGGTGTCTTTCCACGAGTTCAGACACATTGCTGAAGTAAAAAAATGGTTCGTCAGATATTTGGCTTGTGCTTCTAGTTGGAATTTGCTTCTTCTGTTTTTTTGGCTCCTATTGTCTCATGCTTTGAAATACAAAATTTGTAGGACATTCTGAGAACGCAGTTTGAACAGGTAATTTATTTCGAGTGACATTCGCCGTAAGTTCCACTATGAGGGTATCAGAGAGTATCACTTTACGTTTGAAACATGCTTGCAACCCTCAAAACTGATGTTCATTACCCCCTTCGAAAATTTAGGATTTTTTTCGGGTATCATTTCCCGTACACTAGACTGAACCACCCGTGTGTTCGAACTCAAATGACCTAGAGGAGACCGCAAATTCGAGATAAAAATAGATTATCATTTCCTTAGAAAACCAAAAAACCCACAAGTATTTAACTAGGGTTGCAAATCTGCGCTCGATGTTTCCTACAATGGAGGTAGAACCTATGTTTTTTTCAAGGAACTATTCAATAATCTTGACGATTCGAACTGCCTAGGCATTCTCGTAATGTTGGAGTCGATTGTATCGTCAAAAAGCCTTACGGAGTGCGACAGTTTAACATTACAAAAATGGTACTGCGAGGACAAAATGTCTTTTCAGAACTATTGCATGAGGAAAGAAGGCCAGTAGAGATTCTGAAAACGGACAAAACGGAAAAACATTATGCCTCTTCCGCGGACACAGCAGACTACACTAAAAGCCTTTTGTTCCTGATAAGAGCTGAATTACCTATACACTTGCTATGAATCCTGCCATAGCAAAGTTTTTTTAATTTATAAAGATTTGAGACATCTTGCAGGAAAGAAGCTCATGTCAGAATGAATTGCAAACTGCCCGAAAAAAACTAATTCACCCATCACAAAGAGCCACGGACCCCAGTATTCCTATAAACCGACATTTCACTGCAACCGAGGGTATTTTTAACCGTTTTGAACCGTTTAACGTCGGCCGAAATATTCATATTAAATTTTAGTCTACGTCTCTCAACCTTCAAATAGACTGCTTTACTTTAATTTAACGATTTCTTTCCGAGGAAATTAAAAAGCAACAATCTTAAATCGGAATATCTACCAGAAGGCACGCAAGAAATGCTGAAGGACTCACTGATGAGCCGGGCCCCTCGCAGCTGTGTTAAACAGCGGTAGATTACCAGCGAAACACGTGTCTGGGCTTTTAGCTCGTACCTGTGCTGTGAGTATGATTCCACCTGTGACCCCTACTGACTGCCTGTTGGCAGTTGAATTAATATTACGCGGTTATCTCGCTGTGGTTGAGAGAATTCGGTGCAAACATTCCTGTCAGCTTTCAGTTTACGCCTATAAGCCTTCAAATTGACTGATTACCTTCAAGTCAGCGATTAATTTCGGAGAAAATTATAAAGCAGCAATATGGAATTTATAAGTGACTCGTCCCCTTTATCTACTTACAAAGAACCCTGAAACTTCACTTGAGAACCACGTTGAGGTTCTACAAAAAAGTATGCGGAGTCTTAATTGTAGCGGAGAGGATGCTCTTTCTCTAATCACGTCCACACCATTGGATTTGGCAACAACAAAACGGCCTTCAGACCTGCAGTTACTTCCTTTTACTTCATGGACCAATGTCTAGAAATTAACTTCCCTAGTAGTCCAACACCACTAACAAGAACTGAATGGAACCCCTATGGGGTCGCCTATCGCTAGCGTCCTCACCGAAGTCACCAGGCAGAAATTGGAAGCACAATTTTCCGCATATTGGGGAGAATACTTTCGCTATCGGTGTAAAACCACAAAATATAAGGCCTCCGCAACAGTATTAACCAAAAATTTCCAAAATGAAATTTATTATATGAGAAAATAATTTGATAAATGCCCAATTTTACACGTCATCATATGGCAAAAGAATCTTAAAGCATTTTACACATCACTATAACATACAGACTTAGGCTATTAAACATTCTATCAATCATCTTAAACGAAACATCAGGTAATACGCAAAGTTGATGAATTCAGCTAGCGACCATCTGTTTTTGTAAACCCTATCCGACGAAGATGTATCCGTTTCTATATCTTTTTTTGAAACACGTGCATCTTTGACGTAAATCGCCTGACCTTTAGTTATCAACCTTCACTTTTTTCCCGTCTGCATTGGCTGTTGTCTGGATTAAGAGGTGTGCACAAACGCATCCCGTATTTTCGGCAACGCCATCTGGGTGAGGAATGCGCGTTGCGCTTCTTTTATTTCTGCCGCTATTTGGGCGGTACTTTTCGCAGAATGGCTGTTGTAGGCCAGCTGCGAAGGATATAAAAGTGGGCTCTCTTTGGCATCCCCGCTAGTGGCAGCGACCTAATTCAACCAATTAATGGTCCCGTCATTACTGCAATAGACGTTGCCTTTTGTCATGAGACCTCGCTGCCTCTTGTATCCTCGCCCTCCTCCTCCTCCTCCTCCTCCTCCTCCTCCTCCTCCTCCTCCTCCTCCTCCTCCTCCTCCTCCTCCTCCCTCCTCCTCCTCCTCCTCCTCCTCCTCCTCCTCCCTCCTCCCTCCTCCTCCTCCTCCTCCTCCCTCCTCCTCCTCCTCCCTCCTCCTCCTCCTCCTCCTCCCTCCTCCTCCTCCTCCTCCTCCTCCTCCTCCTCCTCCTCCTCCTCCTCCTCCTACTCATCCTCCTCCTCCTCCCTCCTCCTCGTCTTCTTACTCCTACTTCTCCCTCCTACTCCTCTTCCTTATCCCTTAACTCCTCCACAATCCTTTACTGTAACTGTTTCTGTCCTTTTGGCCATTGCCATAACCCTATTTTCCACGCCCCTACTACGTTTATAAGCCCTTTTTAGAAAGCCTCTTAGTTTCGGCAGACCCATTCTCCTCTTTTACTCTTACGATATTTGATTTCCTCCGTATCTCCATTATTGATTCCTCTTGGCCGTTCCTGTGCCCTGCTACAAAGGCTTGTTTTTGACATCCCTGCAAATCCTGATTGATTATGTGTACTTACTGTTACTATGGCTTTGTATGGTCAATAATAATTTTAATAGCTGCAATTTTCTTCTTTACTGTTCTAGTTTTCCTTATCCCCCTTTTACTTTTTCAAAAGCACATACCTCATGTCGCGAAAAAAAACATTTATTTTCTTCACTTACGTTACTCTTTCCCTGCGTTGTCTTCTCTCGGATAATTTTAATCAGCCAAAACAACGATCTATTTACAGATTGGGACGTGATTTATGAAATATGCAAAGGTTCCTACAAAATCCGTAACCGGTCGGAAGCGGACCCAAATGCAGGATACAACACTTTCGGTTCACTTAAGTTAGAACACAAAATCAGTATTAAAAATAATATTAATTTGGTAAAAAATTAAGAATTTTGTAAACACAAGTAGGAATGCTGAAAGCATGAGCCATCCTGTTAGAAAGCGTAATCTTAATTGGCAAATGTACAGATGGTTTATCAATGCAAACAATCAAGTACATAAATAATCACAAGAAAAATATATGTTTTAAAATCTTCTATCTATATATATCGCGAGAATTAAGGTAAAATGCAGTATGGTGATTAGTAAACTGGTTTACTTTTGATTAAATGCTTCAAAAAGATGTCGCGCAAATTCGATGTACGTTTCCGTGTTTTTATTGCAATTGATGCGAGTAAAGAAGATTTTGCTTGATTTTGATAACGCCGGTCATAAGCATACAATTTTCTGCCCGCCAAGAGAATTATCTTCCGTAAAATGACTTTATGGTTTTTGTCAATGGTGGAATATGGTGAGTTCCAGGATGTCATTAAAATGCCTGTGACTGTCTTCCATGTATCGGTGTTCCTAAGTGATTTGCCACAGTGATAGTTTCCGTAGCTTGGGCTACACAAAACTATCAGAGTAGGAGATTACTTCAAATTTCTTAACTATACAGTGAGTTCATGGACGTTTATGCTTTAGATGGTGGCCTGTTTCATTTTTTTATCCTCAACCGAACAATAAATGTAGCCGTCTAAAAAAATATTGTTCCACAGCAAGCGTTTGTAATGTGGATGCTCTCGATCAAATGAAGAACCGTCGTTAGTATTTGTCGCTTCAGAAAGTGCTTGACTAGGGTAATCTGCCGGCTTTTTGACAACGTTAAGTCAAGTAAGTAATTGAACCGCTTTGTCCCTTCATACCCTCTGCTGGCAGATATTGATAATATCTCTGTCGTAGATGAAAAACAAGGTTTTTTCCGTTTTAGGGCCATTTCTGTTTAGTTCATGCTCAGTTCTACGATCATAATTTCACTCCCAAAGGTCTTGTAGGTACTAAAATATCGTTTAAACGGGCAACGACGTGTCTCTTTCATTTTTGCATAATGTGTAAGCAGAAAATAGTCTGCACAAAGTTATCTTACATATGTTTAACAGTTAAACTGGGCGATGGATGGTGGGCCCTATTGTTGTGACTTATGGAAGTTTGCGTGGTCCGGAAAGTACGGGTTGTGCTTTGTCAAAAGATTGACTGCAGGCATTATTACTGCTTTCTAGTATATAGTTAAACCAAATAAATCAATTTTTAAAACACGTTTATTTAGATGTTACTCACGATGCTTAACCCAATCTAAAAATCGATTTTTGTTTGGACACGATTGTTCTTGTAAATCTTTCCCGTTAAGATCAAGGCCCTCTAAAATAAATGCGCGCCCTAATTCACGAATATAGCCTACGTTGGTTTCTGACGTAGGACGTGGCCTGATTGTAATATAACAGTAATTTCCACACAAATTTACAAGCTTTTCCGTTGATCAACTATCCTAGAATCATAATGCATAAAGAAAATATTTTTGCAAAACTTTGTAAGTTAATAAATAAAATGCAAAAACTTTTGAGATAGCCTGAACTGAGCACCGAGCTATCGATCATAAATTTGTGGGGGTTACGTCACCTAACTCTAGATCTCGTAGATGTATTATTTCTGACTCGCATTCAAAGAGGACGAAATCCATCCTCAAAAGGAAAAAAACGTGCACAGCCATAATAAAAGTATGAATACTATAAATAATAATAATCGTCATCATAAAATTATTAACGAGACTCATGAGGCAACAATCACTTTCGTCACAACCACCTCCCACCGTCCTTATCAACCTTAGCCTTCTCCCCGCCAAAAACAAATTCTCCTTATCCTCCCTACTTCCACCTTCTCCTTCCCTGATTAACATCATTTTTCAAGGTCTCGATAACCCCATAGTGAGCGTTCTGTTCCGTGCTTTTGAAGGTGAACAAGAAATTCTCAGATCCATAGACTGAGTGTGCGTGTTATTATACAAATGCCACCTTGAATTGGCCCTCTAAGTCAAAGCTGGACTTTCACGGTATCAATGACAATCAAGCTTCCATGTCTAGTGTTTTCAGTCGACTCAGAAGGACTTTGGACGGCGAAATTTTGAATTAAACATTAAATGTTTGGTGAAGTTGTTATTGAGTTTTAAAAATGACAAGTATTTGGCCTACTCTAGATGACCTTGATCATGAAATCGGACTACCACAGTCCACCCGATATTAACTGACTTGTGGTATCTGTTGTGGGCCGAGTTACTGAGAGTCGTTAACGAAGAACCGAGCAAAGAGGAACGTTGGTCGTGGCCCTGGTTGCGAGACTCCATACCCCCTCGGTGTCACTGCCAAGCCCAAGCGAGTCCAAGTTGTCTTAAAGTATTCAGAAGCCCTTTCTTGCTGGGCCTGAAACCGCATTGATGACACAACACACACGTAAACAGAAGATAAATTCATTTTTCTACTCATAATGCAACGTCAGAGTGCCCTATCTCACTTATCAGATCTTTCCGGAAAAATCCTTACTCCGAAATTAATAAACATTTTGTGCTTGCTCAAATGTTCAACTGCACAATGTTTAAACATAGACACTATTTGTTAAACGTCCACAATGTTCTTCCCATTAAACTACCTACCTCTTTAATTTAACCGATGCTAAAGAGCATCCCAACTTTTCGATTTTCTATAAGGTTAGCGGACTTATTTTCAGCCATACATCGGCGGCTTGCCGGAGCCCTATGCCGAATCACGAAGGTAGTTTTTGTCTTCATTCCGTACAGATGGCTTCACTTTGCGATCTTCTGTGTGCGTTCGCCTTACTTGCCTTTGTTCCACCCTTCGCTCTTTGGTATCCAGACCGGCTCCTGTGTGGACCACGTACCACGACACAACGTGTCATCACAGTCCAGTCCGATGGCCCCGGATTCCATGATGGTGAATGTCAGTCAGACAGAAGGACGTGATGTGACCGCAACCTTGAAGACGACTTCGAGCTCCGAGCATAGACAAAGAACACGTGACATGGAAGGCGTGCTGTCTTCCGCATTGCAGGCAACCAATTTGGGCCAGCGTCCGTAAGTCTTGTGGAAGTCGTCTTCTTGTTCCATTGATGATACCCATGTGATGAACAGTGAAAAAGTCAACCTCAGCAAGCACACGTCTTCAATTATTCATCATAAGGTCTGCATAGTATTCTACCTCACGGTAGGTCACCAGAAAGTGAAAAATTATCAAAAAATCCGCTACAATGATGGTAGGAAAAGAGGGCTTCAGGATTTTTAGGACTTGTCGAACACGAAGGAGGGATTTTGTGCAGGATATAATCCCGAGTTCAGACGAAGTGTTTCATTCAGCAGTGTTCGTGTTCCGACGCTGCAACAGATGTGGTCGGATGTGGTTAGGAATATGTTGGGGTTCAGGCGGGGCCAGGGTATCAAGATCTATTACTGTCCAGGCCTAAGAAGTAATGATCGAAAATTTACGTTTGTCAACCTTTGAGCTCTTCAGTTTTTCCTAATTTTTCCTAGGTTTGGCAAGGATTACTTATATGGGCCCCTAACGATGACCTGAGAACAAGAACCACCCACAATGCGGGTGGAATTGCGCAAACTTCTAGCGGATTTAAGGTTAGATTTAAGGTTAGATTTGGGGTTAAGTTTACGGTTAGGGCTGAGGTTAGGGTTATGGTTTGTGTCAACTGTAGTGCTATGGTTTTGGGTAGGATTAAAAATAAGAGATGAGGCCTAAGGTTTAGGTTTATTTTTGAGAAAATACTAAGGCTAGGACACGGGAATATGCACCCTTCCTGAAATTATGCACAGAGCCACTGTTATCACTTGGGCGGGCTGTTCTTTTTTCCCCGTCCTATTTAGAGGGCCTCCAGTTTTGTCGAGGGTCAAGAAAATTCGACCTTGGGGTCGATCCGCACTTTATGACATCAGTTCGAGGGAGATGGAAGGAGGGCAGGTGACTAGCACGGTCACCTCAGGGTGCATTAATGGGATGAAACGCTTAATGAGCATCGGACGGGCTCCTCAGACGAAGCCTGTACGTGGGTGTTTTACAGATGGCAAAATAATGCAAAGATAACGGATTTGGAACAGTAGACTACATGGTCGATATGAGTGGGCAAGAACCACGGTTGCTTGTTGTCGACCTTGTCGTCTCATTCGTTGATTTCGATAGCCAGGATTAGGCGGGCTTAACGGCACTGCTCAGTCTGTTGTATTTCTAAGCGAATACTTATAGCATAATAGTACGAAGTTTGCAATTATCGAACAAAGCCATAACAGTGAGCTGGCCAAATAATCCTCTCATATTTCAAGGTCTGGGTATTTAAAAGTGTTATAAGCCAAGGCTAGCCAAAACTTAACCGTAGAGGCGTAGTTGGATAAACAGCCCTCGTACGCAGTTGATTTGAGCTAAAATTGGTTCGGTAACAAGTAAAAAGCATTTATTCTTCTGCCGAAGGAATACGATTATTTTTGCCTTTTCTTTCTCGAGGCCATGACCGTTTCTGATCCAGTTAGCGTTAAAGTTGAATCTGTTACGGCATTTCTAAGCCTGACAAGACGAACAGTGTCACTGACAAGGCAAGAGAACTCTGAACTGACCATTTCTGGATCGGAAACTCCAACGCGAGGAGAAATTGTTGCGGATATTATCCTGAAATCAGGCTCAATCGGCTAACATTATTCACAGTGACGTACAGAGGCATCATTTATTTAAATTTAGACTACAGGCATTTTGAAGCCCCATTAAGGCTCTATGTCCGTCATATCAGGCGAACATTTCCTTCCTTACTCAGCCATTCAGAAGTAGCGCAAACCTGTTTGAACCGACTCACCTAGATTTTGAGATCACTGATCCGTAGAACCAAGTAAACTTTCTCGTGACTTTAACTCCTAGCATCGAATATTAAAGGAAATAAATCGCATAAGACCAGTTTCAGCCGGTGTTATCAAGTTTCGATAATCTTTTTATAGGTCGAAAATATAACCTTTATGTGCTCAGTGGTTTTTGACAAAATATTTTTACTTTTTTTCCATTTAATTCTACCGATTTTCTTGACAAAAAAGCGCTGATGGGTAATTGTGCAGTAAATGGACTTAAGGGGAGCATATCTGTTAAAAATCAGTGTTTTCAAAGAACGCTGGACAGATTTTGCATTAACCTTAACTTTTCATGACCGAAATTCCGATTTCGGATGGGAAGTGGGAACTGAAATGAATTGCTAAACTTTCCTGAATGATAGTTTTCCTCCATGCTTATTTTTTCCCCAGGTGCAATTTCGATATTGGGGAGCTCGGAGATACCTCAGAGGTTGCAAAAATTACATCATAATTAAGTAATGGTCCACTATACATGAAAGGATTCAAATGTACTGGGATGAAACTCTTTAAAACGCACATATATCATGGCCACCAGAATTAAAGATCGTCTGTCTGCTCACTGAACGTGCAGTTTACCTATCCTTTAATCTCGTCTTGTCTCATTGACATGTGAACACGTCATATGTAATACTAGAATTTCAAAATCGCTCTGCAGTACCCCACACCAGCACAGATAATCTCCATAAAGCTTAAATCCGCTTGATTATTTTAAAAATGAAAATGCTCATGCTATTTTATTGATAAAGTTCACCATGACAGTCTAATATTTAAGTCCTTTATTTTTATTACCACTTAATGCCCGCTTATTTAATTTAGTCAGGTATTATTGGGGGTGCATTGCTTACTGAGCTTAATATAATGCTTACGAGAGAGGTTAAGCTTAAGGCTAGGTTTACAGTTTGGATTTGGTTAAATAATGGGGTTTGGTAAAGAGTTGGGTTTGGCGTTATGCTTAAGATTAGGATAAGGGTTAAGTTGACTGTAACAGGCTGCGTTAACCAATCGAAATTTCTTTGGCCAATAACCTTGGATTTCCCTTTTTCCACCCCCTAATTCGCATATGTCATATTGTGCCTGTTCCAGTCCCATATTGGAGTAATAACACAGAACTCTGAGCATTATGAATGACTTCCGTAGACTCTGTTAAGTGCCTAGCGCATGTGCCCTACTGATCCAACTAATATTATCAGCCTAACCGTTTCGCAGGAGTTCATGTGCTCTGTTTTCTCAATAGACTGACATATTAGCTCCTCGCCAAATCCGTTTCTGTACAAAGTCAAAAACAAAACTTTCTGACGCCCAAAGGTGGCTAAACCGCAGGGCCTGTCACAAAAGTGCAGGCATCAGCTCATTTTTTTTTTTTTTCACTAATCTCGTAGACTGAATCAAGAAATTATCGATGCCGAAGCCCTTGACTGTGACTACCAGTGCAGACCGCTGCAGAGTCGTCCGCGGTCAGGTGATCTGCTTTCTGACAAGCGGGATGATAAGACCGCCGTGCGTACACCAGAACGCCCTGACCTCTCTACCCCCTTGACGGAGGTGACAGCCCTAAACTGTGAGGTTTCGGAGAGCTCGCGACTGACAAATGAGGATTCCAGTTGTTCGGAAGTTTCACATGGAACGGAACTGGAGCCCAGTGGCGAAAACTTCGAGGATGACGTTTTTGAAGAGGAGAAGCATAGAAGGTGATTAGAAAGCGTAGGGGGGTTGGAAGAGAAGAAAAGACTAATGACTGTATACATACCCATGACGCTTATCCTGTCGACAAGCCCACGGAGGCCGGCAGTCTCGAGGAATGGGCAGAAATACATAAAGTGCATGCTGTTTGGAGGCACTCCAACTAGGCATACACATACTTTCGTCGTGTCATCGCACCCCTTTGGTTTCCTTTGTTTTTTTTTCGATTACGTCTCTGCTTCTTTATAATTGAAACATTCTGTCTGTCCTGCTTTAAGGCGTCAGTGTGTGCCTGTGTCAAGGTAAGCGCATTTACACATGTTCGCTGATTTGCCTGCTCTAGAAGCGAGCTTATCAAACGTTTCGGATTGATTCCATCAAAAAGTACCGTCGCTTCAAATCCAAATGCTGCTGACCGTCTCACTTGCCCCCTCCCCCTTCACTGTGAATTCGCGTTCCATCGTGAATTGTTCGTTTAGTTTGCAATAAATATGCTGACAGGTCATAATCGCTAATAATTGACGGAGTCGAGTTCTAACAACTACCCACACATTGGACTGATCGAGACCTGTTGATGGGCTAATGCTATTGGCACATGATTTGGGGAAACGAAACTGTTTTCTGTAAGGTTAAACAACATTAGACCACTGAAAATTGACAGTGGGAAAAAGCGCGATTGTTTTTACGCATTTCTACCCATACTGTCAGACATGAAACCCTCTCTGAGTCTACAACAGATTAAGAATGCTGATTTCATCCATTTTATAGCGTGGTACGACCCTTTTGAGTCTTTGAGGCCAACATCACTGTATGGCTGTGCTAAACTACAGGACAATATGAGCAGTCCTGCTCTTTATCTGCCACTGGAGTAAAATATCTATTTGGGCGTCCTTGTGCGAGCACATCTGTTTAAACTGGAATATCCGGCGCATAAAAAGAAACAAATAAAAATGGTCTCAAGAGGCGAGTCAAGCCTCGTTTCATAAGTGGTAGAAGGCCTACCCATGCTCCATGCACGATGCTTTAATTGACAGCATTTGCAGTATTTTTTTATTTAGCTTACCTTAATTTTTCCGTAGTCAGTGTGAGGATACCTCAAATCTACTGCACAATAATGCCCATGTTCGTCCCTTCAAGCTCATCAGCCTATTTGGCTACTCATTCAACGGATTAAACCTCAACTTTTAGTTGTGTAAGGTAGCATTTGATAAATAACTCTGGACAGACTTTCCTGATCGCAATTTTTTAAAATTTCGACTTGGATTAACTTATGCAATTGAAACTCATCTTCCTGAATTTTAAAATTAAGGCTTTGTCCCGAAATCCGTCTATTTAAATTCACGAGGGGAGTTTATAAAAAACGCCCATTTACACCTTGTATAGCATTCACGGAAGACGCTTCGAGCGTACACATTTTTCAAACCACAATGAATTTCGGAAACACTAGGACAAGGTAGCCTTGTGATAAAATGCTGGGAAATTAGGGTTCGGATAAAATTTGGGGTTAGGGCTAAGGTTTGGATTGGGATTGGTGTTAGGGTTACGGGTGAGACATAGGAAAATATATCCATCCTGGAATTGAGCGTTTATTACGAAATGGGTGTTCTGATTAGTGCGTCTTACCTGGAAAAGGGTCGCATCTGCTTTGTTCTGGGTTTTTAGTCTGCAACATTTCCGTAGTAGTCCCGGACCAAACAGCCATTGCATTTTCTCATACAATACCAAAGTATATATATATATATATATATATGATGGAATGGAACCGACAAAGACAAGGGAGACCGGAATGGCCATTTCTGGCTTATTAGTCTTTGTCGGTTCCATTCCATCATATGCTACACGTCGCTATGCGACCGCCTGCGAGGGCTCTAGTCTGAGCTCCAGGGCACAACGGAACATGCATGTTCCTTAAGCAGATCGGTGAGCCCCACACTATCATATATATATATATATATATATATATATATATATATCGAAGTAGACGGGAAGACGTTCTCTGCGATCAGATATTTATTCATCCTACGTTTCAAACTCTCACGCAAGCCCATCGTCAAGGAATAAAAGACTGCAGTGCTCATTGCATATTTAACTCACCTCTGCCTTTATCAAAAGTCATTGATTTGTTCACGCCGGGTCTAATATGCAGCTGGCAACTCGATTTGTCTATGGATTGCTTCCGCGGTCAAGTGCCACGCTTCCTGCAGCAGGCATGACATTCGGTCTTCTGACTGGCCCAGTATTCTCACGCTGCCAAAGTCAAATTCGTAGCCTGGCGAGGACGCGTGAGAGGCTACCAAGGAGAGTTTATCCTTCCGTCTCACAGCAAGCTCGTGCTCGTGCATTCTCATGCAAACCCGTTTGCCGGTTTCACTAACATAATTGGCTTGACCACAATGGCAGTCTATCCGGTAAATGACGCTGGATTTTTGGTTGAGGGGAATTGGTCTTTAGATTGCATGAGTTGCCAGCGGATTGTCGCTTCCGGTCTGTGAGCCACGCTAAGCTCATATTCGCTCGCAAGTTCAGCGAATTCTTTGGATACGCCAGTTATGTAGGGAACTGCACGCTAGCCCTTTGGTTTTGGCTGCGTTTGTGCGAGAGGGTTTGCCGCCGAAATAACTCAGAATGCGAGAGATATTCATTGCCTTCCTGTAAACTTTCGTTTCGAGTTCTCCATCACCCTTTCTGGATACCAGCACGTCGAGAAACGACAACTGACAGTCCTTTTCTTCTTCCATCATTAACTGGATGTCGGGGAAGATCGAGTTCAGATTTTTTTGTGAAATCCTTAATTTTTTTCCGACTGATGATGACAAATGTGTCATCAATGCACCGCACCCACAATTGTGGTCGATAGTGGTCGAACGCCAGTGCCTCCAGTCTCTGCAATACTGCCTCAGCAATCAGGCTTAACAACGGTGACCCCATCGGCGTACCTTTTACCTGTTCGTACACGGTTCTATTGAAGGTGAAGAATGTGTTCAGGCAGTGTTTCAGGAGGTCGACTAGGTGCCTTTTTTTGAGTTTCGTGTCTGCCTCGTTATAGTGCTCTTCTAGCAGGGTTTGTATGGTTTCGACTGCGAGATGTTGTGGGATGGAGGTTAAAAGTGACGTCACATCGAAAGATACCATCACTTCCTCAGCCGTAAGTCGAATATCGTGCAACTTTCATATAAATTGTTCAGCTAAGTGGACAATTGTTTTGGAACCCTAGGTTAGAATCTTTAGACGTTGAAACAGGCACTTGGCTAGGCCAAACGTTGGCGTGCCTCTTAGAGAGACGATCGGCCGTAGGGGAGTTCCTATTTTGTGGACCTTGGGGAGGCCATAGCCTCTCGCGAGCGCTGTGTCCTTTGGTTTTATCTTTTGATAGTCAGTCTGCGTTATTGCATTTGACTTCTGACGAATTGCCAGGTCCTTGTTGGTATTGCTTACTAGCGTCTTCGTCATGTCATCCTCGCGAGGAAATAGGCAGTTATATTGCCCAAAAGTTTCTCGAATTTGTTAACGTACTCCTCTTTGTTCAAAATACCCGTCGACCGTCCTTTGTCTGCCGGAAGTATGACAATGTTTTTGTCGGCTTTTAGCTTCCGAAGTGTTTCAATTTCTGCTTTCGAGAGCGTCTTGTGTTTTTTGTGGGATATCAGTCTGAAGTTATTCGCTGCCGTAGCAGATTTCTGTTTTCCTCGGTAATTGGGGCTTCACGAATGACAGATTCTGCAACTGAAATGAAGTCAAGTGGTTGGGCATCCGTGGTATTGAAGCATGCATCGTTGTTCAGGACTTTTACCTGCTCCGCTGTCAGTTGTTTGAAGATAGGTTGTGCAGGACATTAGCATAGCAAATGTTTGCATTCTTTTCGCTCAACGCGGTCAACTTCCATGTCAATTTGGCATCACGTGCATCGCGAATGCGTCTGGCACGGAAAGAAATGTTATGGTGCAAAGCATTTTTCAGCTCTTCTCCAAGAATCGTCGAGAATTTGGTTTGTTCCTCCTCAATTATTGCTTTATACTTGCGCAGACGCAGGTGACAATCCTGGATTAAGACCCGAATCATTCGGCGTCCATATTGTAAGACCGTTCATCTACCTAGCTCAGTGTTGACTGCCAATTTATACGAGAGGCATCTGGGCAGATTGGTGGAGTCTAGGCGCCTGTGTGAGAACCTCATTTGAGCGTACGTCGAAGCTTGTCGACAGGGAAAAGGACGTGCTGATTTAAGCGCTTCGCGCCCAAATGTATTCCAAATGTTCGAGAATATGGGAGGCACAGGTAATTGTATAGAAGAAAGCGGGAAGGCGTTCTCTGGGACCAGATTTTTATTCATCTGACCTTTCGAACTCTCAAGCGAGCTCATCGTCAGGTAATAAAAGACTGTACAGCTCACTGCATATTTAACTCACCTCTGCCGAGTATGAACTTCATCAATGCCATTGATTTTTTCGCACAGGGTCTGATATGCAGCTGGCTGATTGGTATGTCTATTGATCGCTTCCGCTTCCTGCAGCAGGCGTGAAATTCGGTCGTCTGACTGGCCCAGTATTCTCACGCTGCTAAAGTCAAGTCCGTGCCCTGGCGAGGATGCGTGAGAGGCTAACAAGGAGAGTTTATCGTTCCGTCTCACAGCAAGCTCGTGCTCGTGCATTCTCATGCAAACCCGTTTGCCGGTTTCACTAACATAATTGGCTCGACCACAATGGCAGTCTATCTGGTAAATGACGCCGGATTTTTGGTTGAGGGAGAGTGGGTCTTTAGGTTCAAGAGTTGTCGGAGGATTGTCGCTTCCGTTCTGTGAGCCACGCCAATCTAAAATTCGCTCACTAGTCTAGCGAATTCTTCGGATATGCCAGTTATGTAAGGTACTGCACGCCATCACTTCGGTTTTGGCTGTCCCTTCGGATTTATTCTCTTGGTTTCTTGGCTTTATTTCTCAACGAAACTTACGGATGAGGAAGTGAGGGCATCTTTCGATGTGACGTCACTTTGCACCTCCATCCCACAACGCCTCGCAGTTGAAACCATCCAAACCCTGCTTCCTCAATTATTTCGCAAACCATTAACTAGTGTGTCTGCAGGCACGCCTTTGAGTGCAACGATTGGCCGCAGCGGAACTTTCGCATTGTGGATTGTTGGGAGACCCTAGAAGCGTGCTATGGTAGCATCTTACGCTTTCATCTGCCACCAATCGCTTTCGCATGTTGTCTGTTGGTTTCTTATTAGACTCATGTCTTTCAGTGTCCTTCTTTATTTCCTTAACGGTCTTTATCTCAACTGAGGAGATTGTTCAATGTGGCCTGTGAGATATGATGAGTGATGCGACTCGCTGGCGAATCGAGTTCTTGGAGTCTTCTGTGGTCTGCGTCGTTGGGATTGTTGTTTCTATTGCGGCGATAAAGTCCACTGGACCCGCGTCTCCTCTGTTGTAGGCGGAATCATATTGAAGCACTTTAACCTGATCAAATGTCAGCTGTTTAGATGAAACCGCAAGATGCTACCGTAACACTCTTCTATGGTCTCCCAAATATCCACAATGTGAACGTTCGACTGCGGCCAATCGTTAAACTCAAAGGCGCGCCTACAGACGCGCTAGTTAAATGGTTTGCTAAATATTTGAAGAAGCTGACGGAGGGCTCAGAACACACAGTCATCACCTCAACACACTTTCTGAAAAAACTCAGAGGCGCCAAAAGAGCCACCGACAAAATAATGGTAGCTTTTGACATCGCCTCCCTCTTCACATCCATCCCTAAAGAACTAGCCACTAGAGTTATCAGCGACCTACTAGAGAGAAGGTACGATGAAGAGGGAAAACTATTTAAAAGGAAGCACGCGATGGATTAACTGGACTACTGCTTTACCGCGTACTTCACCTTTAACGGCCAGGTGTACGAGCAAATCCAGGGAACTCTAATGGGCTCCCCAATTTCCAGCCATCTCGTGGAGGTGGTCCTACAGGAAATAGAAACACAAGTATTCCCGTCTCACAAACCAAAATTTTTGATGCATTACGTGGACGACACTTTGTTATCCTGCGTCGAGACGCAAAAGAGGCCTTTATAAATTACTTGAACTCCATTTGCCCCGAAATTCAATTTACAATGGAGGAAGAAAAGGACGATGAAATTCCATTCCTTGATGTCCAGTAGTCAAGGCAGGAGGATGGAACCCTACGCAACGGGGGGTTCCAAATGTGGCAAATACCAAGAAAATCATTCACTATAACAGCAACTGCCCCCTGTCACATAAACGCAGTTGCGTCCGGACACTATTTCGACGCATCAACACACACTGCAGCACACAGGCCGAGAAGCTGCGAGAACGAAAATCTCTATGGCAACTCTTCCTCGCCAATGGATACCCGCGGAGCGTCATAAACAAATGCTTGTATCGAAGGCACACGCAAACCAACGGAGAGCATAAACAAAACCCCGAAATCCTCTGTGTCCTGCCTCACGTTCGTGACGTCTCCGAGGCCACTGAACGCATGCTGAGACCGCTCAACGTGGGTCTTAGTTACAGACCGGAAGTCACCATCCGGCGCTTGCTGATGCAGCCCAAGGGACGGCTACCCCGGCGGACACGTCAGGAGTCGTTTATAGGGTCAACTGTCTAGCCCGTCCGACCAATTACTGCGGCATAATCGACAAACTACTAAGATAGCGCATGCATGAGAACACTAGCTGTTAAGCAAAAAGATTTATGATCGCATGTCGCCATGCACAGCCTCGAAACAAATCATCAAGTGGGTTTCGACAATGCACAAGTAGTCGATGGAGCCGAACGCCAAATGGCGAGAGAGATAATCGAGGCCTGGCGCTCAGATGCCAATTCGACCAACCACAGGATCGATCTACTAGCGCTATACGAGGTTATCAGACAACACTTAGGCAAGAAGAGAGGACCAATGAGGGCAGAGCCTGGTAGACCTATCAGGAATTACTAACAAAAGATCTATTTAAGCTACGTATTCCCCATTCTGCCTTATCTCCGATGATGCGCTGTAGTACGAATGTGAAACAGCAGATGATGTTTAACTTATCCTCATAAGAGATCGATTTTTATTTTTATTCCATATATATGTTTAGACAAAGATGGTATTCCGTACTCCCGACATAGATACTACGTAAAAAGACAAGGGAAACTGGAATAACCATTTATGGTTTATTAACCGTCATCAGTCAGGCATACCCAAAACCCAGGTGTTGCGGTTTCTAGGGCTCGAACTCCCTACCTGTCGGTTAGAAGTCCAATGCTCTAACCCACTGCGCCACGAGTTCGTCGTCTTGCCGGCTTCGATCGGAAATATCATCTATGGTAAGTACGCGCTCACCACTCGGTTACAGGACTCAGCCGTCCCTTTTTGCCTTGGGGCTAACTCTCGAGCCTTCCAGCAGCCACACAACGGCTAGGGAGGTAAGCAGGATAACATGATCGAGAAAGACAATGGAGACTGAAATGACCATCTCTGGCTTATTTGCCGTCAGCAGTCAGTCATACCCAATTCCAGGTATTGCGGCAACCGGGGGAGGCGGCTCTTCGAAAAAAAAATTGAGTTGGACTCATGAATATTCAAGTTGGTGACACTAACCCATCGTAGGACGAAATGAACAGAGGAGGAAGTGAAATGGTCAGCTGCGACAGAACATAGACTGACAGGCTGGGATCTAGTGTGGGAGAGGAGTGGCCATACAATTAAGGTTGGAAGGCACGAGAGACAACTTTTACGGCGCGCTGTGTTGGAAGGTAAGGGGGACGGCGATTTAATAGGACTGCAGGACGGGTGGGGTGGAATTAGCGGTCATCAATGCGGGTTGGTGACAGGTCTTTGTGCCGATGATGTAGGTGTCAGGGGTTGCAACTGGTTCACCGTATCCGGGACAGAGGGTGGTGAGAGTGAGATTCTACATAGCCGGGCGTTGGTTAGCGGTTTAGGTTAGATCGAAGGTGCAAGTCCGTGAGCCGGGCACACAAACCTTTCGTAATGTGTCCAGATCGACATGAGCGTTGATGGTGGTCGAGCTAGGGTGCCAGCCTTGGAGGAATTCACGGGCCTGTGTGGAGTTAGCCTTGGCAATCACTTCAGTTTGGTCCCAATTGAAACGGCGGTCGCACTCAAGGGCATGCACAAACACGAGGGACAAATGTACAGGTCGGTATATGTCTAGTTTGTGTTCATTAATACGAGTCCCAAGTCATCGGCCTTTATGAGCAACGTAAGCGCTAGTGCAGTTAGCACACGGACTGCGGTAAATGACATTGGTTTTCTACTCTTTGGGTATGGGGTATTTTACTCGGGATGGCTTTGCACGCAGGGTGGACAACGGTTTGTGGAAAATGGTGATGCAAAACCGGTTTACTTTTCAGACAGTTACTTCGGAGATGCCCTGCATGAAGCGTAGTGAGAAGAATTGCCGCAGCCCTGGTTAATAATTGGAATCGAGACTCTGTGGTTGTCTCTGGTATCTGAGGCAGCTTTCCACAAAGCTGACCAGGTATCCGTTGGACCAAAATAACCTATACACGTAAGCGAGTACTTTCCTACATAGATCATCACTTCTGCAGAAACGAAAGGCTGGGTGAAAAAGGGTTCGTACGCAGATTCTTTTATGAGTCACAGGATGGTTGTTTCCATAGTTAAGGAGGATGTCGAAATTCATGCCTTTTCGAGAGATGCTGGTTACGAGGCTACCATCAATGAGTTTTTGGATGCTCACGTCTGGAAAGAGGAGGATACCTCCTGTTGCCTCTTCGAAAATAAATTTGATAGCTGGGAAAACGGTATTCAGGATTTGGTGCTCGATTTTACAGGTTTTAGTGATAGCAAATATGTCATCTACGTATCGGAGCCATATTTCTGATCTTAAAGATCAGATAACATCCATTTTCTAGTTGATTTAATACCAGTTCTGTGAACAGATCTGATATCGGCGAGGCTATGGGGTCCCATTAACCTGCTGAGAGAATTTACCATCGAATTGGCAGTATTTATTGAGGCAGAATCTAAGCGTTTTGGGAAGGTGTGGCATGGTAATGTCAATTGTAGTATCTTGCAGGCGTCGGCTTACACACGCGATTGCCAGAAGAAAATAGAGCAAACACATAAAACGCTAGGATACATTCATCAGGACTTATTTTAAGACCTGGTACCTTCTGGAGAAATGCCTGAGACTTTTTGACGATCGCTGAGGCGCTTCAAACGCCTGTATAACTATTTGGCGAGTTTGCAAGTGGGCGATCCAGTGAGTGGTACTATGATCCTCAATGGCGCACCTGCATTGTGCCCCTTTGGTAGCCATACCCAAGTGTAATACGGGGTCAAAAAAAGTACAAAATTTAGAGTCAACTGCGTTATGCGCTTTAATCGAGCGAGCTCATTTTCCTTCTTTATCACACTTGTAGCCTGCTTCTTAGTTGGGTCCTCGGCGATTGGTTCATGGGATTCTTTGTCGTTGAAGACTTGATTAGCCTTGTTAACATAGTCAGTTTTTTCAATGATGACGGTTGGGCAACCTTTGTCAGCCGACACAATCACTAAACTGTCATCTACCTTCAAAGACCGTAATCCATTTCCTTATGGCTGGGCAAGACATGGTGGTGTTTCCTTTGCCGAAGGAGACCAGTGGCGCCGCTACGCATGTCTTCAAGGCTCGTTAGGTAGTTGGAAGGTGCAGCATCGGCGCGGCTTAATTTTATTCCTTTAGAAAGTAGGTCAATTTCCACGGATGTAAGATTCCTTTACGAAAGGTTACCAACTATCATTGTCATGTTTTTCTCGTGTGTGGGACGGAGAAAAGACTGTATTTTCACTTGAAGGTCCGCTCACTTTTTCATCATAGCACCTATAACGATGAAAGTTATTTGTTGTATCACGTTTTAGTATAAATTGTCATGTTATACTAAGATGCACCGGTTCCAAAAGCCGGATATTGTTACATGGAATTTTCAAAGACGCTGGTGGACGTCGGATAAAATGGCACTCAAAACCAAAATCCGTATTAACATACAAGTAGCCTTACAGACTCACTCAGTAGAGTAGCCGTCATCAGCCAGTCATACCCAATCCCAGTAGGCGAAGTATGCCCTACTGTAAATTGCTGACGTTCTATCGTTTCATTGGTAGCTTTTCAGTCAGAGGTGTTAAATTGTAGCAGGTAACGCATCAGATGATTGCATATCGGGCGATATCTTAGCCATCAGCTGTTAGAGTAAACAGTGAGTCCTTGCATTCGACCCGTCTTTGTTGCCGATATATGACGGTTTTATTATGCGGTCCCTATCAACAAAACTAATTTCAGTTATGCAAGATTTCAGATCTCGTTCTCCTTCATCATCATCATCATTATCATCATCATCATCATCATCATCATCATCATCATCATCATCATCATCATCATCATCATCATCATCATCATCATCATCATCATCATCATCATCATCATCATCATCATCATCATCATCATCATCATCATCATCATCATCATCATCATCATCATCATCATCATCATCATCATCATCATCATCATCATCATCATCATCATCATCATCATCATCATCATCATCATCATCATCATCATCATCATCATCATCATCATCATCATCATCATCATCATCATCATCATCATCATCATCATCATCATCATCATCATCATCATCATCATCATCATCATCATCATCATCATCATCATCATCATCATCATCATCATCATCATCATCATCATCATCATCATCATCATCATCATCACTCATCATCATCATCATCATATCATCATCATCATCATCATCATCATCATCATCATCATCATCATCATCATTATCATCATCATCATCTTATTATTATTATTATTATTATTATTATTATTATTATTATTATTATTATTATATTATTATTCTGCTTCATAATCAAGGTTTGCCGCCACTCGTCAACCATATCCAATCTAGGCGAAGGCAGTAAAAGACTGAAGTCAATCATTTAAGCGCGATCTCACTCGTCGGGCCATGTGAACTCCTTGTTTATTTTTAACAAACCGGCTATTTTGAAAATCGACAAGAATTAAAGCTTGTCTTTCAACTTATAAAACAGTGCACAGTGGATGCACCTTTACCTTTAAGGAAGCCCGGGATCGCTGACTGCGGTTGGACGCGCTAACCCCGGTCGAATGACGTAGAATCAAACGTCATGCCCTTCCCCACTGCTGACCGCAACCGAAGGAACCGCTGGGGATGGCAATCGAGGCGATGCGGAATCAGTGAGGGTAATAAGCGGTTGTGGGGTTACTAATGCTAAGTACCCTGTCTTAAACTATTATCCCAGACGCCTCTTGCCTATGCGACACCGACCGCAGCTGGAGCATTAAGTCCGTCGGCGAGTGGGAAAATGACCTTAGGTCAACAGTGAAAAGCTAGGCACTAACGCAACGAAGACTGCTTGACCGTGGAAATTTGATTGACCTTTGGCACCTTTAGGTGGAATAATATAGTTCCAGTCATCTATTATTCTTCTCATTGAGGCCTCCGAATGTATCGGACAGCAGTGACTATTTAGCGAGTCAGCTGTAATATGCGGTCAGGTGATTGTCGGATTACGTTCAATCCTTATCGTCATTACGGTTGCAACTAAATGCTATTTGCTCTACGAACTCGTTGGCATCGACACACAATTTAGCTTATATTGGGCTATAAAAACGCATTACTTGCACAGTAGTATACCAGTGATTGTGTAACAGGATTTAAGTGCTTGTAAATGTATTTCCACTCACAGGATACGGATTAACAACCATCTTGACGTCGCATCCGTTGTAATTAGGCAGTCTTGCAGGTCTGCAGGTGTCTGTAGACGACACGAGAAGTTTTGCTAGCGGCCAGATGATATGCAGTGGTACCAGGCGTGCGATATCCAAGCCAGCCACCAAATATTATTAACCTTTAACTATCTACGCTGGTGGATATGTGCGCAAATTTCCAACCTAACGTTGGCATAGAAAACACCTATAGCTTCACAGGAGTAAGCGACAAAGTATATATTGAGGTGACCTAAACTGGCAAGTTGTTCATACCTCCCTGTCTTACAAGTTGGTTTGTCCAGAAAGCGACAGCGACAGAGAACGCATGATTTAAAATCTACTTACTGCGCCTTCGGGTGGAATGCTTTCGAAAGAGTTGAAAAACATCCCTACCGTACTACTCCAGGGAAAAGGCATTTTAAAGGATCAGCTTATCGCAGTGCATTGTGAGTTCCCGCTTTTCTTACTTCAGTGCTGTGTAGATAAATGCAATAAAAACTTTATCCTCGACTTCAGAAGCCACCTTCTATAAATTATATTTCACTGTTAATGAATGCTTGTCTTTTAAATGTGGGCTCTATACTGATAACATGTCATGCAAACTACGAAAGACGCAGTTGATAACTAGTGAACTTTGCGAACGGCCATATATGCCTAACCTAAAGATCTGACAGTTTTAGTCAGCAGAAAACTCTCCATTGCTTCCACTCAAAATAACCGGCCTTCATAACAGAAATTCCCTAAAATAATGTTCAGCAGAGAAAACTGCTATGGTATAGTCACCGCAAGTATGGTGTGATTTTAGTTAAACGTTCGGGCTTATCGGCCTTAGTATTGGGTAAAGTCATGTAGCAGGTGACCACTACCAACTCCCTCTCCACCAGCGCAGGGATCACCAATAGCATCGCTCCCACAACTGACTCAGGAGCTCCCAACCTATCGTGCCCATACTGCCACTGCACATGCGCATCAAGCCTCGACCTTTTCGGTCATTTAAGAATCCATCGCACAGAGACTGGCCGGTCAATGCCGGCAGCACAAACATACAACGACTATCCCCGCCTCAGCTGCCCCCTCTGATCGCGCACAATCAGTTACATTCGTCCCACGCGCAATCGTGAACACCTACGATAAAAAACCACCGGTCAAATCCTATCACCACGCATCTCCTCCACATACCACCCACCATAGGCACAGAGTCAGCACCTCTAACTTGAGTGAGAGGCGTGCTTTTGACTCCTTCACGTAGCCTCAATGATACCTTAACACAGGTGTGAGATCCGAGCCGCCTACCGGTTTTGCGTGAACTCCTGGTGTATTGTGTTAGGAGGTCAGGTCTTGTGTTTGGCACGCGTAAATGGACCGTCTAGCTCTGTCAGCCACTGCGGGCTCTCTCAGTAGCAGTTGGTAAACCGGCTCTGACTATCAACTGGTGCATGGAAGAGGGAAGAGAGAGAGAGAGAGAGAGAGAGAGAGAGAGTGAGGTTGAGCCTCATTGCCGAATCCCAACTACAAACAATCTGACAGCATTCAAGCCATCACATTAAGGTTAAAAGCAGTGTCTTGGAAGAATGCTCCCTGACGGCATAACTCGGACCCACAGTCAACTCGGTGCGTCTTTATGGCAGTCTCGCTGAGTGGATTCCAAGCAACCCCAGTTTTTATAATGAAATTCCGGTCTGTTTTACGCGGAGCAGGGGATGTCTGGCTCATGGGGGCAGGCTCACGCCGGAAGAGGAGGAGGAGGAGGAGGAGGAGGAGGAGGAGGAGGAGGAGGAGGAGGAGGAGGAGGAGGAGGAGGAGGAGGAGGAGGAAAGGGTACGCCATATGTAGCGCACGTCTACCATAATTATTAACAACTTCGCGCACAAGTCACCGTCCCTGTGCCACCACGTTGTGATGCACACGGCCGACGCCACTGGAATCTAAAGCAAGCGATTAGAGAAGGATTTATTGGACCAACGAAATTGCGCGTCAGCTCATCAGCTGCATCCTGTCGCTGCATAACAAAAATAATGAGTGAGAGAATACAACAAATTTGAAGAAGTACAGAAAAATCGATGCAAAAAAGGAAAGTCCGTGGTTAAGTGCCGTAAGGCTAATCAATAAAATTAGTAAGTGGGGGAAAAGGAAAAAGTAAAGGGAAATGTGTAAATCAAGGAGCTAGAGGTTACCGCGGAAGATTTAGGCTGAAACTGGGCTCCAACTGTTTAGGCAGGTCCGGTTTCAACCGGCGAATGTAGGCGGCTTCCAGGTAGCCCAATTTACGAGATGCTCGTGCCCGTACAAGTACTCGGAATGATGTTTTAGGGTAAATGGCGTGACCAGTATCAAGCAGGTGTTTAGTACTGGAAGAACACGGAATTTTGTTTTCCTGCTTCAGAAGTCACCTCGGCAGTTGCTCAATCGACCTGATGGCCAATAACCTTTGCGTTCACCCGATGTACTTGCATCCGCTATTGCACGTAAATTCATAAACACGTGTTGAATTTGCGTGCACTGGCAAGGTAGTTTAAACGCGTGGGATTGACAGGAGCTCAGTAGGAGTGCGAATTTTGAGTAGATCACAGCCGTCGTCTGATAGTATTTAAAATTTTGTCCCCCTTTAAAGGGCAACGATATAAAAAGGGGCTTTTCCCGATTAAAATGTTCCGTCAATTTTGGCCGTCAAGTTTTTGCTGTACTTGTCACTGAAAGTTGCTGAATATCCTCGCTTAAGTAAGGTTGCTTTAAGACAGACCATTTCTGCATTCAATGTCTCAACAGAACAGATGTTTCTTACCCTTTGGAAAAGAGTGTAAACCAAATTACGTTTTCATTGTAAAGGTACAAATCTCAAGAATATTTTTCTTTTCCTATATTCTTATGAAAAATGCTTCGCCTTATGTACCCATCGTCCTATCTAAACATCATGAACGTCAGGAAGGAAAACTAGTTATCCTATCTCTTTTCCTTGTTTGATCTACGGGTGGAGGTTATTCATAGTAGAATGTAAATTTTCTGTCCCCAACAATCGCGAATACACCATCCACATATTTTCGGTAAAGTGTGATCATCTTCAATTGGGAGGAGACTTTTTCTTCCAGATGTAAGCAAAGGTCGGCCTAAGTGGACTTCCCATTGCTACACTGTCGATTTGTTTATATAATTGGCCGTTAAATAGAAATTGAACTTTCTTGGTGCACAATTTTAATACTTCCCGTAATAGTTCAGGTGAAAAGCGAGTTTCAGAAGCATGAGAGCAAATAAATTAAATTGGTTCGTCCAATGGTACTTCAACTTCCAGGGAGATCATGTATTTTTAAGAAACCCTTTGATACCTGCTGTCTACAATGAATAAGAAACTGACTTTTAGCATGTACGTCGAGAACTGACGTCAAATTGGTTCCAATTCCTTGACTAGCCACTGCGCTTTTTTTGATAAGGTTAATTATACATGGTAAGATTTGGTCTTAGAGGTATATCCTTTTTATGTGTTTTTGGAAATCCATAGAGCCCAGGAATATATGAACCCCGTGATTTTAGGGATAGCGTTGTTTTGGAATACATTAGATTATTATCCAGCAAAAGTTCTGTTGTTTTCCTGGCGGAACCTTCCAATGCCTTGGTTTCTTCTTTCCCTTGCCTTTCGTAACAAAATTTGTTTTGATCATTTAAAATAACTCCCATTGGCGTTACATAGTACCTGCGATTTGAGAATGACAGCCCCATGCTCTTTGTTCGGTTAAGAAATTTATATATGTTTGTGATGTTTTGATGTGGATAGGGCAATCAAATGACCTTTAGTTATACGTTTACGCTGCGTAGTTGGGGTTAATCGGTACTGGGGCGAAATTTCCACAAATTTTGCTTTCAACCAGCCCACGTTGTCATAGGATCTGGGTATTAACTCGGACAGTTGAGTATTCAAGTTGTCAAGTTTGGCTTCGATTTCAGCTGGGTTAATTCTTTTGTTTGGCACACAGAAATCCAATCCTAAGGATATAACCTCTGCATGTATCCATTACTAAACACTTGCTCGATACTGATCATTCCGTTGACCCTAAAACATCATTTCGAGTACCTGTTCGGACAGAAAACATTTCGTACATTGCGCTATCTGGAAGCGACCTATATTCGGCGATTGAAACCAGACCTGTCTTATTAGTTGGAGCAAGTGGACAGCCTTAAATCTTCCGTGGTAAACTCTAGCTTCTTGATTTACACATTTCCCTTTACTTTTTCCCCTCCCCCACTTATCAAACTCGTAAACTTTATTGATTCGCCTTACCGCACTAAACCACTGAACTTGCTGTTTTGTATGAATCTTTCTGTACGAATTCAAATGTTCCGTATTCTCTCATTCGGTGTTTTCGTTATGCAACGACAGGATGAAGCTTATGAGTTGTCGCGTGATTTGTTGGGTTCAATAAATCCGGCTATAATCGCTTGCTTTAGGATCATACCACGGAAAAAATGCTTCAAAGTCATTGGAGTCAGCGGTCGAGTGGTCACCTGGCAACTGCTAACGAGTTAGTATTTGCCTCTTCGTTGTTTTCTTTTTCCTTTCTTCCAAGTATTAGCAAATTTTTTAACAGAGGCTCCACTGAGGGCCAATAAAATAATCAAGACAAGACCAACCGGTTATTGTAGGTCACTGTCACGTCTTCTCGGCCATCAGAGCTTTGCCACCGGAAAGTTGAAGTTCACTCTAGAGAAGCCGAGATTTCTGCAGTTTAGACTTTGGAAAGACCAGGCTCCCTTTTTTTGTCGGCGTGTTCCTCTAACATGATGTGTGTCAAAATATGAACTGCATCTTCAACTTTCAAAGCAGGTTTTTGTGACTGAACCGTCATTAATTCCTTTCCTTTCCCTCATTGGAACTTTATAGTCCTAACCTGAGAATCTTATATACTGTTAGGTCACACTGGATTTCCTTATGTAGATATGAAGACGGTTAATTGCGTTTTCACCCGACTGCGCAAACACCATCCTGACGAAATTCAACCTCTCGTTTTGATGGCTTGGTTCTAGCATAACGAATTCTGAACGTGTCAAGAACATTGGGGGACCCACTGAGGAACCGAACCCGTCGTTGGTGCGTCCTGCAACAGCAGAAACATCGGCGAAACACGTGTCTGGGCTTTTAGCCAGCACCTATGTCGGGAGTAAGGTATACCATATTTTCCATATACATTTCATACTACTTGTTTGAAGAATGGGCATTGTGTGGTTATTCCACAGTGTTTGATTGTCTTCGACCCAGGTTTTCATTGAAATTTCGGGTCTAGTCCTAAAAATTCATGCCCGGATCACCCGACTCCATGTCCTGTACCTTATAATTTCCGAAATTATTTCCCCGATTATATATATATATATATATACATATGAAATGGAACCGACAAAGACAAGGGAGACCGGAATGGCCATTTCTGGCTTATTAGCCGTCATCAGCCAGTCATACCAATCCCAAGTGTGGCACACCTGGGATTCGACCCCGCGACCTTTGGTATTTGAGTCGAACGCTCTACCATGGCGCCACGGGCTCATTGTATTGTCGGTTGTGATCGGGAATATGATGATAGTGTGGGGCTCGCCGATCCGCTTAAAGAACATGTATATATATATATATATATAAACCCTAAACCCTCCACCGTGACAATCCCAACTCTTACTTCTCATTTCGTCTGACGACGGGTTGTTGTAACCAGCTTGAAAATTCACGAGTAAACCTCGATTTTCCGACGAGCCTTCTTTCTTCATTTATCATCTCGGAATGCATACTACCTCAACTATTCATATATATATATATATATATATATATATATATATATATATATATATATATATATAAATTAAGTTGAATTCTTTTGGAACAAAATAACTTTTTGTGTTAATTTTCGAATTTAGTGCCCCAGTTCGTCGTCAGACAGATGGGAGTTGTGCAGAAAACAGTTAACCTTAAATAATGCCTAAAGTTTGAGCCAATAGACGTCCAGGGTTTTAAGTTATCCGGTTGATAGTGGCTGTTTTCGCCTCCACTTGACCTTGAGAAATTTAAAATTGGCAACTAAGTCGATATGCCTTTTAATGCATGCCTCGTCTGAGTGCATTGCCTCCAGGAATTAGCGGCCCTTCCTTGTTGGGCAGGCGCCAACGATGTGGGTATCCTCCCATGCAAATAGGTGTCCTGTATCCAGTGTGTGCATGGCTACCTGAGATAAGGGGTCTCGTCTCCTCACCGCTAACTGATGTTCATGTAAACGGGTAGATAGAGATTTCCCGGTTTGGCTAGTTTTGAATCCATTCTATCCTCAACTGATCTGACAGAGGACGAACGGCTCACAATTCGAAATAATACATTCCAAACTTAAAAAAACCGCTGGACATACTCAACATTTTTCTGTGACGAAGAGAAAGCGTTAAATTCCCTTAAGAAAGATGAAAACATTATAATTTTGCCTGCCGACAAAGAAGGTTCCACGGCTATTTTAAATTCGAAAGTGGTAAGAATTTCTGGAAACCGGAAAACAGTAAACAGGCCAGAATAATTGAATTCTCGACGAAGTCAAACTCGTCGAAGGTACTTTTTGCGTTGTTTATTTTCAGGCTTCTAACATAATAAGAGTTAATTATGGTAGGACTGCTAAATTGAAGGTGGCCAATGAACAGTAGTCAATGGGAAGGGCGTTAATAGCGTTCAGGCATGTCGAAAGAAGGGGCAATTTTGGTTATTGGCATCGGAAGGAGGAGAAAGAAATGAGAATCTGCCAGTGAATGAAATTTAATTTTCGTTTTTATATCGGAGTATGGTAGGATTCGTGCACGAGCACGTAGGAGGTAACTTGGGCAAGGGCAGCTCATGATAAAATCATGGGAAAACCCCCTATTCGTGCAATGTTTCTTATAAAGGTGTTGTATACGCTGTTACTAGTCTCCTTGTTTGGTTGCCTTGGCAGCGAACTAGGTTTCGCACTGAAATCGAGGGGAAAAAGATAGAAAGTTGTAAATTTACTCGTCCATGTTTTCTTGCGAAACGCACTTGTACAATTTATTCTACCAGATGCCCTAATAAGTAGAACGGGAAGAAAAAGGAGGCAGTTCACCTTCTCTTTTCACGTAAACGCTGAGTGAACTTGGTCCACTTCGGCTAGAAGGGCGTCAAAATCCAGTTTCATATCCGCTTTTTCAGAAATGCGATCTTAAAAAGTCAGATCGGCAAACATATTTTTCGCTAATTCATCATATTCAGAGGAACAATGTTAAGCAAACAAAGAGTGGTAAATGGCAGTTTCGAACGAAAAAACGGGCCAGCTCATGTACGTATGAAAAAATGAACATGTTGATTGTGAATAAAAACTGGTGGTTCAATTTCAAAAGCCCGCCTCAGCGACAAAAATACAAATACGTAATTGAACACAAGAAAATCCGCGTCTTCACACCTTAAAACCAAAATAATTCCTTTTTGAGACAAATATAGCCACGCCGGACACAATTTCCCAACAAAAGGAAGAAAGGGGGAAGATCTGCACATATTTTGGAAAAAAATATGTTCAAGGCCCTATCGCATTGAAGGCAAATGTAAAAGCAAGGTAACTATTAATTTTGGCTGAAAACAACGAGGTTGGCTGGAAAGACGCTGAGACAAAAAATCATAATACTTTTAGGTTGTCCATTTTTTCAACAATTACGGAACTAACTGGAGGCAAATACTTCAGAATAAAGATGGACAGGCTCAGACTGAAAGTCAGTTTCAGCATGATAAATGAGAAATATTTATAGACTGCTAACAGGTGGAGAGTAGCATATACATTTTGCGTGATTAACACACTGACAGCTCATATGTCTGCCACTGCATGATACAGCTGCGAAGAGCTCGGCTAATCGGTGCTGTCAATGTGTTAAATCATGCGATAGAGGCATAGTAATGGCTGCCCGCTGGCAACATGTATATATTCCGCGATTATCTTGATGCAGCTGATGCATTTCGGGTTAACTATTCATATAAACTCTCGGACTCAGTCTATACAACTTCATGCCGACTTACTTACTCTTAGGTAACCGTTAATTTCTCCGCGAATTTAGAAACTGGAATATAAAAAACTGAAGGATCTACTAGAAGGCACACGGGGAACACTGATGGACCCACTGATGAGCCCTACCGGCAGAATATTACCGATACATGCGTTTTCCCACGTTCATAATTTTCTGTGCTAGAAATACAGGTATTAGCTAAGAGCACAGACCCGCGTTTCGCCGATATTGTCCCGTTGCATGACACAAGTGTGATGGATTTGGCCCAGCAGAATGTACCCCAGCGTTCTCCGTGTGTTTTGTGCTAGATTATCTAGCTTTGTGATTTCATATTTTTAATCTCCTCTTGAAGTAATTTGCTAACATACAGTACATCATTCGGAATGAAGCTTTATCTGCTGACTCCGAAAGCCGACATGAACATCTGAGCAGAAATACGTCACCTACTACGGAATAGCTGTGTTCTATTCACAGGCCCTGAACAGGTAGCCAGTAGTATATGAATATCGAATTATACGGCAAACTGAGATTTCGGGCACTAGTTAAAAGCAGAGAAACCTGTTTCGATATGACCTAACCACGAGGGGGCTTGGCTCAGCCGTTGTGACGGGACGTTTAGATAGTGCCTGTGCTGTCAGTGTGATAAATAATTCAGTAGTCGTATATTTCTTGTAACCTAATATTTTATATCCTTTCCAAAGTATGGGATGGCTCTCAGTTGAAATACTCATATGAACCTTCGTAGTTAACCAATGAATATTCATTCCGATTGATTTACTCCGATTTCGCGAATAAATTTATGATCATCTATTTCTTAGGATCACCAGCTTTGATGTAAATTATTCTACACGATTGGCTCATGAACAATTTTGACACTTCTAACTTAATGTGAATTAGTGACAATGCAGGTCAAATTGCTGCCTAAAATGCAATGCTCAAATCGATATAGGGATCAAAACTACGCCTACATTTACCTCCTTTCACATAAACAATTTTCAACAGCAGCACAGTGAACTGCTTTCAAGGGACATTTCACAAAGATATCAGATCTATTACCTCCATCATCCTGTTACTGCCCCCAAATGGGTATTAGCTGACATTGGATCTTCGGGAAAAAGCCAATTTTGTGCCTGTTACTACTAGAAGAAAAAAATAAAAGACAGTTGTCAGATGTCAAAAACTGGGCTTGTTGTCGTCTTTTCCTTACCGCAGGTGTAAATTCACTTGTTTTAGTAAGCACAGTGAGTCATGAGAACGCCGAAATTTACGACCCGCACACCATTCCACAGATAATTATGTTCATTTTGGTAGCCAGTGCAACTAGTAAGTATGGAAAGAACGATAAGTTGAAATGAACACTTAAGCATCGCCCTACGTAGAGCTTGAACTTAAGATGTTCGCAAGCCCTGTTATATTGATAGTTTGCCTAGAAGAATGCAAATGTGTGGAATCACCCACCGTCGTAATCGGCTTCACTTGGTGAGATGCAGACTAGACTTAACATGAGCCAAAATGTAAAGCCCTAATATGCGCTCGCAAATGGCTATGCAAACGAACAGAAAATGCTGGCCTCGTCTGCGGTCACGTCTGAGATCACGCTTTGCTGGCTTACGACTGCAAACAAACCCGAAATTATAATTTCAGTACCTCATGCCATAGCCATGAGGCCCATGACAAGTGTTAATCGCGATTCATAGTTTGTGCCAAGTCTAAGCTACTTCTCAAAGTTAAGTGGGCCACTCTCAGTGAAGGATATTGCGTATCCATATAAAATATTAATGGCATAGCACTGAATGCAAGCTACATGATATATCATACAAAATGTGGGTTGCAAGTACAGAAAATCTAATCGGAAAATTGGAGAAAGTAATTGTTGTTTGCTCTTAGTCGTAAGGTGGACCATTGTAATGATCAATGCAGATGCTGATACTGTGCCAATCTTAGTGCATTTATCAGTTAAACGAAAAAATTTTCATAATGTTCTTGCCACTTTTATTTATATTTTGATCGTATGAAGCTTGAGGAGGTGTAGAAGCGCCAATCCTCAAGTGAATACATGCATAACCAATGACAGTCTAATCGTTCTGCAATGAGTTTGTATCGCAAAGAGGCAGGCACGTGCATCAATAAACGCACATGCACACACACAGGGATTTTAATGTAGATTCTGTAATGGTGTCTGCAAAAATTTGAAATGCGAGTGTTCATTCTTATAAAAATATCTGAGACGGATTAAAATTCGGGTTTTTACAGTATTGTTGCGCTTTTATAAATGTTTTCTTTTCGAAATGCCTGTCGTACTCAATATCGGTTTCATTAGTTTGGAAAATATACATAGAATGCGACGATATTTTTCACATCCGTCCTTTGCTCTCACAAGCTTATGAAGTTATCTAAGTTTTGCGATGATTTTCAGTTAAGCTAGGCAAAACGCGTTTTTGATTACTCATCCTCGGGCCGCTATGAGAGTAATAAACTGGCGGTAGAGTAACACAATTTGCAAGGACCAATGAAGCGCAGGCATGGAGGAGAGGGTTGAGGGCGTTCAGATATCGGGGTGGTTATAGTTTAGGTGCGTCAAGGTCTTCAAATGTGAGTGGGTGTGTGGGAGGAGGTGTTTGACAATGGCCGCTATCAAACAGCCTAAATGTCGAGTATGTATTCCGACACGGTTTCGGGAATATAAGCTGTCTCTTCTTCCATTTATAAAAAGTTTAAAATGCGTTTGACTAAGGCCCACAAATTTTCACTTGATTGTGCTGTCATAGTCGTCACAGGAATAAAATATTTGATAAGCTGAGATGCTGATAAGCTTTTCAATGCCTAACAACTTTTAATAGAATTGTTAGGTGAAATCGTAAACGTACCATTTTATGCATACTAAGAGGACTTTCATTGTTTTAAATTTCTTAATAAATATTCGGGTTTTGGATTAGGAGTAGTTTCAGATTGTCCTTGAAACGGTGGTAAATACCTTTCTTTTTTTCTGTGTTTTCTATATATTGCACATGAATCTATATTCTACGATATTTGCTTATCAAAACCTTCAAAATAAGATATTTCTAAAAGGCATTTACCAAAACAGTGATTTATGAGACAACCTTTATAATGCATATGACCGTTTGGGTCGTATTTGTAGAGTCACCCGAACATGAAAACTTGTTGCCGATACGAATAAACGCTCACAATCTAATTCGGCAGTAAATTTGACTAAGATCGATTTGAAAACTCTTAGAATAAACGACCTCTTTAAAACTCTTAGAATAAGTGACCTCTTTAAAAAAACATTTGAAGTAGATATTGCATAATCGAAGGTCTGCGTGCTTAGCCGTTTTCGAAGATGAAGTCAAGGAAAAAATGGCAACTTTCGACCGGTTTTTCGACTTCGCTGGAAATAAGGGTACAAAGTCAGTTGAAAATGAAAGAACACACTTAGTTATTTCTATTGCTTACTTTGCAGCCAAATTCTAAGTTTGCCGAAGATATACGTAGATTTTGCTAAGAAATGTCAATTTTCTGCCGTTTCCGTTTCAATTTTCCGAATTAATTAATAGTCAATGGTAGATAGATATTGTCTGTTCATCTTTTGCATATGGCACACCGGGGAAAAATGTCGGCATGAAGTGGCTTCTCATATATATGCTTGTTTCCAGTCCCAATTATCGGTGTGGTAAAACAAAATATACCTTCACAAGTTAATTACCTCGTTCTATGGCGTAAGAAGTCACAAATGAGCAAAAATGAATTTTTAAAACTAATTCCGTCCTTTTTTCCGAAAACAATGTGATTTCTCATACATCCATTTACCTGATTTTCGTGAACACAAGATCAAATTTTCCGATCTCCGATGGCATATATTTAAACATTTTCTAGCTTATGTTAATATTTCTTTATAGTAGACGCGCAAAAACAAGATGGTATGACCTAAAAGGGTGCAAAACCGTAGGAAACACCTGGAAAACAAGAAACGTCGGATGTGGCCCCAGTTTGCCTAATTTTGCCTTGAATGAATAGATCTGAAATGAACTCTTTTTTAGTAAAAAGATTTTGCACCTCAAATCGGTACAAAAACACAATCAAAAACTTCAATTGTGTGCCGTACTACCATTTACAATTTTGCGGATGACATCATTTAGGCAATGTACTGTACATATAAAAAAGATAGATTTGCTTAGAAAAATAGTACAAAGGTAAACTCTGCACATATTTTTGTAAAATCTGGTCAAATTCATATCGCACGAAAATATTAAAACCTGATTCATATATGTTTAATTGTCTAATGAGGACCAATACACCTATTTAAAAGGAGAGGAATGTTTATGAGAGGTTTCAGTGAGTGAGGTGCAATTTATTTTGAAAGTATCATTTCAAAAGTTTTGACGAAAATTCATCCTTGCACTCTGGACAAAAGCGGTAGGCAAAAGAGATAGCACAGGCAGACACAGAAAGCTGCCACTGTCAGCATCAAAAACGGTCCTCCATGAATCAGTCGCAAATAAGTAATGCTTAATCCCCATACTCCACACTAACTCCCGCCCTTCCCGTAGATCCCATGACCTGTACACGCCGACGTTGCCAAGTAGGCGGCGTGCAAATGATCAATATTAATGATTAAACGTTTTTAAACCCTGACAATGCCCCATGTTTCCATTTACCTTGTAATTGTACTGGTTCGGTGATTAATTAGCGAAATTATGTTTTTGCCAATTTGACTTCTTTAGATTAACAGGGGAATATTCGCAGAACTTAAAGAATGCGACCGGCATATGGAATATTCGAATTAGTGTCATTTATGACTGAACAGAGCTGTTTCTCGAAGTATCATATGAAGACATCCCCAGGTAGGGTGCCAAGGAATTATTTCACCGCCATATTGTCAGTATACAGCGAAAGAGAAGCTCTTTTAAGGCTACGAGCTTTATGTTCATTGGTCAACGCTGTTAAACAAACTTGTCTCCTTTGTATTCTGTCGTCTCTGTGAAGGAGAGATTAGTAAACAGAGAGGAGATAGCTAACGATAATATCGGGTTCTCACTGAGATTCGTAATGATTATGGACTTGAGGAACTCAAAAGTTTCCTCTAGGCTACTTAATGCTACTTTTTATCGAATCGGTTTAAGCTTCATCAGGCAACTATCTAATTGAATGGTAAGACCAACTTGCGCACGTTCGCTTGCGGCTGCATAGGAAGTTCGCGTTCATGCATCTTTTGTAAACCAAACAACCTTAGGAGAACTTGTACCAGTGGACCACAGGCTCAAATTTTCGAATATATGCTATGAGTTTGACCTTTCAGACCTCAGTTTGATCCTTATTTTGCGCCGTTTTTCTAAACCAAGTCTCATTGGCCAGTATTCGTATAAGTTTTGAAACGGAACCACTTTTACTAGGCCAGTAACCTTTGCCAAGTTTGCGTATAAGTATTTCCGCTTTTTGACGTGATTCTTTGAATATTTCAAACTGAACTCTTGTGATATACCTGTTTTATACTGTTTTTATTAAAAGGGGTTGACCGCAAAATTTCACAAGCATGGAATTAAAGGGCTAGGTTTCCTCCGGTGTAGAGAGTTATGCATATAGTGCCGGCAGTTTTAAAACTAACCTTCCCCACTTATATGCTTGGCCTTCGATGAGGACAACGCAATTTTTGGACTGTGGATGGTATTTTGATCAATGATTTATCAAGGTCCCACCACTCCGGTGAAATTGAAAAAAAAAGAGTTTTTGTCCTCACTTTCCACCACACTCCGGTCAAGGTCTCAACATCGATGCTAACTTGTCATCGTTTTTACTTACTTAACACGTCTAAGAACCCCATGGGTTGATATACATTATGATCTAGCTCACTTAGCATCGAAGTTATGCGTTCTAATCAGTTCTCGGCACATTTCTTTAGTTTTGTGTTCAAGAATACGTCAGATGCTAACGAAGTTGACTCTAATTCTCCTCCTCTTCTCAGCTTACGGTGTAGTTAGTTACGAAATCATAAACCAAGTTCGTATCAGCAAGACGGGTGCTGTAGCGTAGGTACTCGGTGTTCAGGGCCCGCATGGAGCGCCTACCTGGTTGTGATTTTCACCGAGTGCGAAGTAAGTGAAAAATTAGAATTGGATGTAATGGCATAGGCGGGCACACCAAAATGCGTGTGGGATTTTAACTTCCTCCCCTAGTAAGCTTCCGTCTTAAGCAGAGAAAGAAGTGACGTAAAGGCCTTTTGCAACGTGACCGCCTGCGAAAGTTCGACACCGGAACTCCTAGGGAAAAAGAAAGTAGATTATTTCTTCCTGCATTCACATTGACGAAGGCAACGATTTCGCATGTAGTTGAATCTTTTCAATTGCCGGCAACTAGACAAGCACTCTTGACTCAAATTGCAAAGCATTTGTTTCAAATGTGTAGTGCTCAGGTTATCGCTGGAAAACGGTCTGCCTAGGATTCGTTCGTAACGGCAAATAATCCAGAATTTATTATTCTAATCAGCCTCACCCTTCAGAGGATTTTACCTACGATATTGATCGCTCATCAGTAAATTTCCGCCTGGATTCAGGCAGCAGATAAAAAAGCGGTGAGCACGTACCTTCCGGAGATATGATCAGTGGGGGCCCCTGCTGCACAACTCGTTACACTTTCCTTAATGAATAGAGGAGAAGCCTGAAGTTTAGGCTCCTTTTATTAAAAATCAGCGGCTAGTATAAACCGCGTTGAGAACTGAGTTTTATGGCTCCTACTCTGCAGGAAATACTTATAAGTATTGACTTGCTTGAATTAACATGCCGACAGTGTAGGTAGTAGAAGAAAGCCAAGATATATGCTTCACCGCAATTCTGCCACTGTGCGACACAACCGCGAGGGGTTCAGTTCAGTAGAGGGTCACCCAACGTTCTCTGTTCACTTTCTGGAATTTCAGCTTTTGAATTTCTTCGGAAGTAAATGTGCAAACCTGGAATAAACCGTTCAGGATGACGCATGATACACCCGGTCCGAAAGCTGATATAAATATTTGACCCCAAAAACACCAAATTCAGCAGCTTAACTGTATAATATTCATAAACTGTCAACAGAAAGACAGTGACATGCGCATATTGCATGAGTTTTTATTGTGACACAGCAGAGAACACACAAGGAACATTGCGGAACCCAATGTAGGACCAAACACGCTGGAATTGTGGCAACAGCAACGGAATATCGGTGAAAAAGGATTCCAGGCTCTTTGCTAGTACTCAAATTATCACTGTGCTAAATCATCAATATATATATATATATATATATATATATATATATATATATATATATATATGGCACAGATATTATACCGTACTTCCGACATAGGTACTAGCTAAAAGCCCAGAAACGTGTTTCGCCAATGTTTCTGCTACTGCGTGACGCAGCAACGAGGGGTTCGGCTCCTCAGTGGGTCCCCCAGCGTTCTCTATGCGGTTTCTGGTATATATATATATATATATATATATATATATATATATATATATATATATATATATATATATATATATAAACTACCCGCTGTTTGTAGGCAGTTTATGAATATAATGTGGTTATTTCGTCGCAACTGATGGATTTGGGCTTAAATATTCAAATAGAATTTCAGTTTGAGTTTATAGAGCACCATTTGGAGTGATTAATGCCCAGACAGAATAACTTTCAAAAGAGATTAAAAGTCAAAATAAAGAAATATGTATTTTTAAGTCAATGGAGAATAACCATCACAAAATTTCAACAAACATTTTGGCTACCGCATAGTTCAGCGAGTTCACATGTTTTAAGTTGTCTGTAGGGCTACAAGCATTGCTGAGAACACTAGGGCGCAAATCCTACTGTCTGGTTCCTTAGCATATTAGTTATAGTCACAGTCATCGAGATTTCACAAATTTTCCTTGAGATCAGGCATTTCAACAAACACGTTTAAATTAAGCAAAAATGCACACATATCAAGATTCAGAAAAGCATGTATGCAATATGATCATCGGAAACAGACGCCCAAATAAATTTAAAATGTTTACTTTTGCACTTGTTAGCGCATGATATGTCAAATATACGGCAGATGAATAGCAATTTGCGAAAAACCGGGATTGATACATCAGTCTGAAGGAAAAATAGAAAACTCCAGCTTTAGCCCATGCCAGATTTAGAGGGTGGTCGTAAAGTTGACGATTTCGAGTCCCCTGGACGAAGAACTGCCTAGTGAAATGTCCCAGCTTAAGGACAGAATAACAGGTGATCAGTTGTAGAGCACATAAGTTCAGCTCTTTTACCTGTAGGACTTGCGCTGGTATGTGCACGGCTTGCAGCGGCAAATTGACTGGATATCAAAATGCTAATAGCCACCGTTTTCCTTTTAAAAAAATTGATTACCCGCAGCTACGCGATTTGTGAATACCTAAAATATGGCCTTTCCTGTGGCCCTGGAACGCACCTATTCCTTTCTCACATCGAAAGACTTGGGGGTTCTGGATACTAGGATGTCCGCAGTGAAAGCATGAGTCCATGGCTCAGTTGATGGAACCTCTCTGCAAATGACCAAATTTGGCCGAGTTCATTTCTAGTGTATTTGTTGTCTGAGGATGTTCGCTGTTACTGAATCTGGTAAGTAGTCCAGAAGTTTTCCTTTCAGTCTAAAGTGGTCTTGATAGGCCGTTCCATGCGGACTTAAACATTAGTATTCAGTCCTGTGATGCGGTCAGGTCGTTAAACGCCACAGAATCGTAACTTCCAGTTTAAACTCGACTTCGACTAATTGCATGGAACTTAGGGATCAACTCATAAATCAAGGCTTGCCAATCGAAGCTTAATTCCCCTAAAAATCATTGCGACAAAGTGTTTTCAAAGCCTCTCCAAGGCAAAAGAATTTTGGCAACCATGCGACTAATTCATCACAAGGACAAAGACACCAGTGGTCGCTGCTGACAGAAATGCCGTGGCTCACCCCAACCTTTCGAGAGGGTGGAGGGGTGGATTTAACCGACTTCAAGGTTAAAAGAATACCAGAATAGGGCGTGTCGAGAGACGGCAACGAAGTCAGATAAGCAAAGTTATGGAGCACGATGCAGACTCACCATGTGAAGACTAAACATTCCTTTAATTTGAACAGCAGCAAAAATATTAATTGATTTCATAATTTTTCCTTTAAAAAAGCAAAAACATAACTCTGACGGTTTTGAGTTTGTTTTAAATGGTCTGCTCAGAATAAGAATTCAGCGGATGTCAGTTTATCTATTGAGACACTTCTGTTTAAGAAACGGTGTTGAAAGCAGCCTTTCCACAGTTCTCATAAGATCCGCCTGAAGGTTATTTCTATGCGCAACTCCACTTACCTAATTAAAGTCGAATGAATGACTCATGAAAACTACTGAATTTCACAAGAAAATTTGTTAATGGTTTAAGTTTCCGCACAATATAAGGAATAAAATAGTTAATCAAATCCGAGCATTAAAAAAAAATTTAACAAGTATTGAAAAAAACTCCAATTGAAATAACTAAGTGTGTTCTTTCCTTTTCGGCTGACATTGTATCTCTTATTTCTAGCGAAGTCGAAAAACCGGTCGAAAGTTACCATTTTTTCCTTGAATTCATCTTGGCAAACGGCTAAGCACGCAGACATTCGATTATGCAATATCTACTTCAAGTCCCTTTTTAAAGAGGTCACTTATTCTAAGAGTTTTCAAATAGACCTTAGTCACATTTATTGCCGAATTAGGTTGTGAGCGTTTATTCGTCTTGGCAACGAGTTTTCCTGTTTGAGTGAGTCTACAGATACGACCCTAACCGTCATATACATTATAATGTTTGTCTCAGAACTCACTGTTTCGGACCCGAATATGTATGAAGAAATTTAAAAAAAATGAAAGTTCTCTTATTATGCAGAAAATGGTACGTTTACGATTTCACCCAACAACTCTATTAAAAGTTGTTAGGCATTGGCAAGCTTATCAACATCTCAGCTTATGAAATATTTTATTCCTGTGACGACTATGGCAGCACAATCAAGCGAAAATTTGTGGGCCTTAGTCAAACGCATTTTAAACGTTATATAAACGGAAGAAGAGACAGCTTTTATTCCCGAAACCGTGTCGGAATACATATTCGACATTTAAGCTGTTTGCTCGCGTCAAGCATCATACAATCAAAATATAAATAAAAGTGGCACCGTATCAGCGTCTGCATTGATCATTACAATGGTCCCGAAACCGTGATGAAATAAATACTCGACATTTAAGCTGTTTGCTCGCGGCCATTGTCAAACACCTCCTCCCACACACCCACTCACATTTGAAGACCTTGACGCACCTAAACTCTAACCACCCCGATATCTGAACGCCCTCAACCCTCTCCTCCATGCCTGCACTTCCTTGGTCCTTGCAAATTGTGTTACTCTACCGCCAGTTTATTACTCTCATAGCGGCCTGAGGATGAGTAATCAAAAACGCGTGTTGCCTAGCTTAACTGAAATCATCGCAAAACTTAGATAAATTCATAAACTTGTGAGAGCAGAGAACGGATGTGAAAAATATCGTCGCATTATATGTACATATTCCAAACTAATGAAATAGATATTGAACGAACACAGGTATTTCGAATAGAAAATATTTATACAAGCGCAACAATACTGTTAAACCTGAATTTTAATCCGTCTGCCGATATTTTTTAAGGACGAACACTCACATTTCACATTTTTGAGACACAATTACAGAATATACATTAAAATCCCTGTGTGTTTGCATGTGCGTTTATTAATGCACGTGCCTGCCTCTTTGTGATACAAACCCATTGCAGAACGATTAAACTGTCATTTGTTATGGATTTATTCACTTGATGATTGGCACTTCTACACCTCCTCAAGCATCATACAATCAAAATATAAATAAAAGTGGCAAGAACATTATGTTGCTCATACCATTCCACAGATTAGGATGTTCATTTTGTTGATAAAAGCGCCCGTTTTTTCGGAATTAAATGTAAGTAGTAAGTATGGAACGAATGATAAGTTGAAATGAACACTTGAGCATTGCCCTACGTAAAGCTTTGACTTAAGATGTTCGCAAGCCCCGTTTTATTGATAGTTTGCCTAGTAGAATGCAAATGTGTGGAATCACCCACTGTCGTAATCGGCTTCACTTGATGAGATGCAGACTAGACTTAACATGAGCCAAAATTTAATGCCCTAATATGCGCTCGCAAATGGCTATGCAAACGAACAGATACCGCTGGCCTCGTCTGCAGTCACGTCTGAGATCACGTTTTGCTGGCTTACGACTGCAAACAAACCCGAAATTATAATTTCAGTACCTCATGCCATAGCCATGAGGCCCGATGACAAGTGTTAATCACGATTCATAGTTTGTGCCAAGTCTAAGCTACTTCTCAAAGTGAAGTTGGCCACTCTCAGTGAGGGTTAGTGCATATTCGTATAAAATATTAATGGCATCACTTGTCAATGCCTAACAACTTTTAATAGAATTGTTAGGTGAAATCGTAAACGTACCATTTTATGCATACAAAGAGAACTTTCATTTTTTAAATTTCTTCATAAATATTCGGGTTTTGGATTAGGATTAGTTTCAGATTTTCCTTGAAATGGCGGTAAATACCTTACTGTTTTTCTGTGTTTTATATATATTGCACATGAATGTAACTTCTGCTGTATTTGCTTATCAAAACCTTCAAAATAAGATATATCTAAAAGGCATTTACCGAAAAAGTGATTTATGAGACAACCATTACAATGCAGATGACCGTTTGGGTTTTATTTGTAGAGTCACCCGAACATGAAAACTCGTTGCCGAGACGAATAAACGCTCACAACCTAATTCGGCAGTTAATTTGACTAAGATCGATTTGAAAACTCTTAGAGTAAGTGACCTCTTTAAAAAAGGACTTGAATTTGATATTGCATAATCGAATGTCTGCGTGCTTAGCCGTTTTCGAAGATGAAGTCAGGAAAAAATGGTAACTTTCGACCGGATTTTCGATTTCACTAGAAACAAGGGTACAATGTCAGCTGAAAACGAAAGAACACACTTAGTTATTTCTATTGCTTACTTTGCGGCCAAATTCTAAGATTGCAAATGCACAACTTAGTGGCCGAAGATATACCAAGATTTTTTGAAGGAATGTTAATCTTCTGCCGTTTCCGTTTCAATTTTCCGTATTCATTAATAGCCAACGGCAGATAGATATTGTGAGTTCATCTTTCGCATATGGCGGGACAGGTAAAAATGACGTTATGTGGCGGCTTTTCCTGCATATGCTTGTTTTCAGTCCCAATTGTCGGTGTGGTAAAACAAAATATACCTACACAAGTTAATTATTTAGTTGTGTGGCGTAAGAAGTCACAAATGTGCAAAAAGGAAATTTTCCAAACTAAATCCGTTCTTTTTTCTCAAAAACAATGTGATTTCTCATACATACATTTACCTGATTTTCGTGAGCACAAGATCAAATTTTCTGATCTCTGATGGCATATATTTAAACATTTTCTAGCTTATGTTAATATTTCTTTATAGTAAACGCGCCAAAACAAGATGGTATGATCCAAAGGGTGCAAAACCGCAGGAAAACACCTGGAAAACAAGAAACGTCGGATGTGGCCCCAGTTTGCCTAATTTTGCCTTGAATGAATAGATCTGAAATGAACTCTTTTTTAGTAAAAAGCATTTTGCACCTCAAATCGGTACAAAAACACAATCAAAAACTTCAATTGTGTGCCGTCCTACCATCTACAATTTTGCGGATGACATGATTTAGTCACTGTACGGTACATATAAAAAAGAGGGATCGGCTTAGAAAAATAGTACAAAGATGAAATCTGCACATATTTTTGTAAAATCTGGTCAAATTCATATCGCACGAAAATATTAAAACCTGATTCATATATGTTTAATTGTCTTATGAGGACCAATACACCTATTTAAAAGGAGAGGAATGTTTATGAGAGGTTTCAGTGAGTGAGGTGCAATTTATTTTTAAAGTATCATTTCAACAGTTTCGGCGAAATTTCCTACATGCGCTTTGGTTAAAAGCGGTACGCAAAAAAGATAGCATAGGAAGAAACAAACGATATACAGTGCCGAAAGACGGTCCTCCGTGAATCAGTTGCAAAATTTGCCCTAGGGTTTCTTCGAAGCAGTGCCGGCGTTGTTTCGATTGAAATCGTTATTGAAATTTAAGCAAACAAAAAGTGGTAAATGCCAGTATCTAAGGAGAAAAACGGGCCATCTCACGTACAGTGGAAAAATTCACATGTTGATGGCGAAGAACAACTGGCGGCTAGATTTCAAAAGCCTGCCTCGGCGATGAAAATACAAACACGTAATTTAACACAAGAAAATTCACGTCTTCACACCTTAAAACCAAAATAATTTCAGCGGCATTTCCCAAGGATATCTGGTAGACAAAAAATAGAAGGATTTATTGAAAACTAAAAAAATCAATGAACTCAAAGAAGAAATGTTCTGAAGATTAGCCTACATTGCCAAATATTCTCTCCACCGCAACTAAAACAACTAATATAAAGAGACCTACGGGATTAAAACTGTCATCTAGGAGGTGTAAATTGATGCAAGAAAACGTTGTCCCTGCTAATTTCAATGCGATGTTTTTCAATGTTTGGAGTTGGTTAACTATTTTATTCCTTATATTGTGCGGAAACTGAAACCATTAACAAATTTTCTTGTGAAATTCAGTAGTTTTCATGAGTCATTCATTCGACTTTAATTAGGTAAGTGGAGTTGCGCATAGAAATAACCTTCAGGCGGATCTTATGAGAACTGTGGAAAGGCTGCTTTCAACACCGTTTCTTAAACAAAAGTGTCTCAATAGATAAACTGACATCCGCTGAATTCTTATTCTGAGTAGACCATTTAAAACAAACTCAAAACCGTCAGAATTATGTTTTTGCTTTTTTAAAGGAAAAATTATGAAATCCATTAATATTTTTGCTGCTGTTCAAATTAAGCGAATGTTTAGTCTTCACATGGTGAGTCTGCATCGTGCTCCATAACTTTGCTTATCTGACTTCGTTGCCGTCTCTCGACACGCCCTATTCTGGTATTCTTTTAACCTTGAAGTCGGTTAAATCCACCCCGCCGCCCTCTCCAAAGGTTGGGGTGAGCCACGGCATTTCTGTCAGCAGCGATCACTGGTGTCTTTGTCCTTGTGATAAATTAGCCGCATGGTTGCCAAAATTCTTTTGCCTTGGAGAGGCTTTGAAAACACTTTGTCACAATGATTTTTAGGGGAATTAAGCTTCGATTGGCAGGCCTTGATTTATGAGTTGATCCCTAAGTTCCATGCAATTAGTCGAAGTCGAGTTTAAACTGGAAGTTACGATTCTGTGGCGTTTAACGACCTGACCGCATCACAGGATTGAATACTAGTGTTTAAGTCCACATGAAACGGCCTATCAAGACCACTTTAAACTGAAAGTAAAACTTATGGACTACTTACCAGATTCAGTAACAGCGAACATCCTCAGACAACAAATACACTAGAAATGAACTCGGCCAAATTTGGTCATTTGCAGAGAGGCTCCATCAACTGAGCCATGGACTCATGCTTTCACTGCAGACATCCTAGTATCCAGAACCCCCAAGTCTTTCGATGTGAGAAAGGAATAGGTGCGTTCCAGGGCCACAGGAAAGGCCATATTTTAGGTATTCACTAATCGCGTAGCTGCGAGTAATCAATTTTTTTAAAAGGAAAACGGTGGCTATTAGCATTTTGATATCCAGTCAATTTGCCGCTGCAAGCCGTGCACATACCAGCGCAAGTCCTACAGGTAAAAGAGCTGAACTTATGTGCTCTACAACTGATCACCTGTTATTCTGTCCTCAAGCTGGGATATTTCACTAGGCAGTTCTTCGTCCAGGGGACTCGAAATCGTCAACTTTACGACCACCCTCTAAATCTGGCATGGGCTAAAGCTGGAGTTTTCTATTTTTCCTTCAGACTGACGTATCAATCCCGGTTTTCCTCAACATGGCTATTCATCTGTCGTAGATTTGGCAGAGCATGCGCTAACAAGTGCAAAAGCAAGTATTTGAAATTCACTTGGGCTTCTGTTTCCGAAGAGCATATTGCATAACTGTTTTATCTGAATAATGATATGTGTGCATTTTTGCTTAATTTAAACGTGTTTGTTGAAATGCCTTACCTTAAGGAACATTTGTGGAATCTCGATGATTGTGACTTTAAATAACGTGTTTAGGAATCAAAACAGTAGGATTTGCGCCCTAGTGTTCTCAGCAATGCTTGTACACCCTACAGACAACTTAAAACATGTGAAGTCGCTGAACCATGAGGTGGCCAAAATGTTTGTTGAAATTTTGTGATGGTTATTCTCCATTGACTTCAATTAATATGTTTATGCTCTTTAGCTTGTTTTCTCCTTGGAAAGTAAGATGCGATTTCAGCATAAGCCACTTCGAATATAAGTGAAGTTATACACTGAATCTACCTTTTTTTTTGATCGGGAGAGAATTATTCAATTCGTACTCTCAAGTCATTTTGAGCGAAGTTATCTCATTAAATAAAACCGCATCCGGAAAATTTTGAATAACACAACCTGACAGACAGCAGAATTCGTTGTTTTTCTGACACAAATAATGTCTGACATCAAAACTTAAATACTATCCCAATGGCGGAATTCTGATCTCTTAACCTGCTTCGTATTCATTATCCTCCTTACTGGATAGGCGCTCATTTATACATGAGGGCCTTCGCTGGTCCCGTTCTGCTAGAGCCCCGCCAGTAACCGTATAGCGGCTTGTAGTATAGGTAGTCGAACATTCGCGAAAAATACGAAGCAGACTGGTGTGGCCATTTCTGGCTTAATAACCGTCAGCAAATAGTCATACCCAAAGCCCGGTATTGTGCTACCCCAGGCTCCAACGCTCTAACCGTTGAGCCAGAGGTTCCTGGTGTTGCCTGTGTAGATCAGAAATAGGCAGATTGGTGGAAGGGGCTCATCGATTGGTTACAAAACTCACTTGTCCCTTTAGCGCCCACCTACCACTTACACCTAGTTTATTTCTCTGTATCTTCGGCTGATTTTTCCTTTCAATAGAACGAAAATGAGCAAAACGCCGTTCTTTTGAAGGGATGGAAATCGATTTTCTCGAGTACTGCATCACAAACCGAAACACGCAGGTTCTGGGATATGAACGAAGTTAAAAAGCGATACGGAGACCTACAAGTTGTCTTGCTGACCTTTGGGAAATACGGAGACTTCCACTCTAGGGTGGCAGTGTGCTCCGAATGGGGTCATGGCCACTCTGGCCGGTTACAAGTGAAAGGGCATCTATCTGCGGCTAAAACGAGGTTGGCATTAGTGTGGGGACTGTTCGCGCTCTCTGTGAGGTAGAACATCAGCAGAAACTAGTTGCCTGCAGTCGGATGAGAGGCACAACCTTTATCGGTATTTGAGTTGTCACCCAATTTCGCAGTTCCACTAATGGCCACCTTATTGTCAGCGTGCATACACTCTGCTCTGCATTAGACGTTTCGATGACTGGGGTGTGTTCGTAGGGCCCAGTACTTTGCAGGGAGGGCCACGCATCGGTATATGCATGTCAGGCTTGTTTGATAGGCTTTTAATGTCTAAAGGGTCCTACGGTTGTTGCATAGAACAAACGGTTCCCTATCGAAGATTTACATGATTGCCGTTTTGGTTGATATCTGCCTGTAAAGTTAAATAATCGGACATTTGCACTGACTTCATGTGTTATATGTTCATAAGTACCCGTTTTTGAACAGCCGGTAAAGCTTTATTGGCGGCATTCAGACAGACCCTGAAAGTAACAGAGGATGTTTTGTTATCTTTGAAAAGTTAGAACAGTATTCTCTTCATTACCCAGATGCCATTTTTTGAGCCAGGTGCATAATCCACAACAGCTGCAAAAATATCACAGGCGTAGACATGGCATATAGGTTCTCAGCTAAAGTGATGTTTACCTGGATCAATCTTTTAACTTCTATGAATGTACTGCCAGTTATCGGTTTTCCCTCTTAGTTACAATCCGAGCAATGTTATCAGGAGATCGTAGTGGCAGCAGTTCTCATGGGCACAGTGTCAGTATTTTCCTGAGATTTGGTGCTTATAATTTTTTCGCTTCATTTTATGCAGTTAAAAGAGCCCTTTGAAATGATACCGACAGGTAAAATACAACCCAAACCGAAATTGTACACATTTCCTGAAAAACGTAAACGGTCTTTTTCGCCCTCCAGTTGACGGCATTACCTGCTGGATAAACAAAAGTGCCGCCGTTGTTTTACGTTGCCCTGAATACAGACATTTAGAATGCAGTTCTTATTCAAGGACTCTTTTTTTCTCCTTGAAAACCCCCAAACCCCATTCAACGTATGCCTTTCCATAAAAATGTCCAAGGAGTTTTTTCCACTGTTTGCTCTTTTCATCTATTTTTGACCACACTTATTTGTGCCATTGGTCACCACCAAGAAGCTGACCTACAATTCATAACTTAACTGTACACGATTTCGCACTCGTTTTAATTTATTTTTTTCCAATGACAGTGCCCTTCCGGGTACTGAAATAAAACATTTATCTATCTATCTTTGAGCGCTGGTTTCATTTACTTCATCGACCGGACTCACCACAGTCAGCTTGCCTTCTATTCATTACCGACCGTAAAAAGTGCCTGCGTAAAGAAATTGAGTAAGCTCGTTTGGCAGTTGACTATTCCGTGCGAAATTCAGATAAAGTGACGGGCTAGTGGTGCCATCTAGTGCCCTCTAAGGACAACTGTTTCAATGGAAATTTGTAACCAGAATGGAGTCTCTGTGCTGATATTCATGCCATCAAAGAGACCGTTTATGATTAGCCTTTAGTCAGAAATCCAGAAGAGACACAGAAACATAGGCACAAGCAATGCTTCGTAATCTTCCGTTGCAGGCCCCACTTTGTAGTAGGAATCGATGTCTACGAGCGCCGATCTTGACGACACTTCAGCCTGTCAAAAGGTTGAAGTATACGGAAGTGCACGTCAAGTGCAAGTGCAAGTCAATCTTGGCAGTTCGATGTCGCAATCGACGGGGTTCACTGCGTGCCTCGAGGAGTGGGCATGTAGAGGTCGCAGGTGTCACTGCAAACGACCTAAGGATCGTGAGTCTGCACTATGAATTATATCCGCCAGCATAATGAAAGCAGCAGCCTAAAGGCCAGCAGTTAGGTAAATCAATATTTATCATCTAACAACACGGCCATCAAACACACATGCTTTTTGCCAGGGGAACTGTTTTGCAGCGTTGTGTCCACAGCGTTTCAGCTAAAGAGTCAGATAAGGAAGCGGGCGAGAATGCTAAAGGCCAGTTAGTCCGGCACCTCGGCACAGACGCGGCACCGGGGACTTGCACGTGCATTTGTTTATCGTGGGGCAGACTTGTGCACACCTTACTGCACCGATGGCAGTTAAATTTCAAGACGACCAGAAGTAGGCACGAACGCAATGCACACACTACTTTAAAATCGCGCTGTTGACAAGTGCCAAGACTTGGTCAAGGATTGCTGCTGTCCGCAATTACAACCTAGGATTGTTTAAAGCATAAGTCCCTCCTGCGGAATTTCAATCTTTCTGCTGCTATCTCCAGACCTGAGGCCGATTGTGGGCTGAAGTCTCAGCCACCATAATTTGGTGATCCCTGCGTTATACGAACATAGAGCAGGCAATTCCATTCATAATCCAATCTTATGGGTTTTTCCATGTTATTCCATGAAGGGCGAATTCGGTTGCCAATGCCAAATCACCTCATCGCAACTCAGCCACTTGATTCCAGGCCAGGACTCTGACGAGGCGTTGGAGGGTTTATCCATTCTCTGAATAACTCCACTCACATTATCGCTATCATCAGCTATTGTGGTCTCTGCCGAAGAAACGTCAAACATTCGACCTGCATGACAGTCTACCTCGTCTCCGAGTCTGATTTGCAGAGGAGGATCTCGCAGGTAGATTCTGACACGATCAACCCGCGCCAGCTTGCTAAATCGCCAATAGGTGCTGACTAGGCGAAAGCAGTGCACCCTCAGTCAATCACCCTCGTGAATAGGCCTAGCGTCGGACAAGGTTGTCAGTTTGCTCAAAAATGACGTAAAGATGGAATTTACGTAAGCCTTAGCGCGTTCATTTTCATTGCTATAGGTCACCTATCGTACGCCTGGCCTCATTATGTCATAACAAACTTGCGATTGCCGGTGATTTGAACCTCAGAAAATATGTTTCCGAACATACAAATCACTCTTCTACTGATTAACAAAAGATGGTAATTCATACAAGGTACACACTGAACACTGTATCATGTTTGCTTATTCGTTCTAAAAGTCACCCGAAAATGTATTTTTATTTACGGTAAAGGTACCCATACTTATTACATCATTAGTATTCTGGACTTTGGAGGAATGTCATTCGCATTTAATCTGGCAACCAAAAGGGAAAAAATTCTTGCTAAGAGCCATGCATTTTGCCAGTTGATTTACGAGGTTGGTGCAATTTTAGTCCTTGTTCCCCACGAAAACTGCCCAAAATTATGGTTCGCACGACTGTTTATAGAAATAAAATAAGCAAGTTGTGTGTTTGAAGGAGCTGAGTATAACGGCCGTGAAAAGTTATCTACCCCAACTTAAATTTATCCGTAAGCTTTAAAAACTGGGTAAAAACACGGATCCGCCTTTTTCATATGCATACGAGGGGACTCCCAGGTTCTTACCAGATTTGGACATATATAGGAACCCTTAGAATTTTAGGGCAGAGTTTGACAGCACTGGCTGTTGTTATAGCTACAAAAATATAAAAACTACGATCATCGTAATAACGGAACAATGCCCATTACTCGGGCGTGCAATTAAAACAAGTCCTACTTTTCTGTAAAATGAGCTGATAGCCAACGTTTTCTTGTATCATTCTCCGAGTAAATGATCCAGTATGTATCAGCACCACTAAGGTACTGTATTCTCTCGAGTTTAAATTAATGAGGAGGCAGTAAGTGTTTATACTCCAGTGTGTATGGATGGTCGTAGATGTACCTGCATCGCAAATCACACAACAACAAGACACGCGAATAGGGGTTCCCACAATACACATGATCTTGCGCTAAATTCCACGAAGGGTGCCTATTGCCGCCTACTTACCTCAACCGTAACCTTAAGCTCTCTCTGCAACTATGGGATTGCAAATAGTAAAATGTTGCAGCCTGCATATAAAGGGAGAGCGAAGGGGAGAGAACGAGAGAAAAAGAGCGAGTGAGTGAGAGAGCGAGTGAGAGAGAGAGAGAGAGAGAGAGAGAGAGAGAGAGAGAGAGAGAGAGAGAGAGCAGAGGAGATGTGACGGACATCAGACGCTAGAAAAGTAAAGTGTATAAGGAAAGCTGATTTAATTAGGCTTTAGTCGATAGCATCTGCAAAGCAAAAACAACTGTGAGCTATCAGCGTAGACGTCGCCGGCTGGTCTATTAAAGCTCCACCATATGTCTCCCCTTTCGAGAAATTTAAGCAGTCATTTGGAAATTTTTTGCCAGCGCTATCTTCAAATAGGCCTAGTCAGCCAACCCTCACAAAACTACTTAGTGAGCATTAATGATGTGGCTCAATTTGATGGGTAACATTGAAACTACCCCGCGTGTGTGATTAGTGATCTCATCTACCAGTCATTAACTCTAAATGGGCAAGTCCGTTTGAGGTACACGGACATTAATCCATTCCATGATGACGTGCTAGGTGATCTCCGTCTTAAATGCAGGGCTAGCTATATAACAGATACAGTACCACAGGAAGCGTTTTTTATCGTTTGCGAACGACGGAACTATATCTCAGGGCTTTCGGAATGGCAAATAAAGCAGAGCGGGCGGGATGGGCACACTTTCGACTGCACAATGCGAGCGCTCAATTTAGCGAAGGGTGTAGAGAATAAGGGGTTTGACGAAATGATGAAAGCATCAATCAACCAGCAAAACCTACAGTGGATGACCACTTTCGTGACTGGATTTTAGTTTTTTTGGCGAATCCAGCCAACAGGCTATCTTTGTCTCGTAAAAGTACAAATACTCACAGCTGGCCACGATTCATTGCCTGCCTTAGGTTTCAGTGAGTTGATTCATGCGCTGCAGGATACTAGGAATTTCTCTGGGTTGCTTGCTTATTCCGGCTTTAATAAGCCTCCAAAAATGATGGAATGGATGGAATCCACATAAATACAATCTTCTTGTATGACAGCCAATATCTCAGACGCTCATTTATATCCATAGGGGCTATGAATCGAGTCCCAGTGAATGTGCTGATGTAAAAAGTCATGTCAGACCAAAATCCATTGCATAAGTGCTTGGTTATTTTGTGCGGTCAAACAGACGCCCACTAGCTCTGTTCTGGTTTTTTTGAATTTCGTTGACAAAGTCTTCTAGGTTGTTTTTTTCGGCTTTCGTGCGGGAATATCGACCACACAGTTTGAAGAGTTTTGGAGGAAAAGCGATTTTGGATAAAATCCCTTCCAAGGAGGAAAATTCGGATACTATAAAAGTTTTGCTTCCCAAATGGGAACTTTCCTTGTTAGAATTAACTCTCTAGAAGGGTCAAGCTCCTTTCGCTCCCTGAAATTTCGGTAAAAATGCTAACAAACTATATTTTAATCCCAAATAAATTGTTGTAATCCTTCACAATACTTCAGTTCCGATTCCCCAATTGGACACCGTTCTTATTTCATTGTCCTCTGTCTGTTCTTACTGTGGCGAACAGGCTTGAGGGGTCTTTTGTCCTACTGAGCTTCCAATAAGCCCCTTTGTGCCATAGTAGCTTGGCACGAGCAGTTATGGCTTTCCGTATGCGAAATTAAGATATTCGCTGTAGGGCTTTAAATAGCAAGCCCTTATGAAATGCCACTTTAGCTGCGTGTTAAGGATTCAGATTGTGCTTAATTTGACGATTACTAAGGAAGATTTTGAGGGTCGCTTATGATCGCCCTTTGCTCCGATTTCCAAAAAAATATGTTCCAGTCCAAAGAGAGTTCTAAGAAAGCTTTACTATGCTAAACTTCGCTTTGACATTCCACGAGCGTTTTAACTCGGAGAATAGCCTTCCTGAACGTCCTCTGCACATTCATTTTAAAGTTTCTAACAGCTATGGATTTCATCATATCACTGCGCGTAGCATTTTTCCGGAACACCTTTGAATTGAAAAACTTGTTGATAAACGATCATACATTTGAGCTTTAATTTCGTTTGTGATAAGCGCTGCAAAAGCGCATATGGTTCGTCTGTATTTATGGTTCTTCTAGCTGTTAGCGATGGAAAAATAGAAGTACTATATCTCCTACCTCACGTACCACCCATCAACATGGTTGCCTCAAGGCCGCAACGGAGTCGCCTCCGTGATTCATGTACCGTTTTACCAGGTTATCTTCATTCAGTCGGCTAAGACAAAGGAGACGGGTGTTATTCGGGGGGTGGGGGTGGAGGGGGCAGCAGAACGAGCAATTAACGGACCTTATTCAAACAAATTCCGACCATATGCTTCCCCAAGTTCTCTCTCTCCCTGTTGATGTCCGCTTTCAGATAACGAAGTCATAAATATGTAAGCTCAAAGACTCCAGCACATGCAGTGAGATGCAAAACTAAAGAAACGTGACGACTGGAAGCTGCATAGTTGGCACGAGGCGCCTCCCACATGACGATTCATACTTGAGATTAAATACGGTGCGTATAATGATGCTTCTCATGCGGCATATTTTTTGCAGTTGTTTTGTAGCGAAAGACAGGGAATGTCCTTGAAAATGGGGCTTGAAAGGTTCACTCATTCTTTTGTGAGAGGGCATCAACTGCAAAGAAAACTTTCTGGAACTTGTAAATAAAATCTCATGCTGCCTTTACTAAGCCGATTAATGTTGGAATGAGCCTGACCTTTTCATACAAAGTGGGAAAGTTGTCAGCTTTGAGATTCCAAGTTTCCTGCCAGGCTGCAGTTTAAGGAAGGTTTGCGGACAGAAAACTTATTATCAGAAAGTCGTATCCTTACTACGAGGTCCCACACATTCCAGTTAATATAATAAACATTCAAATTGAGTTTATTTGTCTGCTTGAGTTCAATGGCCTACTCACGGCAGATATCGCTACCAACGGCGTTCTGCTTGAATGCTCTATGCGTACGTTTTTTTTGTTTTGTCGTAAAGTCCCTTTAGCAACTAGACGTTGGCTTTTTTAACGTGAGTGCCTAACATACAGGCGTCAGGGCCGTAGGTTGAGTGAGAACGTAAACAGCTCAGGCCTTCTGCTTTGATAAAAGGCCACTCTGGGCGATGCGTCGTCGTCATGGCAGGCCAGATGGCCTCGCCTCCGCCTCCCCCTCCACCCCCCACCGTGGTTGGCTGGATGGTAAATTGAAAAGTCGTTAACACTGTGACCAAAAAGCCTGCCTGCATGCTAGAAAATCTACCAAAAGGTTCTCTAGGAGGTCTGACACAGCGGTCTGTCAGCATGCATACCAACGTTACGAAAACCTGTATGTAAACAAAAATGAACACTTCGATGTTTAAGAGGTCCTCCTGGCCCTCTCAAGTATCCAACAGCTGGCATATGACTTTGTGAACAAACGATTGGTTCTCGGGAACACAAACATACTTTTCCGGTTAGGCGCGGTTACCTTTATCGAACCAAAGAAGATAGAGAGATAATGTGAGAAGTATCATCCTTTTGCGACTTCATCTTATACAAAATGCCATGCTCGTAGCGGTATCTCACAGAATTAAAGTGCCTTTGACCCTACCGGCGGGTAGCCGACCACATAGACGACAGTCTTAGTTCGGCTACACTAGGAGTGCACGGCTGCCATGGTGATCGGTGTCTGGCGTGAATGGGTGACCTCCGCAGCGCAATTACTGTCCATGTTTGCGAAATTTTAGCCTGCGTCCATATCCGCCTATTCTGTACATCGCGGTTGAATTTCCGCTATTAACAAACTGCTGTTATCTGTTCTTTACGTGGTCAATCGGCAGTTTCGATGCATTCAGTGAAGGAGACGAAACAATAAGAATACTGCAATATTTAATCAGTACTTCGGAAAAAAAGGAAAAAGCTTCTTCGGCAACAGTCCTCTCTACTTTCACGAGGTTCCGGGCAAATCACAAAGGCAGAACACCGCTTAGAAAGCGAAAGATACTATATATTTTTATAACCATCCCAATTCTTACTAGCTCGGCTTTTGATAGCGGAGTAGCTACAAGATAGCATGTAAACTGGGCTCCTTCATGTGACAGACGGGGTGGTTCCGACAAAAGACACCGGAAGGGCCATTTCTGGTTCATTAGCCGTCATCAACCAGTCACACCCAATCTCAAGTGGGGATCATCTGAGATTCGAAAACGGGAACTTTTTTATTGAGTGCAACACTCTACCATTGCGCCACAGGCCTGTTGTCCGGTCTGTTGTAACCGAGAATATAAATTATGCTGATGTGGCTCTCAGTGATCTGGTTAGGTAACCCGCTCATCTAATTGCGCCTTGGGGTTCAATCTAGAGCCCACGCATGAAGTCGAATATTAACTAGTGGAATAGGCAGAAGAGGTGGGACCGACAGAGACAAGGCTATCGGAATGGCCTCCACCATTGGTCACTATGCGACTGCCTGCGAGGACTGTCGATTGAGCCCCAAGGTGAAATGGGACGAACAGGCTCCCTAACTCGAGCTGTGAGCGCCAAACCATCCTACGTTCCGTGAACCCCAGTGAAGTTACCGTCTGTTTCCCATGGCCTTCACAAAACTCCCAGTCGAAGAAATAATATGCAAACTGTTGGGTCAACATATTATTCTGCAAGTATTTTAAATGTCAAACATAGACTATGACGTCAGAATGGGCGGTTGCTGATAGGTTATTTCGGCAGATTATAAAAGGGGGCTACAGGCGTTTGGTAACAACGCAAGCTGTCGGAGTGCAAACTGCGCCACATCACGCGTACTTTATCAAATGCGCGTATGAGGTTGCCTACAGCAGAAGGCATACGCACGCCCTTGCCTTTGCATACTACGAGCGAAGGATGTGATGCTATAGAAGGCGCCAGGGCAGCTGAGCGTTTGAAACTGGGCCACATACTAATTTCTTGCATGCAGCAGCTGACCCTATCTAAACTGGCCTTGCGCGAAAAAAAGAGACAGTTGGGCGCTACTAAATGTGCTTTCAGAGTCTAGGCCTAACGAAAGGGAACTAGAAAGGATTATTTCAACCGAGGGAAGGTGGCCGGAAGCCGAGGTGGGGATGGGGAATTTGGTACGTGCAGTCTCGAGACCTCGGGTGCAGGGTAAGCGTTAGAGAGAGCCTGTCGCAAAGACAGCAAGCTAACTAGCGCGCTATTAGAAAGAGCCGACTAATGCGATCAACGGTCGAAACACGCAATGACGCAAATGGGAAAAGACGGAATTCCAGCGAATAGAAAACGGTCGATTTTACTCTCACGGCAAATGCATCCAACAGATAGCCAGGGTGACAGATTCGAAATGTTGGTGCGTCTGGGGAAATCACAAAATATCTGTTTAAACAAAGATTTGTAACGAGAAAACAGAACCTGTCAAGAAAAATGAAAACATTCAGGTTAAGCCTCATAAATTAGGCAATGTCAACTTAACTTTTTACTGCCATTAACAAAAGCCAAAGCTACTTTGAACGGTGAACTCAAAAAATATAAACTAAGTAGTATGCGTCAATTTAAAATAAAAATGCGTCAGTTTGACAGAAGACATTTCAAATCGTACGTAGCAGGTGGAACCCATTAGGAAAGGTCCAAAATCTTCACCGTATGGTGGCGGGCTTCCTTACGCTTAACATGTCCACTGGTATGTACGGCGCGGTTCGTCCAGTCAACGCGTTAGGTTCAAGTATGGATGTCTATTCTTCCCCAGTCCTTTGAATTCAATTTAAATGAGGCAACAGGAAACCTTGGGAAGAGGAGGTCTGCATCGTTATAAGCAACCCAGCGCGTGCACAACTAGCGGATAGAAAAATGCCTTTCCGCGTGGGTTAGCTTTCAAATAGGTAGGCCCCTGGTTAAGCGATCGTTGGTACCTGTCCAGCGTGAATGGGCACAGGTCTGGCAAATGGTGTTCCTCTAAAAAGTTGTCTCAAGCCGTAGCAGTATCATGGAATGTCAGTTCTTTTCCATCATCAAATGATTCCTCAACCGCCGCCGCCGCCGCAGGAGGACACCGCAGGTGTTGGTGAAGCTTCCAATTCGGGGTGTAATGCGGAGGGGATTGCTCATCAGACCGCCCAGTCAATCGTTGCCGCTCGTTGGATGAGGAACAGCCTAGATTTAGAACCTCTTGGTTGGAATTGGCGAGAAAAAGGCAGCTTCCATTCGAATAACCACATACACCACCGTCATACGCCAGGTAACAACAACACCAAAACTAACACCACCAACAAGAACAAGGCCCGCATGTTTACGTCCACATGAAGTTCAAGCGGCACCTCCTTGGCGTCGGACACGAATTCGTGTCAATCCCTACCTGAATTAGGCTGCAAATCCACGCGTAATATGGGAGTGGCAATAATATTTGCCCTTTAAGCAGGTGGAAAGATGTGTTACGGAATTCACCAAGAGGAAACTTCCTCTTGGCGCTGCAAACTTGTGTGGATACATTAGAAAGACACTTCGCAGGACCGTAGATCAGGCTGCACATATAGCCGCGTCATAGCCACCTATGAATACAAGTGTTTTAGACGAAAGTATATAACCTTTTGAAATTATAAAATGATCCTTCCAATTATTTTAGTTGCATACATATTTGAAATAATGGAATTTACCTGAGAAACGATGGTGCTGATCGTTAAAACTGCATACCTGCATAGTCTCCACATCAGCTACATGTTTAACCTTAACCCAAATCCTACCTTTTGACTCGAAGAGCAATTCTGCCTTCCCTGGAATTTAACCAAAAGTCATTCGCATTCCAGGTGGCTTCTGTTTCCGGTCTTGTCGGTCGAGGGCACATGCTAATGCTCAGAGTTCACCCTAAAAAGGCCTCTAGGTGACTGTAGCTAAAAACTATGAACTTTTATTTCAAAAGATACTAGGAAGCTGGGAGATATTCTTGGAGATGACTGCCAGCATCTCACCCTCATTGGTGAGTCCTGTAAAACATATCCGTCAGGGCAACCTAAGGAATTCAAAGGTAAGTGTGCGCTCGTGTCCGCAGCTGAGATTCTCAAAACCAGCACATATGCACTGCGTCACCCACAGGCAAGCTGTGAATGACGCAGGTTTATTAGCTAGTGCCAAGATGCAGGCGGCTCCAGCAGCGAATCAACCAGTAGCGTGGGTGGAGAGCAAGACGGGAGTAAGCGGTTGCGCTAGAGACCACGCCAGCGGACTGCTACCCCCTTCCTCCCACCCCATCCCTAGAGACGGCATTAGGGTATATGAAATCCCGGTGTAGTGACTGGTAGGGTCCTGGCGCCTACGATGGTTGTGTCTGGTGGACACCTAAATCCAGAAGTCCGATTCCGTTGAGGAGCTGGAAACATCAGTATGAGATGGTTCTTCAGTACGGAAGGCTGCAGCACAGTGCTAGTAAACTGGCATTAAGGTACGTGTGAGTGTGTGAGAGTGTGTGTGTGCCCTACCCCAGACCACGTGGTCAGCACAATGTGGTTTTTTGTGTATAGTGGCTGACTGGCGAACTGATAGCCAGGCTGTTATAACTCCTTCTTAATATGGCCTCTATGGCACTCCCACTCCGTGGGATCCGAGCCAGGTGTGGTGGTACGCCCAGAGGTGGCTCTGGTCGTGCCGGCCACCTGCGCCCTCTCCCATCTCCGGTCTTCTTGACTCTGTCATTACACCGGGATCAGGTGGGGGAGGAGTAGACAGTGCGGTAAATGCAGCGCAAGTCTACTATCACTTTAAACTAAATCACGCGCAAGTCACCGTCCCTGCACCACCCTTTCCTGGAGCATGCGGTGGACGTCGTCGTTATTGACGGTCGAAAATTCATATGGGCTCCCTAAACAGGCCACGTGGTAGATGCGTTGGAACAACACGGGAGCCACATCAGGGCACGGCAGATGTTATTCGGCTTGCACTCCCATAAAAAATGCTGAACATGGGGGGTGGTGGTGGCACGCCTAGGGGCACCGGCTGCGCCAGCCACCTGCACCCTATCCAATCTCCGGTCTTCTCGACTCTGTCTTGACTCTAGGCTTAGTAGGGGGAGGACGAGAAGGTGCTGAAGCTGCAGCGCAAGGCGACTATCACTTCAAACGAATCCACGCGTAAGTCACCGTCCCTGCACCCCCACAATGCGAGCATACGGTGGATATCCTCGGAATACGACGGTCTAACTGTCGTGTGTGTCAGGTGTGGAGGTACGACCAGGGGCGGCTCCAGCCGCGCCATCCACCTACGCCCTCGCCAATCTCCGGTCTTTAGGACTATGTCATGACACCGGACTCAGGCGGGGGAGGACGAGAGAGTGCGGCAGATGCAGCGCAAAGCTATTATCACTTAAAACTAATCCATGCGCAAGTCACCGTCCCTGCACCACCATTCCATGGAGCATACAGTGGACATCATCGGAATATAATGGTCAAACTCTCATGTGTTTGGGGGGTGTAGGGGGAACCAGGTAGGGGTAGCACCACACAGATAGCATTTAGTCGCTCCATTTATCTCATACAGGTAATAAAAGCTCATGTGGCCGCCTCCAAATGGTACCCAACTCCCGCAGGTGGCTCCTCGTAGCTGGGCGCTTCCCAACGGCCACACCCCGGGCAACCGTCACGACCGGTGGGATAAACCAGATGAGGGTCTCCGGTGCTGCGTGTGCCTCCATACCCACTATGTCTGACTCCCGAACTTACCACTTCCCCCCTCTCTAAAGGTCATACGGTGGGTGCGACAGCAACCCGGTAGGCGGCCCAGCCTAACTCGGGTCATTCTCCCACTAAAGCAAAACCATGACCCATATTGGAGTTCGACAGCCGACTGGGATGTCCAAGCAGACCTATTTAGGGACAGCACTGCTTGCCTCCTCGCGGGGGAGATACCAGATTGGTCATCACTTAAAACTAAATAACGCGCAAGTCACCGTCCCAGCTCCACCCTTCCATGGAGCATACGGTGGAAATTATCGGACTACGACGGTCGAACTAACTATGAGATAGCCAGAGGTCACGTTAAGAAGGAGCCATCGCAGCCTGACGCTCAGACCACCAGTCAGCCATGCCATAAAACACACATTGGACTGACTGCGAGGTCTGAGTGCAATTGTCAGGTAACGAACTTCTACCTCCGGTGCTTATTGTTACCGCAATCTCTCCTCCTCCCCCACCTGAACCCGGTGTCATGACAGAGTCAAGAAGACAGGAGATGGGAGAGGGCGCAGGTAGCTGGCGCAGCCGGAGCGCCCCTGGGCGTACAAGCACACCTGGCTCTGATCCCATGGAGTGGTACTGCCATGAAGGCCACATTAAGAAGGAGCCATGGCAGCCTGACGATCAGTCCACTAGTCAGCCACTACATAAAAAATAATAATTGGGCTGACCATGCGGTCCGAGTGTTCCCGTCAGTAGGCAACCTTCCAAGCCGCGGCTTTTAGCGCAGCGTGATAGTTTCAAGTGCGTCAGATTATTAATAGTTAGGACAATGCGCTGAGCTGTCGACCTCACTCTCTCCCCACCCCCAAATCAGACCACCGTCCAAGCCAGTCAGTTTTCTGAGGTGGGAGTGGGTGCATTGGCTGACGAGTCGGTGTACCCATCTTCGCCCGCAGCAGCACTACCTGGCCCCCATAACGGTCACACCAGGATTAACTAACTCAAGAGATATGGAATAGCCATCGCCGTCTGACTCCCAGGCCACTGGTCAGCCATTCGACACACACAGCACATACACTGGGCCAACGACGTGGTCTGATGTAAGTGTCAGATTGGCAGCCTTCCAAACCACGGTTTCTAGGACACCGTGATATTCTGAGGTACATGATGATGATGGTGAGGGTGTTGTCGGTGTAGGAGTGTATGTAGTGTGCACTGATGTGGCTTAACCTCCGGTGGTTTACCGCAGGTTGTCGTGGACACGCATGTGTCTTAATAGGCCCATGTTGTGTGCGAATGTGCAGCAGCAGTGATGGCAGTGGAGGCGGGTGCGTCGACTGTATGTCGTAGCCCCAGGTACTGGTTCACCGGCCTCCGTGCGGCATTGTCGGCATTGCGGTGAATTCCGTTGTACTGGATGCGCATGTGACCGAATAGGCCCATGCGATGAGTGAATGCGCGAGAACAGTGAGGGCAGTGGAAGCGGCGATCTCTGCTGTGTGTTGGTGCTCCAGGCACTGGTTCACCAGGCTCTGTACGATGGATTCGCAAGTAACCCACCAGGCCGTTACGTGAAGTGAATGTGCGGTAGCATTGAGGACAGTTTAGGAGAGAGTCCCCATCGCTGTTGGTGGTTGTGACATCGGCGGCGGTAACGAAGGCGGTGGTGGGGTTATCAGGCGATGAGTATTGGGATGTGGTCCCTATGATGGTGGGAGTAATGGAATTGATGCCAGGAATGAGGTTGGCGGAGTCCGAAGGAGGGTTGGCAGAATTTGACGTCGAAGTTGGAATTGTCGGATTGTTTGTGCCTTGCGTTCGAAGATGTCCGACCAGGCCGACTCACGCGCGGAAGATGCGTTGACAGCGCGGAGATGTTGAAAGGGCCTGGGCATCCACGGTTTTGGTGCGGGGCGCTGATGAATTTTGTGCCATTCATTCGGCCTTGGCGGTGGCGATCCGGTTGACCTCATAGATTGCTGAACAAGTCTTCACGGATCTTCTCCATGTCGGTCCATCCTGGGCGAGGTCCTCCCAGGTCACCGGGTTAATTTGCAGTTGCTTCAGTTATTTCTTCAAAGTAGCGCCGTTTTTGACCTCCCTGTTGGCGAGCACCCGCAGCGACATCTCTGTAGATAAGGCATTTGGGTAGTCGCCCATCGTCCACTCTCACCAGATGGCCGTGTCATCGCAGTTGCACTTGCCTCAGCATGGCATGGATGCTGAGGATTCCAGTCCACCACAGGCCTTCCGTGTCTGGGATCCTGTCTTGCCATCTCAGCTTCAGTATTCTGCGGAAGCAACGTAGATGGAAGTGACTCAGCTTCCTGGCTTCGCTCGAGTAGACGGTCCAGGTCTCCGCTACGAAAAGAAGTGCCGTCAAGACGACGGCCTTGTACATCTTCAGTTTGGTGGTCAGGTAAATACCGTGTCGATTCCATACGTAGGTTTGCAGTCGGCCGCAAGCCTGACTGGCTTCGGAGATCCATTGGGCAACCTCGTCCTCGATTCTCGTGTGGCGTGACAGCGTGCTTCCTAGATAAGCGAAGGTTTCTACATTATTGTGTTGAGCACCGTTGACATTGATTCTGGGAGCATTGTATTCCGCGCTGGATGGTAGCTGGTGCGTGACAACTGTTTTGGCTGTACTGATTGGTAATCCATAATTGTCTCAGTCTGCGACGAATAGGTCCATACTTCTTTGCATGTCATCCTCCGTCACGGTGTTAATGGCGCAATCATCCGCGAAGAGCAAATCATGGACTGTACCAGTAGACACGCGCGTTGAAGCCTGCATACACCGACTGTTGAGAAGCTGTCCGTTAGTTCTATAGGCGATGCGATCCCAGGTTGCTCATTACGGTATGCGTCCATCAGCATAAGTGAGAACATGAGACTGAACAGAGTGGGGGTCATTACGCAGCCCTGCCTTACTCCGTTAATCACTGCGACGGCTTCGGATATCGTCCCGTTGTCAGTGACGCGTGCCGTCATCCCGTCATGAAGCTGACGCACCATGTGAGTGAACCGCTCAGGACAGCCGAATTTCTGCATGACTTTCCACAGTTCGTCGCGATTCACCGTGTCAAAGGCTTTCGTCAGATTCACGAAGGTAGTGAAGAGGTGGGTTCGAATCTACTGGCAAGTCTCTTGTAGCTGGCGGGTGACTAAGACCATTTCGGTTGTTCCGCGGTGTCGTTGGAAGCCACATCGGCTCTAGGTGACCGTTCCGACGATTGAGACGATATGGGAGAAGATCATCCCGGAAATGTTAAGCAACAAGATGCCTCTGTGGCTATCACCGAGTTGCCGGTTCCCCTTCCGCTTGTAGAGATGGATGATGGTCCCGTCTTTGAAGTCATGAGGAACTTGTCCTTGACGCCACATCCCCTGGAAGAGTGTTGTGAGTTCCGCCATCAGCCGGGGTCCACCATGCTTGTAAAATTCCAGAGGGATTGCGTTGGATCCCGGTGATTTCCCACTGGAACTCTTTTGCAAGGCCCGGAGGGTTTATGGTAGGGAAGGCAGCAGATCAAGGTCATTGTTCGTGCCCACTTGAGGGAGCCGGTCAGTGGCAGCATCAGAGATGGCTGAGGGGCAATAGAGGACACTTGTGAAGTGCTCGGCCCAGCGCTTCAGAATTTACGATTTCTCTGTAAAAATTGTTGTGCCGTCAGAGCTGAGCAGGGCCGTAGATGTCCTTTATTGCTTTGAAATTTTTTTTCAGTTCATTGCGTCCGCATAGCCGTGGATTTTCTCAGTCTTTCGGGCCAACAAGGCGTCCTGACTCTCCCGCAGCCGTTGCTGTACATGGCGATATCATCTGAAGATGGCTGTTTCGGTGGCGTTAGTTTGAAGGTCCATGTAGGATTTGTGTAGTCCATTCTTCTCCACGAGTAAGTTGCTGATATTATCGTCATTGTCGTTAAACCAGTCCTGGTCTCGACGGCGTGCGCGTCTGAGGACTTCGAGGGCGGTGGACTGGATGACATTTCGCAGTTGAGACCATCATGTTTCCACGGTGGCAGAATAATCTGGAGCATGCAGGTCCTCCAGGTTCTAGGTTATCTGGATGCTGACATCAAAAACAGTGAGCAGGCAAATTTAACAAAAGAATATTTATCTTACCCGACGGTCACTTACTTTGGGGCTTTCGTCGGGTTGAAGTCGGAGCCTCATCTTGTAGAGGGCAAAGCGGTAATCTTTCGAATCATCGGCATCGCGGATCACCTTGGTCACCAGCACGTCCTGTCGATCTCGCCTCCGGACGAGAATATAGTCCAGCAGATGCCAGCGCCGCGATCGAGGGTGCATCCATGTGGCCTTCTCCCGCGTCTGAAAGCGGAAGGTATTGGTCAGAAGGAGACGGTGTTCCGCACATGTTCGCAGAAGAAGGAGGTCGTTATGGTTAAGGCTGCCAAGACTGTGGAGACCCAGCACTCCCTGCCAGGCAGCGTGGTCTGTCCCGACGCGGGCGTTGAAGTCACCAAGGACAATAAACTTATCCGCCTTTGCAGAGTCTCCAGGTGGACGTGCAGGTCCTCGTAGAATTTGTTCTTCGCCGCATCAGAGCTCGTCATTGAGGAGCTTAGGCGCTGATGATGGTGGCGAACTTCTTTCCCCGAAGAGGCAGGCGGAGGCTCATCGGGCGATCATTGATACCCTGCGGTATACAGGGCAGACGTCCCAAAATGTCGTTCTGGATGGCAAAGACAACACCAGCGTATCGTCACTCTGCCTTAGGCCGGCCGCTCCAGAAGGTGTAGTCGTCACCAAACTCCTCCAGCTGACGCTGCTTAGAGAATCGGTCTCACTGAGAGCAGCAATTTCCACCTTGTAGCGCGCCAATTCCAGAGCGATTAGCGCCGTCCTACGTTCCAGTCGGTTGCTCCTCGGATTGTCTAAAAGGCAATGAACATTCCAGGCTGCTAGTGTGAGCGGACCCTCCGCGAGGAGGCAAGCAGTGCAGTCCCTAAATATGGCTGCTTGGACATCCTAGACGGATGCCAACCTCACTATGGGTCAGGATGGAAGCGCCAAGGTACTCCCGTGAACACCAAACTGAAGATATACAAGGCCGTCATCTTGACGACACAACTTTATAGAGCGGAGACCTGGAGAGTATACTCGAGTCAAGCCATGAATTTGATGGCAAGACAGGATCCCGGACACGGAAATCCTGGAGCGCACCGGAATCCAGGCCAAGCTGAAGCAAGTGCAACTACGATGGAGCGGCCACTGGTGAGAATGGATGACGAGCGACAACCAACGACTTCGCTACGGATGCACAACAACAGGGAGGTCAAAAATGACGCTTAAAGGACACGTAGAAGAAATCTCTGAAGCAACTGCAAATCAATCCAGCGACCTGGGAGGACCACGCACAGGATAGACCAGCATGAAGGATATCCGTGAAGACTGGTGCAGCAATCTATGAGGCCAACCAGATCACCGCTTCTAAGACCAAAAGGGTTGCTCCCAAATCACAAACACCCCGGATTAACACCGCCAATGCCAAAGCCCTGCCAACATGCCCACCCTTTTAACGCACATTCCACGCGCGAATCGGCCAGGTCGGACATCTTCGAACTCAATGTAACTACAATCCCATTACATCAGCCTCTGCCACACCTGCCTCAGAACCCACTACGACGACCACCCCAACCAATGAAAACAATTTCATCGATGCCCCACAGCCCACAATCACCGACACCATCCTCCCTCCTCAACCCCCGGCGCCAAACATCACTTGACCCACTCCCACCCCCACAGTAGCCACATTCGACTACCTGCCACCTGCTACCTCCATCACCACCACCGACGCCCCCAGTACCAGCGATCGGGCCTCGGTACTAACCTGTCCTCATTGCGATCGCACATGCAGAATCCACCACGATGCCAGCACATATTGCGCACCCATCAACACTTCCCATATTCCTCCCATGAACTCTAATACCACTACCCGCAGCAGAGCCCCTCAAACTCGGAAACTCTCGACCTATCTTATCCCTATTGTCACCGCACATGCCCATCACGCATCGGCCTGATCGGTTACTTGCGAATCCATCGTACAGACAGGCTAACCAGTGCCCAGAGCACCAACATAAACCCGCCGCACTCGACTCAATTGTCCACACCACCCACGCACATTCACACACCGCATGGACCTATTAGCTCACGTGAGTCTCCATGAAAACCTGCGGTAGAACACCGCCGGCTATACCACAGCACTACATCTCTTATCATCAGCCTATGCACCTAACATGATAATACGCAACACTACAACAAACATGTTCTCAGTCTGCATCGCTGATTAAGAGGCAAGTATAATCCTCGGCTCCTTCTTCATGTGGCTCCTCTCTTACATGTTTGATCTGAGCTTGAGAATATCATGGGGCGATATGCACTGTGGGTTTTAAGGTCGCCAACTGACAATTACACGCACACCTCGCAGTCAGTCCAATGTGTGTTGTGTGGTCCCATCTTCGGTCTTCTTGACTCTGTCATGAAACCAGGCTCAGGTGGGGGAGGAGGAGAGAGTACGGTAGCTGCAGCGCATCTCTGATTCTTCTTGGCTCTGTCTTGACACCGGGCTCAGGTGGGTGAGGATAAGATAGTGTGGGAGCTGCAGTGCAAGGCTACTATCACTTAAAACTGATTCACGCGCAAGTCACCGTCCCTGCACCACCTGGTTTGGAGCATACGGTGGACCTCGTCGAAATCGACGGTCAAACTATCGTGTGGAGTGGCTGACTGAGAGTCAGGCTGCAATGGATCCTTATTAATGTGGCCTTTATGGCACTCCCACTGCGTGGGATCCGAGCCAGGTGTGGTGATGGTGCGTACCTAGAGTACATCTGCTGATGCACGTAGACATGACGGCCAGCGTGGTCTCTGCACAGCCGCACGCCTCAACAAAAGCATGCGTAGATTCATGGGACCACCGCACCGTCACGTCGCACGTGCAACCTGACCGTTTCAGCTCTATCCCAGGGAAGTCTAAGGCCTCCTATGGTTGTCACGTATCGGAATCAACAAATGTCTGGCCGTCCTCAATGGACAAAAACGGCCAGACAAGCCTGGCTTGACGTGGTGACCGCCACTGTCGCTGTGCGGCTGCTATCGGGGCTCGAGAGCGCGTTCAGAGGCAGGCAGGACGAGAGAGTTCCGTTAGCAGTCGGTGCGCGTTCGGCAACGAACTAATTCCTTAAGTTCACCTCCCCTCTCCCCCAGGAACACAGCTGACAGAGGACCGTCCATGCTCAGACGCGGCTTCTTTTCGTTGGCACACGGATGCACTGCCGTCTCTAAACCGTAAAAAATACCCCATCCAGAGAGACTTAATAAATTTAGTGGAACAGGGAAAGACCTATTGCTTTATCTTGCAATAATGAAAGGATAAACACGGACTGAGAGAGAGAGAAAGCGGCCTAGTGTTAGCGAGTGGAGTACCAGAGGTTCATCCTTAAGCAGCAGGAATAGTTCCCCAACCAAACTCGAGAAAAGATGCGCTAAAACCGCAGAGCACGATATTGACACCATAGAGACTGGATAATTTTCGAACAAAGCACACCGAACTCCAAATAACATAGTGTATGGGTCAACAGCAGTGATGAAATGGAGAGGTTTACTTCCTTTACCACAATGCAGGTAGCTTAAGTGGTGAAAAGGTGACAGGAGGGTATCTAGTGCGGAACTGATGGGACAGACAAGGGAGAGGACCACCAAGAAGTGATGATACGAAAAGTTCATCCACAGAAGAGGATAACCATAAAACGACACGAGCACGCAATGGCAATCGGGGGGAAGGGAGAATGTACAGGGGTTGGGGGTACGGATGTGGGTAGACTTCCCAGGGTGTGAATGAGAAAGATGAGACCCAAAAACCGGGACAAGGTAGGGCTGGCGGGCTTTATTCAGGCGCATGGACTTGAAGACAATGACATTGCGCAGCGACGACACGGTGGTGGTAACCTGACGCGACAGAGGATCACCGCCAAACGGCTGATGAAGGTCTGACGGATTAAACACAAAGTGAAAGCATCGAGTCCACGATGAATGTCGATCAGATAGGAAGCTGGATCAAATGACTCACGATCTGACGTTGCGGGGGGACAGAGTCTGTGACGGTCTGGAGGGTGATAAAATCTATATGGTGTAAAATAACGAGGAGATAGGGGGACCCGCAGGCCCAATACATGCATAAGAGCCTTAAAATACAGTCGAGATGACAAGGATATACACAAAATAGTAGTGGCAAGAACAAGGTACGTAGATGATCAGAATCTCTGCTAGTTGTTAGTGGGTAGGTGCAAACTCGGGAGCTGTGGAAACGGAGAGGGATTGGAAGGCAAGTTGAGGCGTGGACGAGATAGAGAGAGAGGAGAGCAGGGGAGGGGGTGGGGATGATTGCCGGGCCGCAGCTGGCGCGACTTTACATTACCAAACCATCAAACTGCAGTTCCTCACCCAGTCCCAGTGAGGGTGAGGCGTCAGTGTGTATCTGTTGCTGCGGAGTATGGCGTTGCGACCAGGGTGCAGTGGCCGTCTTGAAACCTTGTTGGAGCTGCCGTGCCTGGGTCTGTTGGTTGACGCGAGTGGCCAAGAGCTCCTGAGAACCAATCACCAGGGCTCCACTACTGGAGTTGCCAGAAGAGAAAGGCTGGTAGGAGGTAGACTGGCGGTAGTCATCGGGGGAAACGGGGGTGTCTAGCATTGGTTCGGGTTTCAGACCCACGCATGCAGAGTCACTGTCGGGTAGGCTAAGGTACGGCTGAAATTAAGAAAGCACGTCAATGAGGAAAAGCTGCAACGCTGAGCAGATAAAAGATGCTACCATCTACCTATATCCGTGACGGCCACTATCGTGGGAAAGATGGTGCAGGTTAGACGCTAAGCGACCAGGAGTCAAGTTACACTGGGGTGTGTGCGGTAAGCCACATCCAAAAACACGGGAATTAAGACAATGGCTGCTAAACTGGACGATAGAAACACCGGGAGACGGGGACTGCCTGTTAATCGAGTGAGGACGACCGACACATCCAGAGGTGACGCTGCACAGACTCATGTCGCTCTTGTCTGTCAAGCACTGCGTACGCGCCTACGACAACATCCTCCAACGTCGTGAAGACAGTCAATATTTATCTCTTTATCGATTGGCCACAGTCGAACAAAGCTAAGGCGGATGCAGTCCGGCTTTCACTGGCCAAGTGAGAGCGCTTGCGGCAACGGCTGGCCCAGCTTCCTGCAAGTTATCTAACCTCGGTAAAGCTTACCCTACCTAATTTGTCTTCCCTGAGTTGTGAGCTGGGAACCTTCATTCGTTAATTGCTCTCCTTCAAGAGGCGTTTTAGTCTGACGAATAAACAATGACGGATCGTGCAGTGGTAATGAATTCAGGCGCCGTTTAGCACCCGGCCGGATGTGAATATATACACTCCATAGAAGGCACTTTCGCTCAAGACCACCTCTTGTATGGGCATGTTGACAAAATGGATTTCACGAGTGGGGCTTTGACAGCCCCGGCGAAAGCTCACTGACCAACCCCTCTTTCGGATCAGTTACCTAGCCTCTTCCTGAAGAGGGGAAGGCGTAAATTTCTGAAGGACATGGCACAGTTTCCTATTGGCCAGTTCTTATAGTGCCCGGGATTGAATTCAGAGGTATTATATACAGTAAAACAAGTATGTGACGTAAATATCATTTTCTGGTTTGCTAAAAAATTTAAACCATGCCATCCGTCTCTGTAAACGGCCCAACCCATATAACTCTCTTTACTATCATTCTAGTATTAGAGGTGGTCTTGCTGGAAGGCATATATATGCCTATCCGATCGAGCATAATCTCAGGGAAAGCTGATTGTGCATGGTAAGTTCGAAAACCAAAATAGCGTGATGGCAAAATGAATTTTGTCCGTCATAATTGCCCTATAGATGACGGACCCACTCATAAGGCGGACAGAGAAAGGAACCTTATATGCGCCATATTCTTACTGATCTCCGTGGAATACGGAGCCAGAGGGTGCTACTTGAAACGACAACAACAACAACATTCACAAAATAATAACAACAAGGCTGAAGGAAGGAGAAATGACAGCTCCAAAGAGACAACCTTGGCAAATTCCTATCATTCGTACAAGTTTGCTCACGGTATGACATTGGGAAGATTTTCAGTTGATACTCAAAAGTCCAAATTGCACAATATGACCGCACAGGAGATCAGGTGACTCACCGAGTTGGACAGTTTTGCTAAAAAAAGTTATTTTAAAATATTTTTGCTACTCTGATTTCCAACCACAAGACCCGACCTAGGGAATAACGTTGGTGAGCGGTCATCACATTAGATAAACACTGCCGGCAAAGACAAGGAAGACTGGAATGGCCATTTCTGATGCATTAGCGTTCATCTGACTGTAATACTAGCCACTGTGTGGCTGCTGGTGGGGCTCGAGAGTGAGTCCCAAGGCAGAACTCGACGAGTGAATTCAGGTAGCAATCAGTGAACGTTCATCAACGAAAGTCATAACATCTATGGGGGCTAGCTGAATCAGTGGGGTTAGGATGGTCGGTCTGATGGTTCCTTGACAGCTCTCTGGTCCGTTGCGTTGTCAGGTCCGTTAAGCCGAACACAGCCATTCTGTCCCGGTCCTCATGGACGCCATTTAGTATGGCATGGCGAGCTGATGGCAGATGGATATGATAGTTGACAGGATTGGTGTCTCAACATGCATCAGAAGCTGGGCAAACTTTCGGCTTAATGAAGGCGGCAATGGCGGTCAGTAAGCAGAAGAACATTACCGACATAGACAAGGGAGACTAGAATGCCAATTTCTGGTTTATCAACAATCATCAGCCAGGCATACCCAACCCCAGGTAGTGCACCGCCCAAGGTTTGAACCCGCGACCTGCTGATTAGAAGCTTAATGCTCTAACCATTGAGCCACGGGTTCCTTGCCTTGCCGGTTTCGATCGGGAATATTAACATTTGTGGATGGAGGCTCACCAATCGGTTACGGGACTTAGTCCGTGAGCTTGCTGCAGGATCGCGGTTGCTTTACCGAAGAAGGCCTATATGTAAAACTCGCAATCTTGGCAACAAACTCCAAATATAGAAAAGAAAGCGCATTCGTTTGGGTGAACACAGACTAACCACCCCCCGACTTTAGCTGCGGTCAACCCGTGGCAGAGCTAAAACCTATTGACCCGTACGGAGAGTAGGAAACCTTACCAGACAGAGTGGAATCGTACGAGCAAGTGAAAAAACTGTACACGGGCAGTAGACAAGGCAGCGCCAGAAGGATGGTCAAGGGCGACGCTTAACCTTAACCCAACTGCTGGGAAAACGAGTCCAGCTTCCCATTCCGAGTGGTCAGTGAGAGCGAAATAACAGCAGATGCGAGTTAAAGGGGAAGAAGGCCAGCAAGTCCAGCTGCAACCAGAAGCCTGCACGCCTGCCACGACCAAATAAATCTCGGCTTGTGGATAGTCGACAGAACGATGGTCGATCAAACTGCCACCGTTACAAGCACAGGTAAGAAACACCCGAGCACACAGGGGAATCCCAACGGTAAGAGTTGTCTGTATGCTTGGCAGGAAAGGCCTATAACCCGACGTAAAAGGGCTTTCGGTCAAACGAAAGGTAACCGGCACAAAGGCGCACGTAAACCAATGAAAACAGATAAGCAAAAAACCATCGCGCTACCATAAGGTGCGAGTGTAACGAACCACAGTTCCGACAGAATTGTTTGAATGGACTGGGAGCACTTTTCGCGCGGATCCCGGATGGGGATGGAGTGATGGAATGTCGGTGAAGATGCCGGTGCCCCCTTCCACTCTCGAACGCTGACCCCCATCCCCACGAGTACCGTCACCGCTTATCGTATCGCTACCCTCCGTTCAATGTCAGCATCCCCTCGTCCCGACCCTGCAGTTGCCCACAGCGTTGCACTCCCCACCGGTTATCCAACAGACATGACGTAATTCCCCCCCACTCCAAAAGGGATATCGCCTCATGTAACGCTCCCTTCTTTATTTTCTATTGTGCCCTTTCATATCTTTATATCCTTCTTTATAGTAGAATCCATTCCCAACATTTCTGCGGTTCCTTCTAATGACTGTTGCGTTTGAGTGATCGGCATGGTGCTTAGAGACCCTGTTCAATATGCGCATCGTCTAATAACGACTACAGGTGCGTTACTCGCCCGTCGTGTGTGCAAACCTCGAAGTCCTCAGCCGCTACACGAGCACAAGTGCACGCGAACGCTAGCATACCAGCGGCTCAGATACGTTTGGATACTCAACCAATCAGGTATCAGAAGCTAGATTCTCTTGACTGTGCGCTTATGCGCAAACATCGGACACACAGCAGCTCTGTAGCTCGCGCGTAGCAAGAAAAAGCAAATGTGAGTGGTAAAAAAAGCTGGCACAGGAAGGGCCAGTAATAATAAAAAGTGTAGGAGATGTGAACAGGGCACAAATTGCAAGAGTTTAGGGCAAGTCAACAGCTGAAACCAACAGCGGAAAATCGGAGACAGGGAATCGCAGAGTTCAGGCTCTTACAGTGGCAGTGGTGCCGGCGGCAGTAGCAGCAGTAGTAGTAGTGGTAGCAGTAGATGTAGTAATATTAGTAGTAGTAGTAGTAGTAGTATTGGTAGTAGCCGCAGCATTAGTAGTAGGAGTAGTGGTAGTAGCAGCAGTAGTAGTAGTAGTAGTGGTAGTAGTAGTGTTAGTAGCAGTAGTAGTAGTGGTAGTAGCCATAGCAATAGTAGCAGTTGTATTAATAGTAGGAGTATCAGTAGAAGTGGTAGTAGTAGTAGTAGTAGTGGTAGTAGTGGTGGTAGTGTTAGTAGCAGTAGTAGTAGTGGTAGTAGCCATAGCAATAGTAGCAGTTGTATTAATAGTAGGAGTATCAGTAGAAGTGGTAGTAGCAGTAGTAGTAGTAGTTGTAGTAGTAGTAGTAGTAGTAGTAGTAGTAGTAGTAGTAGTATTGGTAGTAGTTGTTGTTCTTGTTGTTGGTGGTGGTGATATTGTAATTTCAGTGGCAATAACCGTAGCAGTTACAGTCCTAGTGATAACCGGAATACTTATAGTAGCAATAGAAAATCGTGAGTTAATATAGCTCAAAATAGGGATAGCGATCAACGGCCGTGAGAAGGGGAGTTAGTAGAGTTGAACACTGCTGCAACACACAAACACCGGAATAAACATATACTGAAAAAACGCACATACTGCTGGCACGTTAGAATTAGTAGTAGGACGCCGGAATGAAGATGCGAGAATGCACCTATAATAATAAAAACAACGTCAAAGTCAATGTACACTGCCAACTAGGTGCTGATCTACCTGTGTGCGCAGCCCCCTCCCCTATGTTAGGTTCAGGAGACTGTAGCCTAGGCGGCAATAAGAAATGAAGTGTACGGTGTAGAGATTGCCTCAACGCATATCCCACACACCAAAGTTTATGGAAGAGAGCAGAGAACTTCGGACTTGGAGGCCTAAATTCCAACTTAGTATGGCAACATATAGGCGCGTGGGGGAGGGGGGAGGGTAGACAGAACCAAGATTTTGTCATAAGATGGCGGGAACGTACAGAGCAAGCAAAGACCGTTAAACGTGGACTGGGAGAAAAGAAAAACTGCCATGACACTAAAAATACACACAAAAAGAGGACTTGGTGTAGGCGAGCAGGAAAAACGATGTCAGACGCCTAGACAGACAAATACGGCAAGACTAGTAAACAGGCTGAAGGTTAGTTGTTTGGCTCTCCACGACGAGACAAAATACCACCGACCGAGTCGGTTTGAGGCGTGACCGGCGAATTCAACCAGACAGACACGCGGACTGCGTACATGTGATTTCGATTGCGCACCTTTCACGCCCCCCCCGTTCGAGTTAAAAAAATATAGGCTGGACTGGTTTGGAGAACAGAATAAGGCGTCTGGCGTCTCCGCGCTAAGAGCGTACGGGTGCTTTTTAAATTATCTGAAGTACTCCTTTGCACAGAAGGCTTCAACGGCTCAGTAAAATAATAGTGGGCACTACGGAACCACAAAATCCATAGTTCGTTATGAAGTTGCGCGCCTACCTTTCACGATGATGTCCCTCGCCACTACGGAAAGTAAACTGTAGAGGAGTTGCAAAGCACTGTCACAACAACTAGAAATGATGCTGAATACACTGATAATTCAATTCCCTTAGGCTGACTGGCTACTGCTCTGCCCCAGTAGACATGTATGCTGAGAGGGCGCATGCAGATGGGACAAGCCAACGCCATCCACTTTTAGTAAAGAGACGGCTCAGATGTGCAGGCAACGAAGATCAACAGAGCTCCGTAGGTGCGCTGGTGGTCTGCACGTAAAGGACACCTGTGTGATATCTACGCCAGTCTCCTGTCTCGAACCACCATGTTCCGAATGGACATAGTCGTTCGTGTCACTTCATGCGTGCCACACACGATAGAGAACCAAATATCAAATTTTGGTTTCAGGACTCGTATAAAGGGGGCATTAAGGAGTTATAGCAGTAAAACTCTCAGGTTGAAGGACGGCCGAGTCACGTAGTCAACCGGTTACGTTCCAAAGAAAGGCTTTGAGTTCGTTGTGATAGGTTAAGCGCGTATATTTGTTATTGCGGATACTAAGCATTGAATAATCCTCGCATTCTCTCTCTCTACTGCTTCAGAAATAGCAAATGCCAAGTGGAGACGAGATAGGAAGCCGCTGTTGACGTGACTCAAAACCCTCATCTAAGCGTGTCAAAAACTTCGTCCCTACACGGATACGGACTAGGGCTACTGAAATTCGGAGCTCACCTAATGCGGTCTTTAAAGCCATTTGAAGGATTAATAGAAAACAGACTCTCAACCAAACCAATTATCCTGCTCCACAGCTGAATAGGTCTCACCCTCTCTACCGTCGCCTATCATGTACTCATAGCAAGCCTGAATCCACCCCATGCAGCCTAGTACCGTCGAGGGTCTTCAAAAAAGACGGCAACGATGAAATTAATAAGAGAGGCTAGAGAGGTAATTTTTGAACGTCCCGGTGTCCTCTATCCACTGCTATACCTAAATACAAACAAATACGAACCCGCGTTTTGTCCCCCATACGGAAGCCTACATCGGTCAAACGAGGAATGCTAAAGGAGCTGCTTATGGTGCAGGTTTTTGTCATCAGTCGGTTATGCCCCTACAACAAGTTGAGGTGGACGTGTGAGCACACAATAGATTTCTCTAAAAAGAAATCAGCAAGTGATCCTTCCACAATGTTGGAATGCGCGGTGGGTGGGTGGGGTGAGTGGGGGGGGGGTGATGAGTGAGGCAGATCTACGACATAAGTACACATTCAAGAGAGAAGAAAAAACAGCAGAGGCACTTGCATCATCACTCTCCATCTCCGACATCATGATGTTGCCTCCACTGGCACCAGCAGCCAAACCACCATCACCGCCAGTGAAGTCGCTGGGTTTGAGGGCCATGCGAACAGGCAAACTGGTGCTCAGGTTGGATAATTCACCAGTTCCGCCGCCAGAGAAACGCGACTTCTCCAACTTCGGAACTGGAAGGTGTGCAGCCGCGGTTGTGGGCTTCTGCTGTTGTTTGGAACGTTTCACAGCAACCTTACTGGGCGAAGGATGTTTGAGAGAGCCGTAGGAGCACTGGTGTTGTTGCTGCTGCTGCTGCTGCTGATTGAAGAGCAGACGCATGCCACTCGCGCCCGCACCCGTTTGATGCAGCATTTGGGCTGCAGCGGCAGTGGCTGCTGTTGAGGTCGAGGCCGTCGTCGGCGCCGGGGTGCCGCTAGCCTGCTGCGGTTGGGCTACGCTGATTGAATGACCGCCAGCAGGCAACACCAATGGCTGGCGCGCGCCCTGTTGTAATCGACGCGAAGAAGGCAGGGAGTCGAAGGGCAGGATGGGCGAGTTGATTATGGGATGGATACTGGCAGCACGCGAGCCGTCGACCTTGTCCAGCATGCTCGCCATGCCAATTGTTTGGCCAGGCGCACACAGTGACGTGCAACGCGTGCGGGTTGAGTGAAGAACACCGTCGAGTCGGCCGCTTGGCTGAGGTACCGGTGAGTTGGAATCAGCTAGGGAGGAAATACCGGTGACAATTAGATAAATAAAGGCGTATACGATGGCTTGACAAAACGTTAATAGTTGTTGTGGGTGCTGACAATGCAGACAGTCACTGAACAAGCACAAGATTCTAGGACGCTCAGCAAGCTCTGAATACTGGTCAGAAAACAGCTTGCTCATATAATCTTTCCATGTGAGCGTTACTGTCAAGGTGAATTTCATGAAACACCGTGTCTACATGTCAAGGGTGGCTTCAGATTTATTTCCAGTCAACTAGACAAATAATTTGGGGATGGGAGGGGACGCCTTAAGCTCCGGAAAAGGGACAGATGAACATTGCCAGTGAAGACAAGGGAGACTGGAATGACAAGTTCTGGCTCATTAGCCGTCCTCAGCCAGTCATGCCCAAACCGAGGCTCGAACCCATGACGTGTTCATCAGAAGTCCAACGCTCTAGCAATTGAGCTACGGACTCGCTGCCTTGCCGGCTTAGACCGGGAATAATGACATTCGATTATGAACGTCACTCACCTATCGCTAACGGAACTCATTCGTCCACGGTGCGGCTGCTGGCGGGGCTGGAGAGTGAGTCCTATAACCGATCGATTAGCGTTCATCGACGAATGACTAAAATGCCGAAACTTACTTGGTCGAACGTATAAAAAGCAATATATGATTTCTGTCAGTATTCCAAAATTGGATGGGAGGGTGTTTGGATAGAGACTAAACACATGACCAATAAGACCGTGTGCAGGGGGCAGGTCGGTGCTAAAAACATACGAACCCAAAATCACTGTGGAGAAGGCACTAGCGGATGAGGGAGATAATGGAAGAACCTCGCAAAACATGAGAGACGCTGAGATTAATACAAGCTATTCGCAATTGTTCTGCATCGAAACTGGACTGTGGCCATCAATAATTGAGCCGAGGCGATCCCATGGCGCCACTCGCATCGACAAGGATAGGAGCCAGAGGCCGCAGGGTTACGGAAATCACAATCTTCGATAGAAGCAAAAATGCGGGTTCTGGGTAGCGGGAGGCACAAGCACTGGAAGGAGCATTTTATTCACCAGACGTCTTAGAGCCACAATTGGATGAGAGCAATGCATGCACAGGGCTTGCAGTAGATATGGGATGCTGTTGCTCAGCCACGGTTCAACAATAAAAGCTCTCGCAGTCATCGCAGATGGTTATGGTTGGTGCGCTAATTGCTTGATTGGGCCCAGCCGAGTCGGTAATTGCCCTAATGTCAGCACGCCTGCTGGATATTGGCGTGATAATAACGGCATTTGAGCTCACCGACAGTAGTACAGGCCATTGTGCCCACCCGTATGGTTCAGTGTGGCTACCAATCAGGACACTATCGCACCAAATGCAGCCTTCGGTGATAAGTGCCCCAGACGCTTGGTATGCAGTGGCTTAGGCACTGTGTACTACACATGCTACCAATCCCTCTGCGTTTATTACCCTTATCTGATGCCTTCATTGAGCAAAGGAGTTAGAGTATGAATCAGAAACGTAAGATGAATAAAACTTCTAATCCGTAAATTACCATGATTTCGGTGGCTTGTAACTTGAAGGAGGACCGCGATAACCAAAGATTTGCTCAGCCTGACGACCAATATAGAAGAATATGGAAAGGGACTGGTGATGGCGCCGGCGGCTTTAAGACGAAATGAAGTACGAAAGGGTTCAAGATTTTGCAAACTACCAAAGCCTATATAGACCACCAATCGACGAGGGTGCCACACTGGCCATAACGTGCGATTGACTTATGCCCGGGCGCAGACACACACACAATAAGAGGGGCCATGACATCAGTTGGCTGGAAACACCGGCGATGGTTGGAACAGGGTCTCGACAAGGATGTGTGTGCTACAATTCCGACGGCAGTAGTAACAAGCATAAACACTGCATCGTGTCTGTCTGCCTGCCGGTCGGTCGGGAGGCAAAAACACACCCGGCATGCGCAGGCCTCAGGACCAGGCAGACAGTGCAGTAGTTGTAGGTGGTATATACCCAAAGTGAGGGCAAACAACAGTTGCAAAGGCCCGCAAATTTGCAAATCTTCCTACGACAGTTCGACCGTCGTAGTCCGACGATGTCCACCATATGCTCCACACCGTGGTGGTGCAGGGACGGCGACTTGCGCGCGGCTTAGATTTAAGTGATAGTAGCCTTGCGCTGCAGCTACCGCACTCTCTCCTCCCCCAACTGAGCGCGGTGTCATGATAGAGTCAAGAAGACCGGAGGCGGGAGAAGACGCAGGAGGCTGGCACGGCCGGAGCCGCTCCTGGGCGTGCCACCACACCCCATGTTCGACACTTGCTATGGTGGTGCAAAACGCATAACGCCTGCCGTGCCCTGATGTGGCCCCCGTGTTAGTCCAACGCATCTATCACGTGGCCCATTTAGGAAGAGAGGGGCGGCTCGGAACCCAACCGAGTGGGAGTACCGTAGAGGCCAAATTAAGAAGGAGCCAGCCTGACTATCAGTCCACCAGTCAGCCAATCCACACAAAACACATATTGGGCTGACCACGCGGGCCGAGTTATCTTGTCAGTTGGCAACCTTCCAAACCACGGCTTTTAGCGCACCGTGATAGTTTCATGCGCATCAGGTTGTTTATAGTGAGGAAAATGCGCTGAGCTCACTCTCTTCCCCACCTCCACAATCAGACGACTGTCAAAGCCAGTCAGTTGTCTGATGTGGGAGTGTGCGCATTGGCTGACGGGTCGGCGTACCCGTCTTCGTGCGCCACAGCACGACCTGGCCCCCATAACGCAAACACCAGGATTCACTAAATCAGGGGATATGGAGGAGCCATCGCCGTCTGACTCCCACTCGACACATACACGAGGCCAACGGCGTGAATTAGTGTAAGCGTCAGATTGGCAGCCTTTAAAGCCGAGGTTTCAAAGAAACCGTGATATGCTCAGGTAAATGGTGATTGTGAGGGTGTTGTCGATGTATTGGTGTAGGTAGTGTGCGCTGATGTGGTTTAGCCTCCGGTGGTTTGCCGAAGGTTGTCGTGGAGGTGCATGTGTCCTAATAGGCTCATACGGTGTGTAAATGTGCGAGAGCAGTGAGGGCAGTGGAGGCGGGCGCGTCGACTGTATGTCGGAGCCCTAGGCACTGGTTCATCAGCCTCCGTGCAATGGATTCGCAGGTGACCGACTAGGCCAATGCGTGAGTTGAAGATGCGGGCGCAGAGGGCAGGAGAAATCGGAAGAGACTGGAGGGATGTCATTCATGGTAGTGGGGGTGGCAGTGGCGTCGAGAATGGCAGGAGCGAAGGGTGTGCATGGAGTATCGGTGTTGTCAGCATTGCGGTGAATTCTGATGTAATGGATGTGCATGTGGCCGAATAGGCCCATGCGATGAGTGAATGCGCGAGGACAGTGGAGGCGGCGAGCTCTGCTGTGGGTTGGTGCTCCAGGCACTGGTTTACCAGCCTCTATACGATGGATTTGCAAGTGACCGACCAGGCCGATACATGAGGTCGCACTGAGGACAGTTTCGGAAAGAGTTACAATTCCTGGTGGTGACGACGTGAGGCGTTGGTGGTGGTTGCGGTGGTGGGAGTAACAAGTGATGAGTATTGGGATGTGGTCTGTATGTTGGTGGGAGTAATGGAATTGGTGCCAGGGTTGAGGGGGGGTCCGAAGGAGGGATGGCAGAATTTTACGTAGAAGTTGGAATTGTCGGATTGTTGTTATATTGCGTCCGAAGATGTCCGATCAGGCCAACTCACGCGCGGAAGGTGCGCTAGTGACTTTCATGCCTCTCTTTTAGTCTTCGTGGCGGCGATCCTCTCGGCTACGTAGATTGCTGCCTCAATCTTCCCTGTCCTTCTCCAAGCTGGTCGGTTCCGGGCGAGGTCTTCCCAGGTCACCGAGTTGATCTGCAGTTGCTTCAAGGAGGTCTTCAGAGTGTCTTTGTGGCGTCGGACTTGACCCCCTTGTCGACGAGAACACATGGCGACATCTCCATAGAAGAGTCATTTGGGTAGTTGTTCGTCGTCCATCCTCACAAGGTAGCCACTCCAGCGCAGTAGCAGTTTTTTTCAGCTGAGCATAAATGCTGAGAAGGCTGTTCGTTCCAAAACTCCCGCGGGAGATCAAGGTCAGCGTTTATTTCCACTTCAGGCAGGCGATCGATGGCGGCGTCGGAGATGGTGGAGGGCTAGTTGAGAACGCTTTGTAAATGTTCTGCGTATCGCGTCAGGATTTGCATCTTCTCAGTGAGCAGCATCCTTCCGTTGGCACTGAGAAGAGGGACCGCGCCTTTGACCGGAGGTCCATAGACAGCCTTGGTGGCGGCGAAGTTCTTCCATTCGTTTCGGTCCGCGTACCCTTGGATTTCCTCGGCTTTGCGCGTCAGCCAGGCATCCTGCATCTCCCGCAGCCATTGCTGTACAAGGCGGCAACTTCGGTAAAGGTTGTCTTGTTTGCGGAGGTAGGGCTATCGACGTAGGCTTTGTGTAACTGGTACTTCTCGACGAGCAGAGCGTTGATGGCTGCGTCATTGTCATCGAACCAGTCTTGGTGTTGTCGAAACACATGACTGTGAGTTTCTGTAAGGCCAACAGTCAGTTGGAAAGAAAGGCCTTCGTCACTGCGCTAGGCGTTAATGACGACCGCTGGGCTAGGGGAGAGCTAGACCCAGCGTGACAACGACCGGCAGAGTACTTGTCATAGTCGTATTTTATGATATTTGAACACACCATACGTTTCGGGATGAACTTGGTTTGCAAGTACGCTTTTGTGTTATACGTGACTGCGGTGCAGAAGAATACAGCTCAGTATGGGAATCGTAAAATGAAAGCCTAATAGGGGGGGGGGAGAGATTTGGATAGGATAACAGCGAAATTGCGTCCAAACGCGTACAGCCAGCATGCCGTCGCCCAGTCGACCACGCTGGGGTGGTAAATAAGAAATCGGTCCTGCGCTATTATTCAAAATAAAACCAGACAAAACAAAAAACACGAAACCAGTCTGTCTGGTGGGCGGCAGGGGGTTAGGTGAGGGATTATTTTTCCTTCCTGGAAGATCGAAAAGTAGCCACCAAAGAAAATCATAAACAGAAATCATTTCTACTAGAAAATTACTCACGCGCAAGATCAATTTGGCTGTCAAGGGCTTTCCGGTTCGTATACGGTGCTTATTGGTTCTCTTTCCCTATGCTCAAAGTGCACCACAGCACCCCCGGGCAAGTGGTAGTAGGAAAGGCGGAAATAATTTCTGGTTACACACATATGCAAAGGTCGATGTGGTTATTCGACTCACCCGAGGTAACACCCTTGGTGTCGGGATAGCCCAGGTCCTCATTTCCGATGGAAGACATGCCGGGGGAGGACTCGCTGGTGTCTAGCGACACGCAAGCCGGTCGAGGCACCGGTGAGGAGAGAGTTGTGTTGATGCGCTGTTGGTTGGCCTCGTGCGTAGATGCCCACTCCTGCAGCTGCGTCTGGTAGTCAGTGGAGGAGACTTTGGCGAGATACTCTGGAGCCAGAAAAGACTCTAGATCCTTGATGCAGAGAGATAGAGGGATATAGAAAGCGTGTACTTTCGACAGTCAATAAACAGCAAGTGCGGCCCTGTTTGCCTGGGTGGGGATGGTTATGCTGGTCAGAGGGGAACTGCGTGAGGAATCAGTCCTTGAGTCATTACAAAAAAGCTCAAGCAGTCGGTCAGGTGGGCATACAACTAAATTGCAGTTTGCTGACGACGAGTACGCACCATCAGGTTGGCCAGCAGAGTAGTCGGCTATTTTCCCTGCCTCTCTCCAGCGCCAGCTAGAGAGAGTGGCTAAACACGATCCGTAGATTAGATGGTATGATAACATGAGGGGCAAACACACAGCAGCAAAGCAAAACCATCAGCTATGTGATGGCTCAGACACAATAATAAGAGGGCTGGAAAACCATGCCGTTGTTGACGGGTTAATATTACACCCCATCAGGAAAGTCGGGCAAGGTAGAATTAGAGACGGTAGAAAAACGCGGGTTTACGGAAAAAAGCACAGCGCCCTATGTACATAGGGCAATAAACTAACGACATGACTTCCAAAAACTCAAACTGGGACAGTAGGCATATTCGTTTGATGGACTCGAGTGTGCGCTTGAAACTGCGAGCGTACAGTAGGGGGCCGAAGTCATGAAATGTTAACCAAAGTTATAGAATGCGTTTTAGATAAGAACAGATTACTTAAGTGGAGTCGTAATCCTGTTTATCAGACAACGTAAGTTCGAGATATTTCTATCAAGACCGGATGCCGGTTTTTCAAGGCGTTTCTTTTCGGCTGTCTACAAAGCGATACTCGAAAAAAAACTACATAAATTGTAGCATGAATGCTTTATATTTATTTTCGGTGTCTTAATAAATAAAATATAGTTGATAGAAAACATAACAACAAATTATCATTCGTATAGTAAGTTGGTAGGAAATTACGTCTTCTTTACAATTCGACCTTATGGAAGGGTATCTTTCAGTCAAGAATTTGTCGGATTAATCGATATTTAAGACCTTGAAATGCCCATTCTCAGGGCATCGTAACTGTCCGTTTAGTAGCGCTGTTGATGAAGTCCATAACCTGGTCAAAATCCATCGTAAAAATTTATTAGTCCTATATGACATCTTCCTAATAGCGTAGATAATCGTTTGATTTGCCTTAAATATGACAGGTGGTTCGGAAACCCCAAACACAATTCCAGTTGCAGCTCACGTTCAAAAAGATTCAAACTGAAAATGTATGTTAAAACCAAAACCCTGTTTTCGAGTTTAAATTATAAAGACGATGTAACTTGCAATGAATGCAAGAAATAACATTTGTATTTATGTTTGCTAATAAAGTATATTTCCATTCATAAGGGTATCAAAATCATATTACTTAAGAGGACATTTTTACCTTTTTTAAGTGGCTGGTAAGAATTTCATTCAAAAGCCAGCATTCTGTAGTGACTGAAATACCTTGAAATTATGTTACACGATAATCAGTATTACAACCCAACTGAAGTAATGCATTCTGAACGGATAGGCATGTCAGAATTCCGGTTAACATTACATAAGGTAGGTCAGCCACCGTACATATATATCTTCCCAAAGATCAAACGTCAGTCTTTCACACTTTAATGTGAATATGAGATGGAATTTGGAGTGTGTACGATCATACCTCCGGCAAACCCTGGGACCCCGAACAAAGACACACAAGAGCACGAGGACCCAAGCGTTGCTTCAATGAGGATGAAGGTAAGGATGACTTATATGGCCTCTTAAGCAGGATGGGAGAACAGGAATCGTCTGTAACACAGGTATAGTTGCGTAAACTTTCAGGGAAAGTAGGGGTAGGTTTGATGTTAGGGTCACTTAATGTTAACCGTAGGGTGATGCTTAAATTTAGGACTACTGTGTAGGTTTATTTTTGGGTTATGACACAGGAATATTTACCCTTGCTAGAAGCATGCGCATAACTACTTTTATTACTTGGGAGGGGCGTTCCTATTGCCGTGTCCTGTTTTGGGGGCCATATATTGTAATCCTTACCGTAATGAAAGCTCGGGTAGTGTCTCATCACTCATTGGCTTCTATTTGGGTAAAGAGTAAGGATTTCTAAAACAGGAAGGAGAGACGGTCATTTCTGCAATGGATTCCCTGAATGATAAACTCCTTCAGGTTCTCCGACTTCAAGGGTTAGGGGTCATGTCCACGGTGCCAGACAGGCAAGAATCAAAGATGCCGCGCTGTTGCAGAAAAAGTTTGAACTGACACCAAGGAAAGAAACAGAGGCCAGCAGTGTAAAAATATACGAACACACACACACACACACAAACAAACGAAAGAAGAGGGCTCAAACCTGGATACGTTTCACCAGCTTTGTAATAACTCCAGTCGCCAAGGTAGCCTCTCTGCGAAGGTCGACAAAGCAGGAGTTCTCTGCACGCAGGGCGCAAATGTACTCCACGGAATTTTTCAAAATACTGCCCTTGTTCTTTTTGCAGTCACTGCAGCGACGGCGGCAGAAAAAAAGGATGGGGGGGGGAAGAAAGTGCACAGGTGTGACGGTGGTGATAAGCTCCACACAGTAAACCTTACAAATCACTCCACGCAATAACAGAAATCCTAATAAGAAACAATGCCACCCAGTTATCCAGTTTTACAGAATAAGTGGTTCTTTAAGACAATTCAATCAGCGACAATGCCGGCGACAGTTCCAACACCAGCGCAAATTTGGAAGTGGACAGACGAAGCAACCAACGAAGGGACTGCTTAGGAGTGAATCTAATGGAATTTTGTGACGTTCTACCGTCCGCGCAGGAGAGCACAAGTCCTCCTAGCTGGCTCGCGCGCTGATAAGCGACACTTTTTCCTGCCGTGTGGCAAGTAGTTATAGCAAGCGGCTTCGAGGGACGACCTCTTGCGCAATTCTAATTCAAATACATCGGTTTGACCAGGCGCGTGTAAAAGGGGATCAAATGGTCAAAACACCGCTGCTTCGCTCACTCAAGTTGACTTTCAGCACAAGGACCCGTATTCTGGAAGGCTGTGGGAACTAAAATGGCAGAGAGCGCGTTGCTTGCTTTCGGAACTTCATACACCCGCTCTTGGGTCTAGTAGTATTACAAAGAATAGCGGAGGCCCTCGATTTATAAAGAAACCCGTGTTTGGTGAAATCACAGAACACATCCCGGTAAACCTGCCACAAAAACAATTGAGGGGCAGTTACCTGACAAACACTGCTCGTTTACAAACCAAGCAAAAATTAGCCTGCAGGGAAACCACTCAAAAATTTCCTATAGTTTTCACGGGTTTTGTATTTATATGCCCTGACTAGCCACGAGTACAAGCGAGTGCACCTACGGAAACATAGGTCTAACCACAACCGGCAAAGCGATGATACCCATTAGTTTCACTTCACACCAAATTGATGAGTTTTCGTGTCGGGAGACAAGATCCGCTCTCCAGGTCTGAACTCTGTGTCAGCACATACGATAACCTCTTGGCATAGAGAACACAGACTTAACTCGGTGCGATCAACCGTGACAAATGAGGACGTGCATGTGTGTACGCGGTGAATCTCGTTCAAAATTCGAGGTCATAAGTTCGGATTACCGGGGCTCTAAATAGGTTACATGTTGCTGCGGTCAGTCATATCACAGACAGCGCACGAACCTTGGCACAGTCCTGAGTGCGATCAGACGGCGCGTGTACACAATACACATGACCTCCGTCTCTGAGTGAGGGCGGATAGATGTAGACACAAACCAGATCGTCTAGCGAGCTGAACCCAGCCGTAGGCAGGCCCAACTAAAAGTTAAATAAGCCTGCTAGTTTGGTGTGAGAGAAAAAGGAGACGGCGCTAATGAGAGACAGTCCATAGGTGGTTTGACCCAAGAGAGACACCATGAGCTAGTAAGACCAGGCTTATCTGGGTGAAAATGGCTCCGGCAAGAAGGGTGACACCATGGGACTTCACACCCATGGAAGTCGGTTGTAGCTGGGGTGTGCGTGCGTGCACCGGGTTGCCATCGAAGACAGTTTCTGAAGCCAGTGGGGCAAAGTACATGCAAGAAGACTAGAGTTGTGAATCGGACAAAAGATGCGTGGGAGTCCATAGCGTGGGTTAACGCTGCAGGGTATACATCGAGAGATTCAGAACTGCAATTACTTTTACAACCATGGCTTTCTTCGTCAGGCAGATGAACCTGGAGACGGAAAAGAAACTGACGGCAGCCGGCTGATGCAGTCTTGGAATTAGAAAACGATCTACGAGGAACCGAGCCAGAGAGCAAAAGTGGAAAACTGCCGATGCATTTTAAAATAGGACTACATTTTTTACCGCTAAAAATGCTAAAGCCCGGACGGAGGTCAGCTATTTGCAAAATGATGAGAAGGCAACAAGGAGGAGGGGGAGGCGAATGACTCACCCGTCACGGAACATATCCTCCGGAAGGAGGGTCCCCAGCTCGGAGATTTGACAGTTTATGTAGTCCCGACGTTTCCTTTCAACTGCAAACATAATAGTAATGACAGTAAGTGAGTGGGCTGGATGCAGGTATCGTGTGAAGCTTTTATCAGAAAAAAAACACCGTGAAAGAATAGGGCAACGCTAGCCACGCGAAGTGGTAAGACAAAGCGGTACTATGAATGGACAATCTATTTTTTAGAGTTAACACCGCGAAAAAGCTAGCTAATACATCAGGTGCGACAGGCTGGTTCGTGCAAGTCATCAAATTTGCTGCGTTCAACAGGTTAACTCCGAGACCTAGAGGTGACCGTTACGGAAAGGAGCATGTGGAAGCGAAGAGGGTCATAAAAAGGGTAATGTGCCCTGCTGTACAAATCATACCGCAACATCGATGCACGCAAAGGAGGGTATGCGCTACTGCTGCGACAATACGCAAATATCAAGTAAGCTCATAGAGTGGGCCCTGATGGATGAGCGCTCATCAATCGGTTACGGGATCCACTCGTGCCATTCTGCATTAAGGCATATTCTCGTGCCCCGCCAGCAGCCTCTAGTATTATAGGTAGAAGAACGTCACTGACAAGAACTAGGGAGACTGGAATGGCCATTTCTGGCTTAATAGTTGTCATCAGCTAGCCGTACGCAACCCCGGGTGGTGCACCGCCCAAGGCTCGCATCCGCGACCTGGTGACTGGAAGTCCGACGCTCAAACCATTTAGCCACCGGATCGTTTACTATTCGGTTTCGATTAGGAATATTGGCATTGGCGGGGGGGGGCGGTCATTGAGATGTTACGGGACTCACGCATCCTGTTCTGCCTTGAGGCTCGCTCTCAGAACCGCGCAGCGGCTAGTATTATATGCAAAACTAAGAGTTGGCATTACCTAGCTGTATGCTAACCGACATCTCGATAATACGCCTCAAGTTCCCCCCAGGGAATCAAGTCGATTCTCAAAAAATCTGAATTTGCAGCCTAGGACTTAGTCTTCAGACAACTTGCCGATCAAAGTGGTTATGAGTAGACACCGCATAGGTTCGTGAAGGAACAGAGAACCAGGATAGGCGACTGCTAGTGTCAAAGTTAAAATACCACACCCTGCGGTTAGGTGTTTGATACAAATGCCTACCGACTAACGTAAACATTTTTCTCAGGATACCCCGTGCGTCACAACCAAAAGTGCACATAAATAAATTAAAATGCATATGGTAGTCCGTTTATAACAGAAGTACTGAAGACTACTGGGCAGAATGCAGTTATGACTCGCAAGTCAGACGTGAGCAGCATTTACTTCACCTCAGACTTCCTGCGCCTATAGCATAACAAGGGTACGACGGTGGGCAGTGGGGATGATTGTAGTGGCTTTCAAGGCCAAACAGTCCATCTACGCGCGCCATGCGACCTGGGCCCTACGTGCACAGAGGTCGCTGTAAGGATCATGAGGGGTTCATCGCAGCAAACAACGACTACTAACACTTCATTATAGTGTTAGGCATATTAGGTTATTTGAATTGAGCAAACCAAATATTATCGCAGATCAACCTCACTCTACTTCCCACCGGACCGAGGAATAGCGTGGGCACATCAAGTTTCCGGCTTAAACACACGGCCTTGGACAAGGCGCAAATAAAATGTCATTAAGGCCACATTAGGAGGGGCCAGTGTAGTCTGGTCCACGTTCCCAATGAGGAGGGAGTTAGAGGATCACCTGCCGGATTTATCAGTCTTTGTGTAAGTGTGCGCGTGTGGGGTGTACTAATTAGGGTTAGCACCACACAGATAGCATTTGGTCGCTCCATTTGTCTCGTATAGGTGAGGAATGCTCCTGTGGCCGCCTCTAACTGGTACCAAACTCTCACCTGTAGCTCCTCGAAATTGGGTTCTTCCCAACGGCCACACCCCAGGCAACCGTCACGACCGGCGGGCTAAACGAGGTGAGGGTCTCCGGTGCAGTGTGTGCCTCCACACCCGGTATGTCTGACTCCCGAACTTTCCACCTTCTCCCTCTCAAAAAGTCTTACGGTGGGGGCAACAGCAACCCCGTAGGCAGCCCAGGCTAACTCGGGTCGTTCTCCCACTAAAACAAAACCGTGACCCATAGTGGAGTTCAGCAGCCATCTGGGATGTCCGGGCAGCCCTATTTAGGGACAGCGCTGCTTGTCTACTCGCGGAGGAAAGGGCTAGAAAAGGTGCCCTAAACAAATACTAGGCCTTACGTCTTCTGCAGCCAGATGCGGCTCGCAGATCGCAAAATACGCGGTCGAAAAACTCGAACAAACATCAATACCCCCGTCCCCACCCCCGCGCCATACACTCCAGGCTGCTCGGGTGAGTCCGCTCACAGTAGCAACCTGGAATGTTCGTTCCCTTTTAGACAATCCGAGGAGCAACCGAACGGAACGTAGGACAGCGCTAGTCGCTCGAGAACTGGCCCGCTACAAGGTGGATGTTGCTGCTGTCAGCGAGACCCGATTCTCCGAAAAGAGTCATCTGGAGGAGGTTGGTGACGACTACACCTTCTTCTAAAAGCGGCCGGCCAAAGGCAGAGCGACGCGACGCTGGCGTTGCCTTTGCCATATGGAACGAAATCATGGGACATCTGCCCTGTATGCCGAGGGGTATCAATGATCGCCCGATGAGCCACCACCATCAGCGTCTACGCTCCCCCAATGACGAGCTCTGATGCAGCGAAGAACAAATTCTACAAGGACCTGCACGCCCTGCTGGCGACTGTGCCGAAGGCGGACAAGTTAATTATCCTTGGTGACTTCAACGCCAACGTCGGGAGGGGCCACGCTGCCTGGCAGGGAGTGCTGGGTCCCCACGGTCTCGGTAGCTGTAACGATAACGGCCTCCTTCTCCGAACCTGTGCGGAACATCGTCTCTGCTGATCAACACATTCCGCCTTACGACGCGGGAGAAGGCCACGTGGATGCACCCTCGATCGCGGCGCTGGCAGCTGCTGGACTATGTTCTCGTCCGGAGGCGAGATCGACAGGACGTGCTGGTGACCAAGGTGATCCGCGATGCCGATGATTCGAAAGATCACCGCTTTGTCCTCTACAAGATGAGCCTCCGACTTCAACCCGACGAAGGCCCCAAGTTAAGAGGCCGCCAGGTAAGGTAAATAGTCTTTTTTTAAAACTGCCTGCTCACTGTTTTGATTTCAGCAGCCAGATAACCCAGAAACTGGAGGACCTGCATGCTCCATATAATAACGCCACCGTGGAGACACGATGGTCTCAACTGCGAAATGTCATCTAGCCAACCAAGCTGTGAGTAGTAGGATGCAGGGTAAAAAAACCACGAACAACTGTGTGCCCAGACTATTGTGCCGCGCAACTTCGCATTCCTATAAGCCAATTCAAGCTATCTCGGACAAGGGTAATCCCCAGCCAGGTCGATGAACGAACCTTTGGTTACACTGGCTAACGGGTTATATTGCAGCAACTTTGTAGAATAATGTTCTGAAATAGAAAACCATGCTGCCATGGCTAAAGAACAGCGACCTCCAACTTCAAAAATGGTGTATAAAAAAGCTCTGGAGTGCCAAAGTGCACTACCTTTCGCAACGTGAAGATAGCAGGACCCGATAGTTCGACCGTCGCAAGCGCAGAAGTTCACCGCTTGCCTCCCAGTGAGCAGGTGTGCTGCGCCGGTGAAGTGCGCGTGAATGAGTTTATAGTGGTAATAGACTTTCGAATCGCATCCCTCACCCATCATACTCCGATGATGAGATAGTGTCGGAACGGGAAGTCGGCGCAAGCGCAGTGGCTGACAAAGCTAAACAGCCCGTACAGCAGCACACGACCTGGTCTCCACAACATGTATCTGGCTACTGTACGGGACGGTTCGGCTCCCACATCAACTAGAATGTCATAAAGGCCACACTGAGAAGGAGCCACTGCAACCCGACCCGGTTCTCTTGTCACTCCCCTATACTCATTACTTGAACAAAGTTATCGCACCGTTTCGAGCCACGACTCCTAGTGCGTCGTGACAGGTTCAAGTGCGTATGATAGTGAATGCCTGAGGTGCAATGACGTTAGGATGGATTCTCCGGTATCGGCCTTCCTTTATATGTTCTCTTTCCCATTCACCAGCCGATTGTCCGAAGATAGGTGTATACAAGACATCTAAGCTGTGAAAGCAACTGCAAGCAGACGGTTTCTCAGTAGGTAGGATCTCGACCTGTTGGAAAGTGATGCGGAAGCTTACTTCGATTGTGGCTATCCTTTTTGTTGCGTGCGCGCATCATGGCAACACGCTGGGTGTCATTGCCCATGGAGGCTGGCATGAGGCCGATGTCACCGCTAGGGCTGGTGATGTTGCTCCCGCCAGTCCAAGTGCCGTTGCCGCTGCTAATGCTGCCACAAGTCGTCTGCGGGGCGGCGAGAGCGGCCGTCGGAGGGCCCGCGTCGCCAGTCGGGCTGCCATAGGATAGGGCAGGGAGTGGGTAGGAGAGAGAGGTGGGACGGCGGTCGATGAAACTATCTGGGCAAGAGCCTACGGCTGCACCAACGCCACCACCTGAGCCTGCACCCGGGATGCCTGCAGCTGAGAGGGATGACATTTTGTCGCTTTTTACCAGAGGTCGAGCAGGTCGGCGGACACCAACAACTCTGCCGATCGATGAGGAGGAGGGTGTATCATTTCGGCCCGAGGGGAGATCCCTAGAGTCTAAAGGCGTTAACTAAAAGGGTGGTGGTGGGGAAATGATAACAGGCAATGAACATTTGGCAGAACATGAGGTTGAAAAATAAGTGAGCTAACAAGATGAGGTCGAATAGCCGACCTCCTGAGTTGAGTCTGGATGGTCCGCTAACCAAAGTGTGGCAGTGCCGATTTACTAGGTAGAACTGTGAGCATGCCTGACCTAACCGGTCTGGATAATGTCACGGACTTTACCTCTCCATGTCTTACGATTCGCGATCACATAACTTGACAGATCGATCCATTTTCGCCTACGGCGACGAAGGTCAAATATCGAAGGTTCAAAACCACAACCGTTTTACCTTGATAAAATGTGCCGAGCCAGATTGGCCTCCTCCGGGTGGGTGATAGGTTCGGAATGACCTATATGGTCCCACTCCCCATCCCCGACAGGACACGGGGATACGAACGTCCCCAAGTAAGCAGATGGCCTTGCGTCAAATCCCAGATAGAGTAAGTATTGCAGTATCCTAACTCAAATTCTAACCTTCACTCTTAATCTACCCTTAACCCTAACTTTAACACCAATCCTGCCTCAATCCTAACCTTAACCCAAATTCCTCTGGACGTTGGCGCAATGCAACCTGTATTATGGGCGGTTCCTGTCTTGCCTGGGGGTTATATAAACAATCACTAGCGGTGACAGCACCGGACCGAGGGCAGTAACAGTGAATTGATGAGGTGGACGACGAAGAGCGTACCCAAACCGCCCCCATTCTTGGATAGCCTGAGATACCCTCGTGAGGATTTCGCAGTGAAGGCGGAATGTCTCATTTAGAAAGAAGTCGGTGTACCTAGCTAGGAGGATGATCCTCAGGCAGCGATGATTAAATACCCCCTAACTTACACTCGTCTTGCATGCGCCAGACCAATAGTCATAACCGTCGAGGAGGACTAACCTGACGCATGCGCGGTGCACGCGGACCTTCGTACCAGTGGAGATGTCACGTGGGGTCCATAGACACGCTGTCTACTCGGTCCGTCTACGTCTTCAAGTAAACACCGGGTACTTCCTACCGGTCCTGGATACAGCTCTAAAGCACTGATTTTCCCAGCAGTGACAGGTGCGCCTATCAAACACTTGCCTATTTGTTCGCCCGTTTTATATCCAGACAATTGTCAACGGGCGGCGAATCGTTAGATGCGTATCTCTCCTTCCATCAGTGAGTCTAATGAGGAAAACCTTGATCAGCAGTTCGACTCAGTCAAATTCTCCGTCAAAATGCCTTGACAATATCCATGTGTAACGCTGCTTAACTTGCGACCTTGCCAATGGTTACTATGCCACTGCATCGGATAACTTCTTGACGTAGATACATACATTATCAAGGTTTTTCGGATTGCGGGACGAGACCACCGCCTTTCTTTTTTTTAAAACTCCGTCGGCTGATAACTTGTTTTTGTAAAATCGCTTAAACCATCCAGCATGCTGCTCCAGTCAGTGTTCTCTATCTGTAAGATCGGGACAATTTCTTTAGTCAGATTCTTCCAGACCTTGGCACAAATTTTAGCACTCCATGCTTTCCTTCCACCCTCGCCCCCCCCCCCCCTCCCAGTAAACGACATTCAGAAAGACGCGACGTTAACAGACGCTTGTAATAAGCATAAGCGAACTGAAAAACAGACTTCATTGGTTAAGACTAACCTCACAGAGATAGTCTTTCATCACGGACTAGTATAAGAGCTGTACGCGAATAGGTAGGCTTTGTTCAAACCAGGCCAATTCAAAAGCACTGGTCAGAAGCACCGCCAACTTCACCCTTTTCCCCCACCGCGAAAGTTTGCCTGCCGTAATTTCTAAGTATCGCCCCCATTGAAGCATGGATGTTATATAGGTGATGTTTTAGCTATTACCGTCATGCTTATGCGCATGTAGCCTACTTTGCTCGACCGTCAGTCATAATGAACGGGGAGCTAACCCGCAAGCGAGACAGCAGTGATTTGCGTGTAATGTGGCTGACAGTGAGGCAGACTTGGACCGCATCTTCTCTTTCCTAACAAAACATAGCCCGTTCGAAGCGAAAGACAACGCTAATGCAACTGGAGGCGGATGCAGCCTCCGACTAGATGTTTGCCCTTATCAACGCTTGATACACAACACACACGCGGTAGTCAGAGATAGCACCGAGACATCTACGTAAACAGAATGGTGTTTACCTGTTCGGTGGCGTGGGGGGAAGGGAAAAAGGCCACGCTGGGGCCCTTTATGTTAGGCCTCGGCAGTATTTTACGAGACCAGCGAATCACCGAGCCCAGAAGATGGACGCGTTAACTTAATCCAAGCTCAAATGACCTTATGCCTTGGCGTTCAGTCACTCAGGAAAGCGGGGTGACTATTCAGACACCCTTCTTAGTCAAAATAGATCTACGCATCATGCATTTATATGACCAAGACCACTTCAAATTTTAAGGTGGGGCGAGTTAACTGACGAGGCAGGAATAAAGGCATACCGATGAGGCAAACTTGATGGAAGGAGTGATATTGTTGAGATCGTTGTCGTCGTTGCTTTGCTCATCAATGATGTTGGCAAAACACAGGTCCATGGGCTGCAGGAAGGCAAAGAGGTAAATATATAGGCTACAAAGCAAGGATGAGAGGTAAGTAGATTGTATAGGGAATTTTTTAAAAGTCATAAGGAAACTGCATCCAACTAAGGCGCTATGATAAGTCAACAGGCAATACGCGAAGGCACATCAATGTACAGATTGGGTAAACACAGTTTCTGAAGTTACCAGACCTGGCGATGCCACACCCTTAAAAGAATAGGAGTATGCGGAAGACTGCAGTCAGCAACAACCGCTGCGCACGATGCGGGCAGGGGAAGAAAGCTCCCTGGAAGTAGATTAAACGGTAAAAGCGGCAGCAAATACCTCGAGAAGACTTTTTTTTTATGCAAAAGAAGATGGCTACTGTCAAAGTCTGGCGACCAATCTGCGAAAATACTGATGGCAAAGCCGAAAATATCTGCCCAACTAGCTTTAGGACAGCTTGTGGGCAGTTTTAGTATATTCCTCCGTCTTCGTTCGAGAAATGCAATGACAGCCAGGTGGCCAACTAAAAATGGGTGGGTGTGGATAAATCAGACCTTGAGCGCGGCTCGACCGCGAGCAGGATTGTGTCACCAATCGACTGTAATTGAAAACGATCATTCATCGTGATACTGTGAAAATACAACAGGATGCCGGCTAAACCAAGTAGGTAGCTGGCAACTTAGTTAAGGGTCAAGGTAGGTGACAGCGATATATGCAGGGCTCAAAGAGGAGGAGGAGAACGACAAGGGATCAACACAATTGTAAAAGTTCGGAAGGAGAATAGGTAAACGTCCCGGATCTGATGAGCCAGGGGGCGGCAGGAACCAAAGTAACCCCTCAACGAAAACGTTTTAGGACAGAATAGCTTGCCTGTTGAGAGATATGTGAGGTGAATTTGAGTAAAGAGGGTAAGGGTCGCATAGAATGCATTTCACTCGCCATCTCATTCTAATCAACTCCCACTTGATCGATTGAATCAGCGTGATCGGATGTGAGATCAGGCGCAAAGCGTCTGAAATTGAAGTTTCGAGTGAGTTGCACATGTCACGGTGCGTTGCTGATTCGTCTTCTTAAAACAAATCTCTCAAAGACCCAGAGTTTTGTTTTGAATTTCGAGCTTAGGTACATCCGTTCAATCAGGCGGTGGAGGACAGGGCGTTTTAAGTTTCTGAATGACATAATTTCGTCCGCAAGGACGCGGCATGGGGAAAAACGAACAAGTGACCCGAAAAATGCACAGTCTGCTTGTTGTTCACCTAGTTGGCGTGAGGACTGATGGTTTTTACGGTTCAGGGTGAAAGTTTTTCCCTCAGATCGCGTCTCTAAAGGGCGTTTATACAATGATTTCGAAGCACAACCGGTTAACCGTACCCTTGCTGAACCAGGTGGTGGCGGCGTCCACTTGGCGAAGCGGATAAATGAGCGGAGGTAGTGAAAGTGCGCTGGCAAGGCATCTCACTTAAAGCATCGTCGGGGCATAAATGCTGGACTGACCTCTTGCACAGTAGCCTTCGGTGCTGCGGAACAGCAGATAGCAGAATTAACAGTAATGATTCCAATCCTCCACTTGCTCATAGTACTAAGGCTGCGAAAAGGTGGCAGGCACCGGCTACTGCAACCAGAGAGCCCATTCCGTGCAGTCTTACCTTTTAAAAAATGGAACTTTCAACAAACTGAACGCTGTTACTCCCCCCTCTCTCTCTCTTTCTCGGGTCGTATGTCCTCGAGGGCTAGGTGAAGTAGCGTTCGGACGCTGGCTCTTTTTAGTATTTTTTGTGATACAGTAAAATCACGGTAAAAAATGCTCTACCCCTACCTGTGTACGGTAACATCCAACCAGTGGAGTTATTTTTGGGTCGCCAGCAAAATCATGGATCAACAGGGGAAATTACAAGGACTTTGCCGTCAAAAATATGGGAGCTACGTATCGACAGCCAGTGGCTGGGCTGATCAAGCTGAGCCTTGTTAAACGTCACAGTCATATGTCATTATCAACAGGCTTCTAGATACTGTTAGCATATTAGGAAAGTTTAATTAAACAATGTTTATGAACAAGGCGCAAGAAGTGGAATGGGGCGGTTGCTCTGTCATCTGAACAGAAAGATGAAGTCGCGTGAGAGCAAGGAGACGTTAAGTTACGTCTTGCGCAGAACAAGAACGAAAAAACGACTACCGCGGACAGTACATACTTGGCGCACAAGTATTAACCAGCTTCATTGGATTCAAAAATTTAGATAGAGCTACTTCGCATGAGGATAATGCCGCCAACCCAACGGCACGCGTATACGTTGAACCAATAACGGCACGAACTGCCAGACAGTTTACAAGATCGAGGCAGAAAAGTGAAAAATCTATTCATTTTCATAGCGAAGATAGGAGCAAAGAGGAACTTACAGAAGTAACGTCAGATGACGGAGACATTGTTGAATCAATGTTCATCAACTGCAGATCCAGCTCGTTGGAGGGTGTGAAGGCAGTATGTTCACTGTACTCGCCTACGGTAATCGTAGATTCCTGCTCTCCAAAACTGTGGGGAAATACAACCGACAGGGTCTATTGAAAATGCCTGACGTCGAGGAAAGTTCTGTGAGTAGGAATTCTGTATTGGAATGCCAAAGGGTTCGCTTGATGGTGGAAGGGGCTGAAGTCGTTGGCCTGGAGTTGGACTGATGGCAGACAGTATAAGTTTATCTGATCGGCTGTCCGATGAGTAAATTCTTTTACTAGGTGCGGACATCACAATGGTGTTCAGCGCCTACAACGGGCATAGGACGCATATCAGGCCATCCAGCACTGTCCGTGGGAGTGTGTATGAGACGTCGTCGTCTGAGTTAGCTCCTGAATCCCTTAAGAGAGGAAAATGGATTAGTAGATGACATGCAGGAATAAAGTTAGAACGGAGCGCCGGCTAGCCTGTATAGTGAAACCTGATGCATTCAATAAAATCAGCTGACTCAGGAAAGATACGATAAAAAAGATCGCGGCATAGAAGAGTCACTTGGTTAATCACCCTTGGAGTACAAGTCGCGACCAGACGGCGGGCAAATGGAAATGAGCTCCAGGGAAAGAGAACGCAACTCCGACCACGGTCAGGCCGAGCTACGGATTATTCATGCAGGACCATCTTTAAAAGGTCAGTTACGGCGGCAAATACTTCAGTTTATTTGGTGAGGGTGATAGGCAACACCATTGAAAAATATGTCAACTGTAAATATGTAATTAAAACTAGAATGTAGGCAATACATGTAGAGAGAGAGAGAGAGAGAGAGAGAGAGAGAGAGAGAGAGAGAGAGAGAGAGAGAGAGAGAGAGAGAGAGAGAGAGAGAGAGAGAGAGAGAGAGAGAGAGAGAGAGAGAGAGAGAGAGAGAGAGAGAGAGAGAGAGAGAGAGAGAGAGAGAGAGAGAGAGAGAGAGAGAGAGAGAGAGAGAGAGAGAGAGAGAGAGAGAGAGAGAGAGAGAGAGAGAGAGAGAGAGAGAGAGAGAGAGAGAGAGAGAGAGAGAGAGAGAGAGAGAGAGAGAGAGAGAGAGAGAGAGAGAGAACAGAGAGAGAATACGGATAAGAAACTGTGCGTACAAGCGCTAAATATTTTAATGCTTAAGATTTATTAGCAGCTTAGTGCTCATTCAAGGGAAAGTCAGTCAAATTTTCCCAGCCTTCGGCTGACGTCATATGGAAATTGATAAAGATAGGGTTTTTTTCGTAGTAATCATTTGCATAAAACAGGGACTGTCCGCGCATATTACGATAACTTAGAAACGTTTAACTTTTGTGGGCGCCTTTGCGACATTGAGAGCCAAGCGGGTGCAAGAGGTTGGTGGTAATCAATGCTTTAGGTTCCTAAGAATTGTTGTACAAAGGAAGTATAGCACATTTGTATATAGTGTCGGTTTTTTGTTTCGGGCGGAGTTCGACACTGTGGTCCTTTGCTGCCTTCACTAAACTGGCAAAACGAACTTTTAAGGTACGAGTAGCCTTTCCCCTTATGACTCGATCCACTAAACACCATCCTCTAGCTTTAGCTAACAGAGCCGGATATAAGTGCACAAAAGACAGATAGTCAACCCAAAAGTCGACAACCGTGCCGTGCTGATTATTTAACCGCCGTAAATAAAGACCCAGATGTTATCGAGGAATGTCGACAGATGCCGGCAGAAAACATGGCACAAGCCGCATATGCAACCTAGACGGGGACTGCGCACGTATTTCATCATAGTTTTAAATGCAAAAGAAACAAAAAGGCGACTGAAAAAGTAGATGTGTGGAGCACTGTACCGAACTGACGACCACAAACAAGCTTTGATTTTTAACCAATGAGCGGGCCTGCCCGTCGTTGTTGATTATTCCGCTTTTTCTGCTGTAAAATCGTGGGTCCTACGATTATTTGCTCGATATTGCGCCCAACATCTGTCATCTGCATGCGGTTTTCAGTATGAAAGTAGCAAAGAAAAGCAAAAATACGGGATAGGAGGGGTTACAGGGTAATCATATCTACAAATTCATTTGCTGATTTGACGAATATATTGTTGAGCGATAAAACGACCTGACGATTGTACTTCTTTTGCTTCTTTGCACTGATTGCAGATTTCAAAATATCATCATGCACTTCGTTGTAAGCTATATCTGCGAAGACGCAATAAACAGATTTCTGGCCAAAAGGTGGTTCTTTTGCGGACTTTAATCCAAATACAGTTGCACCGCTATTCGTAGATGAAGGGACGCAATGAAACCCGCCAGGTAGCCTGAAGAACGCGGGGCCAAACGAAGGAAAGGTTGAACGTGCTGCTGAGAAGAGCTCATACCGAATGCCAGACTTTCAGTTTTTGGCCCGAAAGAGGATTCTGTCTGCCTCAGCTTGCATTAGTTTGTAATTTAAAGCGTCACCAGTCTTTTGAATTTTCACTTTTGAGACGGAGACGCGATCGCTGAGACAAGAATCTTGCCTATCCTAAAAGTCGGATTCACATTTTAACTGTTTGAGTCATGGTTATACGGTCACTAATCACAGTGGCCTCCTCCAATCGCATTGGATGTTGAGTAATTAGACATGTGAAAAGCACGCGGGCAAATACTGTTTCCAGTTGAAGCTTTTTTTAATTTCCTCAGAAATCAGTGCGTTAGCTTGGAGCAAAGCATTCGAGACAAACCTCTTCAGGTTTTTAATTAAAACCTGTTGTCGTGGTATAGCAACTGCATCCTATAAATACTTCACCTCTTGTGCGTCCACCATCCTTATCTGTAGAGGAAAAGTCAGACGGGACAGATTCCTGTCCTAGCGATCGCAACATCCTCTCAATTATTGCCCGGAGCCAGCATTTTCGCTCGTAGAAATAACTTGATTTCTCTTCTGAAGACGAAAGATCTCGGTTCCACTCACACAAGGTCAGTGCCTTCTGTCGCGTGAGCACTGAATGGCGCCTTTTAGTAGTGCATTCAAGAGACGAGTTTTCAGTTTCACCCAAGGGGAAGATTGAACATAGACAGCGGTTTACGGCACCCGTACGACGGGTGTCCTTGACGAAACTGCCGAGTTGAGGAAACAAGTATGGATGCCCCCATCCACGGTGGGTAGGCTGCTCGACCATTAGTGGTTACCCCGTCCTCTGGACCGAGGGTTAGGCTAGGATGACTCACTCTTTTGTGGCCTTTAAAGTACCGTTCCCATTGGTATAATCCCAGTTAACAAAGCCTATTTTAATTGTTTTCAGAAAACGGCATGCAGATTTTGTGCCAAATCAGTTACAGTACGCCCCACCTCCCACCGGCAATAATCAAAGCCCTGTGGAGAAGACGACAAGCGGCACCAGGCTTATTCTCGCCGCTCCTTTCGGAAGACTAAAGTTGTAGTCAATAGCGGAATTCGGCAGCCACCTGAAATGTCTAGGCAATTCTGCTTAGAGAAGCATTGCGCTCCTCCTTAGGGAGAGGGCGAGAAAATGTGTCTGCAAAATCGTAGTTATTATGTCATCTGTAAATTGGGTGTGGTTCATAAACGCAAAACTACGCAGAACCCTATCTCATCACAAAATTTGTTTTTCACTTTGCCAGACGCAAGAATCTAACGTGAAGGTACCCCTCCTGGGGTCACTGACAATATAAAAAATGAACAGTAAGCAAACACCGGAGTTTTCGGATGTGTTATCTAAGACAACTGGCATAAGGGCAGCATTAAAATCGGCAGCTGTGGCCTAATCGGTTTATCCTGCCAGTTGACGGAGGTAATGGTGGATTTTAAGTTGCATCAACTTGACTCTCCTTAACCATGCACTAGTTCTAAATTCGAAACAAGACGATTGGAGAACTGGAGCAGTGGATGACCTGACGTAAGTCCGCTGTCTATGGAGCGCTACGCACACTCACAAACACAGAATGTTTCTCCTTTCAGCATTAACGGTAACTAAATGGACTACTCAATGGTCAAATGAGTGGCAGTTCAAACTTTTGTGATAAGTTCATGCGATGAACGAATGCACGGAGGTAATATGGAGAGGTGTGGTTACGATGGTGGGATGGAGTGGGCAAGTGACGACTGAGGAATAGTTCTTCCATGGCACCCGACAAGAGTAATCATCACCCGTTTTTATTTCGTTCAAGTGATGCGGGGATGGTATTTTGGCAGGTGCACTGAGATATGGTCCACGGTTAGACGTTATCGACAAAACTGTCAGGAAGGTGGACAACATCGACGGTGGACAGCATCGAGTGAGACAGGTCCAAGAGCGGGCATATAAGGTTATATGCGTCTTTATGAAAACCTGCCGTAAGACACCGCCGGCTATAGAACACCATCGTTTTTCATCTTACCAACACATACATCACACAACGCATGCCTAAAAAGACACCTCTCACGTAAGTGGGAAGCGTTTCCCTCGGTTCCTTATTTCTGTGAATCCTTTGCTGCATGCGTGATCGGAGCTCGAGACTATAGCGATTCGCTAAACGCCGTGGCTTGGAAGGTTGACCATTGACAGGATAACTCGGACCGCGCGGTCAGCCAAGTGTGCGATGAATCTATCTTAATATGGCCTGTATGACCCTCCCACTCCGTGAGATCCCAGTCAGGTGTGGTGGCACGCTTGGGGCAGCTCCGGCCACGCCAGTCACTTGGACCCTCACCCGCCTCCGGTTTGCCTGACTTGGTTATGACACCGAGACCAGGTGGTAGATGCAGCGCAAGCCTACGACAACTAAAATCTAATTCACGTGCAAGTCATCATTTCTGCGCCCCTTGCTCTGGGGTATACAGCGGACTTCATTGAAGCCGACGGTTTCACTGCTGTCCGATGGCAAAGTAATGTCAGTTGGGAACACTGTGTGCTGATCCGAATGTCACAATCAGTTAATCTAGTAGGTTTAGAACCAGAAACGTCACGGGTAGGCGAGTCTTGGACCATTAAGAAAAGGACGGATACTGATCAAAACTCCTAGTCGTGGGTCTACAGTCCTGCTGTTATGCTTTCACGGCTATTCAACTAAACTAGTTCGTGGCATTAAGATGGGGTCAAATTCTGGACAAGCTAGTACTGAGTCTTCAGCGCTCGCACTTGTCCTCTGAGGCCGGGAGAAACGGTCACTGGGGCGGGTACGAAGATAGCCGGTTACAGTGATGACAGTTGGGACGATTCTCTTCAGCAACGGCGGTCTTCTGTGGTGTGGGTCTGCTGGCAGAATTAGCTTTGCGATTAATCCGAAGTTGTACAAAAAGGCCAATCTCGTCTCTGAAGGTGTCCTGACAGTGAAGATATTTCGGTCAGACTTGGATATGGCGGTGCTAGCCAACAACATTTTAGTTGCGTATGTTTGGCGCTTGGTTTGAGGCTTGCAAGGGTCGGGTTTTACGATCCCATGCAAGCGTTCGTGATTAACCGTTGAGACGTACCGGAGAAGATTAGGTTCACAAGGTATTCATTAATCATCCGCATCATTGTAGCTTGATCCAGTATGACACATACTAGGCAAGCTGGGCGATTCCGGGTCTGTCTCTACCTATTCACCTTCAGCATTGTTTGCAGATAGGTAAGCTTTCTCGTTTCATTTTGGTAGACTGTTTAGGTCTATGTTCACAGAAAATCCTTGTCAGGAAAACACCTCTGTTCATGATCAGTTTTTTTTATTGAGAAGAATGTCGCGGTGGCTCCAGGAATGCAGAAGGCCTGACGAAGCGAGAGAACTACTGCAATACAAGGTTAATCTGCACCGAGGCAGATATGTCTGCTAGTTTCAATGTTGAGCGATTCCAAAGTATTTGCGGTTCAACAATGAGACCTAACAGATCCCGATTCCGAATCAGGCGTGCCGTCATTAGCCGGCTCTTAACGCTGCAGTGAGTCCTAAAATGGCACACTGTTACCAGCAGCCGAGAACTGCCTGCTTTGTTAACTTGGTTGCCGGGTTCGACTCTGCGCAGCTGTGAATAATGGAACTGAAAGGTGTATATATAAAACATTGCGGACTCTGCCCCCTTCAAGGACGTGGCTCCCCGAAATCAGTTGAACTTTAACCAGGGCTGCACGTAGCTTGTAGTCCGAACTCACCCGATATACCGATCCGTCTCCTTTGGCGACACGCATCCTCTGTCGTTTACTGCTTAGAACTAGTGAATGTCTGATTTTATTTTAATAAACAGACTTTTGAATGCACTGGCGCAGCTAAAATCCCTGCTGGATTGAGATTATTAGCAGTTGCAGCAAGATCAGTCATTCACCCCAAATGTCCGCTCTTATTTATTTACAAATGCAGCGAATCCGCTGAAACGATCAGGGGAACAAGTCCCTTTTTTCCCTTACCTGTGAGAACGTAACTGTTCTGTTTCTATGAAATGTGAATTTGTGTGCACGAAGATATTAAACGCCGTACTTCTGGCGTAACCGCGTTTTAAGATCGGCATTGCTCCTTTAACTACACCAAGATTTTTTTGCACGCATTTACCGTGTAGATCTTGTTTAGGTGATGAGTAAATGTCTTCTGAGTTTTCACATACCGTTTTGCAAGTGCGGTAACCTGGTACTAGTTCAGCGCAGGTGCGCGAGTTATTATTTCGATGTACTGAGTACACATATTCCCGAGAGCGCGGTCGTTAATGACGAGTGAATTTGGCTATTATAGTCAACGATTGCGCTGCATATCGCTCATTCTTTTTTTCATTCTTACGCCTCTCCAAGACCAACGCGGTTAGAAACAAATGTGGACGAAGTAGGCGACAATAATAAAGCCTACATCCTTGTTGGTCCCCATGACTTTCATCGCCCGAGTGAAACCAACACGTCGGTCAGCAAGAGACCTACAAACTTCAGCAGAGATATCACTCCTTATGGGTCCTCTGTGGTTGTGGAGTTTTAGCATTAAATTGTTTATTAATTCCAGAAAGGGTGTCGGAAAAAAACGGAGACGAAGTTCTGGTGCATATAAGGGATAGCGGAATAGTGAATGTTCAATCTTTAAGGCCGAACTGGCGCCTGAAAAGCTCGAGCCAAAGTTCGACGCTGACCGAGTTTACAGCAAAAAAGCTAGACAGTAACATACAGAATAGGATCACTCAATAGAGGAGCTGCCACAGACTTGGCTAATATTTCAATGGAATTTTGAGTTTTGCTGACAGTTGAGGGCTAGTCCACTGAGATTACCGCTTGCAGTTCCTATAGTCTGGGCTTAACCACCTGGTTTACTATCAAGATGACGGAGGGAATCGTCACCGTATAATCGAGCTCCACCTAGAGGCATCGAAAAGGGGGTCAACTCAAGACCTGGTTTGACATAGTTCGTTAATACATGGAAGTGGTTCTTGGACCTCCGGTAATCGGTCTCCATCACTGGATAAGAGAATGGGTTGAACTACCCAGAGCTGCTGCTGCAGATCGACACGCATAGAGGTACAATCCATGAAGTCAGTGAGGCCGGCTAGATCAGTCATGATCAAACCCGTACAAGTACGTAAGATCAAGCTCCATACATCTAAGAAGGCAGCCGTAGTATGTTGAGCCTCAGCTAAGGTGTGAATTCTGTGAACGTACTTCAGTTTTGGGGAAAAGTTAATTCATGTCCTAACTAATTTCAGAAGATTATGTTACGACCCGGCACCCTATGGTCTCCGGCAGAAAACGTGTACATTTGTATGATGAATACAGAAGTGGGTAAAAGTGGCTCTATTGTAACCTCTTACCCTGGAACCCAATCAGTTTGACATGGAAAAGATTCGAAAACAACAATTTTGTATGGAATGTGCGACAATTCGGATCGAAATAAGACTAAAGCCTGAATGCAGACGCAAATGTTGAAGGTGACTGGTATATGCGAAGAGGCGGCACTAATTATCACAGATCCACTATTATAGACAGGTCTGAGGATGAAGCAATATTACATGGAGAGTAACCGGCGATAATACACGAAATTTAGCAATTGTTTTCAAGTATGAGACAGTAAGAGGCTCAGCTTTAACGAAGTCCAAATAGTTACGAAAAACATATTACGGTAACATTCCAAGGCTCACAACAAACTCATTTTCTTTCTCATATGAAAGCACGATGATGCCGGTTAGCTACATCCTCCACGGTCCTCCCAGTTCTTTACCCCTATAATATCTACATTATTGCGCAAGTTACTCGACACCGATCCGAGCAGTTTTGTGTTAGAATGGATTGACAGTGGCCCCTGGTAAGTTTCCTCCTCAATAAATTCCCCGTATTTTTACCGCCTACTAATGCTTTACAACCCTTAGTCCGGCTATAAACCGACATTCCCGGACCAGTTAAAAAATTTAGCGTGAGCCTTGATTATGGAGTGGATGTCTTTTTTGAACTCTGTAAGGTTGCCGATAAAAACTGCAGATTTTCGACGTTTCATATTCGTCCGCTAAATCAGAGTATGCAAAAGGTACCTGTTTTACGTCGCCTACATAGTTATTGGGCAAAAACTTTAGGGACTCTTGCTTTTACACAGGAACGTCAGCGACAAGCGCGCGTGCAGCCTATCATAATACCTTTTTTTCGCTTATACAATCAATACTTTGGGTTCTGCGACCCAATGACGCAACCTAATGTAATGGTAACTGAACGCTACTCCATAGACACCGGCCAATTATCCGCAACCCTAATATAAAAAGATGGGTGTAACAAGCGACAAAGGAGATCACTCCCTGATCCGATTTTGCATGCAGCCTAGGAATAACTTTCCCAAAAGCCCAAACTACTGTGGGGTAGTGGTTGCGAACTGCTGTCCTAATAGGCAATTTTATTATTAAGCCAATACAACTTATCTTAATTTGAAATCAAACTACGTAAATCGATAGGCGTTATCGATGAAGGCAAGGCAGGTGAGTGGTTATTTATCAATAATTGCCTGGGCTCTAGGCAGAATGGAGTGATGCGGGTTCCGTCCACGAATCAAGATGAATTAGCGGACGCTGCCCAATTTGACTTGGAATACAACCGAACGCGGCTGGTGGGACGTGGATATGTTTGTCTAACTTTTCCCTTACAATGAATTCCACGTTCCGGCCAGCAGTTAAAACTTGAACGGCTCTTGGGGGCAAATAAACCAAAAATGGTTACTTAAGTTTGTCTTTTCCTTTTGACGACATTCTTCTAACGCGGTTTATCGCTCGGGAGCTGACTATGAGTGTTCTACACCGGAACTTCAAGGCAAAGTGAAACCGAACGAATGAGAACAGACCAGTGAACGCCAGTCCATTCATATAAGCCTTGGACACCATATTTCGCTTGTGGCACAGAAGAACATAAAAAATCACAACACTAACTACATTTACTTTCAAGTCCGTCTAAACGGTTCCATATTCATAGCTTTCCGTACCTGACACTTCATACGAACTCACTGCAATGTAGTGAGCGGGTACTATGATGACCAAGATAAACCCTATTCTTCAATTGAGCGTGGACGAAATCGAAAACTACGAGATTTCTTTCATAAATTTTATAAAAACGTGCATACACACGACTAGACAGTTGGCCCGCTGCCATTTGGCAAAAGTCGTTCATCTTCTTTTCCTGATACTACTCCAATGCTCACGTAGGCACAGTTAAGAATGCTAAGTTCCGAAAGAAGTCTTTTTGTGTCTTCCAAATAGCGGCTATCAGCACGTAATTATATATAATTACGTAATTATAATTACGTGTAAATAAACGAAATAAATTAAGATGCAATAAATTTTGACCTGCATTTTTTTATGGAATATAGGGCAATTACAATGAATATGCATTTTAAGGGAAAGCCTTGGACGCGGAAAAACCTCTGAGTAAAGAAATGAGACCCACCAAGTAAGATCTGCACACACTTCTTGGCGAGCGGTTAGAAAATATACGCACACCGCAGCCTCACCCTTGATTGGCTTAAACACTGACAACGTTGTGAAGTGTCTTCTTGCAAATTTTTAGGCTTTATGAAGGAATTTAGAATTAGTGAACATCTTATTTTTGATATAAGCATTGACACAGATATGGAATTCTAGCTAATTACTGAACGGCTTAGCAGGAGTCGAAAAAGTCGTGATTATTTACAGGGTTGCTAACAGCTTGACCTCTTTGTAAAGCTTTGATAAAGTGTCTCATAGGCAATCCATAGTTAAACTGGAAGCTCTACGACTTCGTATTCCACTAACTACAGTAAAGGAAATCATGACCTACTTATTTCATACATATCTAATTGGAAACAAAAGGCCTTATTAGCGTCCTTATTTTCACCTGAGACCCCTATTGTACGCAGGTACCATGTGATGGTCTCTTTTAGTTTTGCTTTATATTAGTGATATTTCATCGGCAGTTACGCACTGTTCATCTCTTATTGAAGCTAACTGTCTCAAATGCGTATATTCCTTCTCTAAATCTACGTTCTAAATTGTTTATAATAAATTTATACAGACTAGCTTGCACTTCCCGCTCGAATCTAAACAAGGCAAATGTATTTTTCTCATTCTAGATGTCGTCATTAGTTTATTGGGTCTGAAAATTTACCACAGTCAGTAATTTTTCAAAGTAACGCTATGAGGTTAGCCAACGATAGAATAAAAATGACGTAAAATTTGTTAAGTTGATTTTAATCAGATGAGTGCGCTTACCAGCCAGACTATCTTGCCTTTAGCTAACTGTTCACACTTCTCTAAATTTACCGTCTAATTAACTGAATGAAAATTACTTTGATATCGATGTCACGCGTAGAATGAGTGGGATGATCAGGTCGATTGGTATTTAACCCAGTATTGCCCTCATAGCAATGGTCTGAAATCGGTAATAGCGTCCATCGAGTTCACTACAGTGGTGACCGAATAGTAAAGGCGAACGCAGAGACCAAAGCCTTATTCGCCTGGCGGTTTGCATTATTTATAGGATACTGTAGCTATGCTACTGCACAAATATGGCAATTATGTACTCCCCCTACAGTGATTATGGATGCGCTCTGGTGCGTTAATTGTTTGATGGCCAGCATGCAGGTCGTTATCCACAAAAATTTCGTCACCCGTGTTGAAGGATGGCATGATGATCGCTCAGTCATCTGTCTCGCCGGCACTGGCGTTGGAAATTGTGTTCTTCAGAGTGCTCCCCGAGTTGCCAATTGCCTTGAAAAACTGATTCTCAGCATGGAATATGGGTGGGTAGGTCATTTTACTTGTTAATAGACTGGGAGCCTGTAAAACAGGACACAGGCAACTCACGGCTCACGTGAGAACCACCTCGTGCGAGAATTTCGGCATCGTCAAATTTGAATTTGTGGTCGGTTTTCGTCAAATGAGCCGCGAAATGAGAATTGACGTCATTTCACCGCACTGCTGCCGCGTGTTCTGCAATTCAAATCCAAGGCAGTCTTCCGGTTTCTCTGACATAATTGCTTGGCTCGCAACTGCACCAGATCCTAAAATACTCCAGATGTTTCTTGCCACGGCAGTTGTGCCTTTGGCCTCAATGCCTGACGCGGAATAGTGGCCTCTGGTGTGTATGCGACTCCAACTCTATGTTGCGCGAGAAAGCGGCTGATGGCCTCTAATACGTTTTTGATGCATGGACTCGAACGCCAATATTCAGTTTTGTGCGGATTTTTCGTTCATCCCCTTTGCGCATGCACCGGTCGATAAAACTTGCGTGGGTAGCTATTTCCTCTGAACATCCATTGAAAAGATTGACATTCGGCAATCTTGTCTTCCGGGGCACTGCAGTGCAGCTGAACACGTTTATAAAGCGTCCTTACGCAACTATTTTTGAGGCTGAATTGGTAGTTGCTGTTAAAATTCAGTACTTGCATTGTATTTTTCGCTTTTCTGAACACTTTGGTCTTAAGGCCACCACAATCATTGCGACAGACCTGGACGTCGAGGAAGGCCAGCCGGTTGTTTTCCTCCTCCTCCATCGTAAATTGTATGTCCGGGAAGATGCTGTTGAGACAATCTTCGAACGTAAGCACCTTATCCCGTTCGATGACGACGAAGAAGTCATCCCCATACCCAGCCCAGAATTTTGCTCTGTGGTTTTGGAAGACAAGTGACTCCAACCGTTATAGGACCACCTCGGATATCAGTCCGGGTATTGACTAATCTATTGGTGTTCGGTTCGACCGCTCGTATTTTGTTTCGTCAAACGTGAAGTACATCCTTAGCCAAAACTTCAGCAGCTAAAGGACTTGGGTGTGTGCGATGCAATCCTCGGTTCCGTCCTATTTGCTTCGTAGGAGTACTTTGACGGTCTTGACTGCCAGGTCCTGTCGAAAATAAGTAAAAAGGGACGTGAGACAGAAATATACCATGAAGTCTCTTGGCAGGAGGCTTGCCCCTTTAAGTTTCTCCAAGAATTGTGTTGATTAACTGAATGTAGAATCCGAATCAGTGGTCAGAATTTTGAGGCGCCGGAACAGCCACTTTGCAAGTCCGTTATTTGGAGTGCCTTTGAGCGTTTTGATTGGTCGGACGGGAGAACCCTCCTTGTGTACCTTGGGAAGGGCATAGAACCGTATTAAGGCCATGTCTTTGGCCCTCGCCATTCGTCGGTCAGTCGGTGTTATTGCACCCAAGTTCTCCAATTCCAAAAACCTCAAAATAATTTAACGTGCCAGCTTTTTTACGTGGTTTGTTTCGCATGGGACATAGAACAGGTGATCCTCCAGTAAGTCTTGGGCTTTCTGAAGAAAGTCTGTTCTGTCCAATACGCCGGTGGTATGCCCCTTGTCCGCGTTCACGATGATGATATCTCTGTTAACCTTGAGTTCAGTAAATACATCATGTTCGACCTAAGGGAGAATTATGCGCAGTGTATGAGTCCTAAGCAGGGACAATACCTGGTGCTGGATAAGGTTCTTCGTCACTTCCGTCGCTTTCGTTTGTTTTATGACGGATTTTGCAGCCGCAGTCAAGTTTGCAGGTTTTGCATCAGCTGTGTTGAAGGAAGCCTTGTTTCGTCACACTTGTATTTGCTCTTTCGTCAGTTCCTTTGACGACAAGTTGCGTACAATTATGTCATTTCGCAATGACGTTGGAATACGCAGGTTGCGGAGTTTGTTCTCCAGTGCTGCGTCGCGTGTCGCTTTTAGTTCACTGTCTAGTTCAGTCACCCTCTGCTGAAGCAGGTTCATACCGTTCTCACCCATGAACTCACAGCATCAAGTCTTCTCTTGGTCAATTATCTGACGGTATTTGCGCAGTCTCGCGTGGCAATCTTGAAGGAGCACGTGGATCATTCGTCTTGTGTGTTGAAATACTGCTCTTATCCGCACCTCTGTATTAACTGGCGGATTGTATGAAACACATTTCTGCAGCATGTTATCTTCAAGATACCTGTGCAGAAACTGAATCTGCGCATAAGAAGAGGCTACTCAGCGGGCAAATTCTTCCCATCGTTGGGCCAATCGGAGCATGTGACGCCCAAATAAATTGCTAATACAAGCGAAAATGCGAGTCCCAAGAAGTAATTGAGAAGAAGTAGATGCGATCGTTCGGTCAAGAGCCTTATTCGGCTGACGTTTTCGATTGCAACTTGAACCCATCATCAGAGGCAGTAACTGATACGGGTGATTCGTAAACGGGGAGTTGCAGTATTTATAGAATGCTGTCACTATGCTACTGCACAACAACGACAATTAAGGACTCCCCCAAGAGCGATGACGGCTGCGCTCTGGTGCGTTTATTGTTTAATGGCCAGCACGCAGGTCGTTATCCGCTGAAATTTCGTCACCCGTGTTGGAGGATGGCATGATGATTGCTTGGTCATCTGTCTCACTGTCACTGGCGTTGGAAAATGTGTCCCCCTGAGTGCTCCCCGAGTGGTTGATTGCCCTTGCAAAACTGGGTCTCAACACGGAATATGGGTTGGGTAGGTAATTGCACTCGTTAATAGACTGAAGATCTGTAAAACAGGACTCAAGCAACTCACGGATCACGCGAGTATCACCTCTTGCGAGAAATTCAGCATAGTCGAATTTGAATTTGTGGTCGGTTCTCGTCAAATTAGCCACGAATTGAGCATCGGCGTCATTTCCCCAAGAGGCGGCTGGTGGACTCTGATACGGTTTTGACGTATGGACTTGAACGCCAATATTCAGTTTTGTGCGGATTTTTCGTTCATCCCGTTTGCGCATGCACCGGTTGGCGAACTTGCGTGGGTAGCTATTTCCTCTGAACATCAGTTGAAAAGATTGACATTCGGCAATCTTGTCTTCCGGGGCACTGCAGTGCAGCTGAACACGTTTATAAAGCGTCCTTACGCAACTATTTTTGAGGCTGAATTGGTAGTTGCTGTTAAAATTCAGTACTTGCACTCTATTTTTGTCGCTTTCCTGAACACCTTGGTCTTAAGGCCACCACAATCATTGCGACAGACCTGGACGTCAGGGAAGGCCAGCTGGTTGTTTTTCTCCTCCTCCATCGTAAATTGTATGTCCGGGAAGATGCTGTTGAGACAATCTTCGAACGTAAGCACCTTATCCCGTTTGATGACGACGAAGTTGTCATCCCCATACCCAGCCCAGAATTTTGCTCTGTGGTTTTGGAAGACAAGCGACTCCAACCGTTATAGGACCACCTCGGCTATCAGTCTGGGTATTGACTAATCTATTGGTGTTCGGTTCGACCGCTCGTATTTTGTTTCGTCAAACGTGAAGTACATCCTTAGCCAAAACTTCAGCAGCTAAAGGACTTGGGTGTGTGCGATGCAATCCTCGGTTCCGTCCTATTTGCTTCGTAGGAGTACTTTGACGGTCTTGACTGCCAGGTCCTGTCGAAAATAAGTAAAAAGGGACGTGAGACAGAAATATACCATGAAGTCTCTTGGCAGGAGGCTGCCCCTTTAAGTTTCTCCAAGAATTGTGTTGATTAACTGAATGTAGAATCCGAATCAGTGGTCAGAATTTTGAGGCGCCGGAGCAGCCACTTTGCAAGTCCGTTATTTGGAGTGCCTTTGAGCGTTTTGATTGGTCGGACGGGAGAACCCTCCTTGTGTACCTTGGGAAGGGCATAGAACCGTATTAAGGCCATGTCTTTGGCCCTCGCCATTCGTCGGTCAGTCGGTGTTATTGCACCCAAGTTCTCCAATGCCAAAAACCTCAAAATAATTTAACGTGCCAGCTTTTTTACGTGGTTTGTTTCGCATGGGACATAGAACAGGTGATCCTCCAGTAAGTCTTGGGCTTTCTGAAGAAAGTCTGTTCTGTCCAATACGCCGGTGGAATGCCCCTTGTCCGCGGGCACGATGATGATATCTCTGTTGACCTTGAGTTCAGTAAATACATCATGTTCGACCTAAGGGAGAATTTGCGCAGTGTATGAGTCCTTAGCAGGGACAATACCTGGTGCTGGATAAGGTTCTTCGTCACTTCCGTCGCTCCCGTTTGTTTTATGACGGATTTTGCAGCCACAGTCAAGTTTGCAGGTTTTGCATCAGCTGTTTTGAAGGAAGCCTTGTTTCGTCACACTTGTATTTGCTCTTTCGTCAGTTCCTTTGACGAGAGGTTGCGTACAATTATGTCATTTCGCAATGACGTTGGAATACGCAGGTTGCGGAGTTTGTTCTCCAGTGCTGCGTCGCGTGTCACTTTTAGTTCACTGTCTAGTTCAGTCACTCTCTGCTGAAGCAGGTTCATACCGTTCTCACCCATGAACTCACAGCATCAAGTCTTCTCTTGGTCAATTATCTGACGGTATTTGCGCAGCCTCGCGTGGCAATCTTGAAGGAGCACGTGGATCATTCGTCTTGTGTGTTGAAATACTGCTCTTATCCGCACCTCTGTATTAACTGGCGGATTGTATGAAACAAATTTCTGCAGCATGTTATCTTCAAGATACCTGTGCAGAAACTGAATCTGCGCATAAGAAGAGGCTACTCAGCGGGCAAATTCTTCCCATCGTTGGGCCAATCGGAGCATGTGACGCCCAAATAAATTGCTAATACAAGCGAAAAATGCGAGTCCCAAGAAGTAATTGAGAAGAAGTAGATGCGATCGTTCGGTCAAGAGCCTTATTCGGCTGACGTTTTCGATTGCAACTTGAAACCCATCATCAGAGGCAGTAACTGATACGGGTGATTCGTAAACGGGGAGTTGCAGCATTTATAGAATGCTGTCACTATGCTACTGCACAACAATAACAATTAAGGACTCCCCCTAGAGTGATGACGGCTGCGCTCTGGTGCGTTTATTGTTTAATGGCCAGCACGCAGGTCGTTATCCGCTGAAATTTCGTCACCCGTGTTGGAGGATGGCATGATGATTGCTTGGTCACCTGTCTCACTGTCACTGGCGTTGGAAAATGTGTCCCCCTGAGTGCTCCCCGAGTGGTTGATTGCCCTTGCAAAACTGGGTCTCAACACGGAATATGGGTTGGGTAGGTAATTGCACTCGTTAATAGACTGAAGATCTGTAAAACAGGACTCAAGCAACTCACGGATCACGCGAGTATCACCTCTTGCGAGAAATTCAGCATAGTCGAATTTGAATTTGTGGTCGGTTCTCGTCAAATTAGCCACGAATTGAGCATCGGCGTCATTTCCCCAAGAGGCGGCTGGTGGACTCTGATACGGTTTTGACGTATGGACTTGAACGCCAATATTCAGTTTTGTGCGGATTTTTCGTTCATCCCGTTTGCGCATGCACCGGTTGGCGAACTTGCGTGGGTAGCTATTTCCTCTGAACATCAGTTGAAAAGATTGACATTCGGCAATCTTGTCTTCCGGGGCACTGCAGTGCAGCTGAACACGTTTATAAAGCGTCCTTACGCAACTATTTTTGAGGCTGAATTGGTAGTTGCTGTTAAAATTCAGTACTTGCACTCTTTTTGTCGCTTTCCTGAACACCTTGGTCTTAAGGCCACCACAATCATTGCGACAGACCTGGACGTCAGGGAAGGCCAGCTGGTTGTTTTTCTCCTGCTCCATCGTAAATTGTATGTCCGGGAAGATGCTGTTGAGACAATCTTCGAACGTAAGCACCTTATCCCGTTTGATGACGACGAAGTTGTCATCCCCATACCCAGCCCAGAATTTTGCTCTGTGGTTTTGGAAGACAAGCGACTCCAACCGTTATAGGACCACCTCGGCTATCAGTCTGGGTATTGACTAATCTATTGGTGTTCGGTTCGACCGCTCGTATTTTGTTTCGTCAAACGTGAAGTACATCCTTAGCCAAAACTTCAGCAGCTAAAGGACTTGGGTGTGTGCGATGCAATCCTCGGTTCCGTCCTATTTGCTTCGTAGGAGTACTTTGACGGTCTTGACTGCCAGGTCCTGTCGAAAATAAGTAAAAAGGGACGTGAGACAGAAATATACCATGAAGTCTCTTGGCAGGAGGCTTGCCCCTTTAAGTTTCTCCAAGAATTGTGTTGATTAACTGAATGTAGAATCCGAATCAGTGGTCAGAATTTTGAGGCGCCGGAGCAGCCACTTTGCAAGTCCGTTATTTGGAGTGCCTTTGAGCGTTTTGATTGGTCGGACGGGAGAACCCTCCTTGTGTACCTTGGGAAGGGCATAGAACCGTATTAAGGCCATGTCTTTGGCCCTCGCCATTCGTCGGTCAGTCGGTGTTATTGCACCCAAGTTCTCCAATTCCAAAAACCTCAAATTAATTTAACGTGCTAGCATTTTTACGTGGTTTGTTTCGCATGGGACATAGAACAGGTGATCCTCCAGGAAGTCTTGGGCTTTCTGAAGGTAGTCTGTTCTGTCCAATACGCCGGTGGAATGCCCCTTTTCCGCGGGCACGATGATGATATCTCTGTTGACCTTGAGTTCAGTAAATACATCATGTTCGACCTAAGGGAGAATTTGCGCAGTGTATGAGTCCTTAGCAGGGACAATACCTGGTGCTGGATAAGGTTCTTCGTCACTTCCGTCGCTTCAGTTTGTTTTATGACGGATTTTGCAGCCGCAGTCAAGTTTGCAGGTTTTGCATCAGCTGTGTTGAAGGAAGCCTTGTTTCGTCACACTTGTATTTGCTCTTTCGTCAGTTCCTTTGACGAGAGGTTGTGTACCATTATGTCATTTCGCAATGACGTTGGAATACGCAGGTTGCGGAGTTTGTTCTCCAGTGCTGCGTCGCGTGTCACTTTTAGTTCACTGTCTAGTTCAGTCACTCTCTGCTGAAGCAGGTTCATACCGTTCTCACCCATGAACTCACAGCATCAAGTCTTCTCTTGGTCAATTATCTGACGGTATTTGCGCAGCCTCGCGTGGCAATCTTGAAGGAGCACGTGGATCATTCGTCTTGTGTGTTGAAATACTGCTCTTATCCGCACCTCTGTATTAACTGGCGGATTGTATGAAACAAATTTCTGCAGCATGTTATCTTCAAGATACCTGTGCAGAAACTGAATCTGCGCATAAGAAGAGGCTACTCAGCGGGCAAATTCTGCCCATCGTTGGGCCAATCGGAGCATGTGATGCCCAAATAAATTGCTAATACAAGCGAAAATGCGAGTCCCAAGAAGTAATTGAGAAGAAGTAGATGCGATCGTTCGGTGAAGAGCCTTATTCGGCTGACGTTTTCGATTGCAACTTAAACCCATCATCAGAGGCAGTAACTGATACGGGTGATTCGTAAACGGGGAGTTGCAGTATTTATAGAATGCTGTCACTATGCTACTGCACAACAATAACAATTAAGGACTCCCCCTAGAGTGATGACGGCTGCGCTCTGGTGCGTTTATTGTTTAATGGCCAGCACGCAGGTCGTTATTAGCTGAAATTTCGTCACCCGTGTTGGAGGATGGCATGATGATTGCTTGGTCACCTGTCTCACTGTCACTGGCGTTGGAAAATGTGTCCCCCTGAGTGCTCCCCGAGTGGTTGATTGCCCTTGCAAAACTGAGTCTCAACACGGAATATGGGTTGGGTAGGTAATTGCACTCGTTAATAGACTTAAGGCCTGTAAAACAGGACTCAAGCAACTCACGGATCACGCGAGGGTCACCTCTTGCGAGAAATTCAGCATAGTCGAATTTGAATTTGTGGTCGGTTCTCGTCAAATTAGCCACGAATTGAGCATCGGCGTCATTTCCCCAAGAGGCGGCTGGTGGACTCTGATACGTTTTTGACGTATGGACTCGAACGCCAATATTCAGTTTTGTGCGGTTTTTTTCGTTCATCCTGTTTGCGTTTGCACCGGTTGGCGAACTTGCGTGGGAAGCTATTTTCTCTGAACACCTGCTGAAAAGATAGATATTTGGCAATCTTATCTTCCTGTGCACTGCATTGTAGCTGAACACGTTGATAAAGCATCCTTACGCAACTTTTTTTGAGGCTGAATTGGGAGTTCCTGTTAAAATTCAGTACTTGCACTCTATTTGTCGCTTTCCTGAACACCTTGGTCTTAAAGCAACCACAATCATTGTGACAGACGTGGACTTAGAGGAAGGCCAAATGGTTGTTTTCCTCCTCCTGTATCGTGAATTGTATGTCCGGGAAGTTGTTGTTGAGATAATCTTTGAACGTAAGCAACTGATACCGTTCGATAACGACGAAGGTGTCATCCAAATACCCAACCCAGAATTTCACTCTGTGGTTTTGGAAGAACAACAACTCCAACTGTTAAATTTCCGTTAACGTTCCGACTCCGAAATTTTCTGAATGAACTCATAGACCAGCTGACCTCTCCGCTCAATAAGATCTTTGAACTTTCGATGGCGGAGGGAACGCCACCTACCATGTGAAAGCTGGCCATTATCGCATTGATCTATAAAGGTGGAGGAGAACATCACCATATAGATTCAGATCAGTCAGTTTCACAAAATTTTTTGTTTCAAAATAATGGAGAAAATAATCAAAAAGGGATCTGATGGAACATATTGAAGAGAACAACTGGCTAAGTTCCGATGAACATGAATTTAAAAATGGTCGATTCTGCCTCAAGGACATGGTCATATCCTTGGAGAGCTAGATTAAATCATGAGAATTGCATTTGTCAGTCGATGCGGTCTACGTTGACTTCAGCAAAGCCTTTTATGAGGTCCCACACAGATGCCTGGTATCGAAGCTGCACCAAATGTGCGTGACTGGCAACTCACTCAAGTATCTAGCCGACTTTCTCACAGGCAGGCGCCAACGTATTTGTATTGGTGACGCCCAGTCGCACTGGGAACCAGTAAGGTTCCACAGGGGAGCGTTCTATGTCAAATTCTGATTCTCATATACGTGAACGACTGCCTAGATTGTCTCACATGCGAAAAGGTCATGTTTGCTGCTTATCAGAAGTTATGGATTTTTTTATTTTATTTATTTATTGCCAGTTTACAAGCATGGTCAAAAAATATATACAGTAGATGGTCAAGTTGACAGTGAAAAAAACTCCTGATCGTTGTTTCAGGTGTTTTCAGGAGAAAAAACTGCAGCTTATTGAGTAATTAAAGTTCTGGACAGGGAAGCGTTAACACAGGTGCCCGGTGAAGAACCTCTCCATTCAGTGTTACGGATCCGGTATTCTGCACCAGCAGGTATGTCGGCGAGTGGCTGGTCGCTGTCGACTGAGAAATATGCCGATTGAGGTCTGCAGAGCCAGAAATATTGCCCTCAGCATGAAGACCGGCACAGGATTCAGAGTCCGTAAACGCCATCAGAACCGAAGAGAGCTACAACAGTGTCAGCACCCAAAAGTTTTGGAAGGAGTCCTGAATGTAGAAAACTAGTGACAGTTCGCGTAAACAAGGGATAGCTTTGCTGAATTTTGATACTTCTAGGTAGCTTATTCCAGATTGCTATATCGTTTACCGAAAAAAGTGTCGGTATCTAACTGTGTGTGCCAAAGGAAGAAATAAAAATACATCTCGATGACTGGTGCGCCAAGAGTGGTGGAGGTGCCTCAGAGATGTAAGGGGGTTAAATGTACCACTGTTTAGTAGTTTAAACAATAAAAATAGTCCCTTCTGTAATCTGCGAAGCCACAGCGGGTCCAGGCTTTTAAGCTCACAGCGTCGGTGGTAGGGCAGGTTTCAGTGATCTGAATAGAAAACTCTTTTTGTAAAGAAGTGCTGGACTGATTCTATCTTCTTTCGTTCACTAGCGTGCAGAAGACTAAATAGAAACGAGCAGTATTCCAGACTAGGCCTGACACATTTTATAGAGGCTGATTCTTATTTTGACGGTTTTAAAATTTCTGAGTACTAAACCCAGTAGTTTGGCGTGCTTTCGAGACAATCAGGGCGCAGTGCTCTGACAGATTAATACTAATAGAATATGATATGCAAAGATCCTTTATAACTCCGGGCACATAAAGATCGTGACCGTCTATGCTTAGGTGGGGCTGATGGTTGTCGCCAATAACCAAAACGGAGCACTTTTGCCAAGAAAGTGAGAGGCGCCATGTGCGACACCACTGAGCAAAGGCCTGAACATCCTTTTTTAAGAGCTCAAGCACGATGTTGCGATCAACCGGTTTATATCGATAGGCAACTTTTAAATCGTCAGCGTACATAAAGGGCCTACCATACTGAAAACAATCAGGAACATCGTTGACAAAAGAGGCAAAATAGAAGCGGGCCGAGCACGCTGCCCTGAATAACTCTGCTCCCCCTGCATGCGTGGGGTTGGCGATAACATCAGAAATTTTAACCCGCTGTGCGCGAGCATTCAAATAGGAAATTATTAAGTTCAGAAGCTTGTCACCTATGCCGAAGGAGGCAAGTTTCAGCAGTAGGAGATCATGGTCAACACGATCAAAAGCCTTAGTGAAATCGAAAACCAGGCTGAGCCGCATTTATTAGGTTATTCTCTCTTAGGTGACACATCATCTTGTCTTTGATCAAGGTCTCGAAGATCTTCGAGACTGCTGGTAGTGTATTTATTGGCCTAAAGTCGTCAATTGACGTAGGTCGGCCGTGTTTCTGAATAGGCAGTATGTGCGATTCCTTCCATAAAAGTAGGAAAAGTTTCACTTTCAAGAGCAAGATTAAATATCTTATACAGAAGGGACGGAAAAATATCGTTTGCGTCCGCCTTTAGAACGCTAACCGGGACGCCATCTGGTCCTGGACTGTAAGATTGACGAAAACGCCGAATGGCTACGGTCACGTCACAGAGGGTAAAAGTTATGGTTTCGAGGACGTTACCGGTCCAAACCCGGATGTTAGGAAAGGGCGCGACGGTATGTTCACTAAACGTTCTAGACAAGAAAGCATTGAAGCTATCAGCAGTCAACTTAGCGTCAGCTTTTGGGTTTCCTAAAGCATCTCGAAGTACGGGGTGCTGCGTTTTTCTCTGCATTTTTAGTGTGCGCGAAAAAAGCTTCGCGACATTTAACGAAGGGTTTTCGGCAAAGGTAACCTCATCGGCTTGTCGTTTTTCGTCAGACAGCCTCTTAGCCTCTTCAAAGATTTGTTTGATCAAGGGCAGGACTTAGGTGTCGTTTTGTAGATAAAAACGACGGGAGAGTCTACACAGTCTACGGTGGAATGATAAAGGGAGGATTGTCAGAGGCCGCAATTGTGCCCTAGAATTGGCTGAGACGGAACATCTGCGGGGTCATCCCTACAAACTGCAGAGGAAGTTTGTCCATACGGAAGTCCGTCGGAACGCCTTTTCGCAGAGGGTCGTTGGAGCATGGAACGTACTCCCTGAGGATGTTGTCCTTTCAGAAACTGTTGATGCATTTAAATTCAAACTAGATACTCATTTTCTGAGAAACTATTGTCAATATAATGAAGATTGTGTAAACAGTGGCAGGTTGCGCCTGGCCCACACATATCGATGACCCTACATTTTCATTTGTCAGATATATCACTGTAAACATTTATACTATTGACATTTTTGCATATGAATAGGGAGCTCAAGGGCGAAAGCCTACTTTCCTCAATAAAGTGACTTAAAGTGACTTAAAATGACTTCATCCTTGACATTAATTAATTTTCTTACGGGGAACAAAACGAGAAATGAGTGGACCAAGAACTTTGTAAAAAGTATCCGTACAAACATTCACATCCGAACATACAAAGAAGTTAGGCCAGTCATGGGAATTTAGGTATGTTAGCAATTCCGTCATATTTGCTGATCTGAAATCACGGAAAAAGCTATATTTTTTGGAAAACGTTTCAGCAGCCTCTAGTTCTAGTGCAGAAAGAACTATAGTATGATCAGAATTCCCAAGTGGATCTAAAGGTGACACTGACCATGGCTGACAACCTCTACAAAAAATAAGATCAAGTATGTTTGATCCTCGGGTGGGAAAATCAACCACCTGGTCCCACATGCCTATATAGATGGCCTCAAGAAGGTCTTCGAACTTTGCAGGACTGGAAGTTGGAAACCAGTGAACTTCAGGAAGATTGAAGTCACCTGCAATCAAGCAGTACTTCAGATGTAAGTCAGCTGCGGCGTGAAATGCCAGCGAGAGACAAAGATCGTAATCCTCGCTGGCATTGGGTGGGCGATAGACACTACCAACGAGTACAGAGTAGTTATCTTTTAGAACTACTCGGAGCCAACAGCTCTCCTCTACCGCGGTAAATTGGCGATAGCCCAATGGAAAAAAATGTAAGTTGTTGCCTAACATAGATACAGCTTCATCCGCAACGGCCCTCGTGTCGATCATTCCGAATGTAAGCGTAGCCTAGAATAGAGAGTTCGGAGTCGGATACACAGGGTGTTGCCCATGTCTCTGTAACTATTACAATGTCGGGGCGGTGGATGAAAACCAGCGTCTGGAGCAAAGGCATCTTATTAAGCAGAGATCTGGCATTGAGGACGATTTGTTTAAGCGGGCACGTTTTTGGTTTCTGAAACGTGACAGTTAGGCTGTCAGGGTGACTGCCTTTGGCCAGAGAAATGCTTTTTTTCACTTGAACTATCTGTCCATCCCTTATTTTGAGATTTGCCTCACCATTGGTCTTTCGTTTTTCCAGTTCTATTATTAGCTGTCGTATTTTCATTCGCTCTTTCAACCCATATTCCGGTTAAAAAACACTTCAGAATGCGGACTCCGTAGGGTTGCTTTTTTCTGTAGCAGGAGCTGTGCCTGTGCTTCGTTTTCCAAGATGATTTTAAAAGGTCTTGGTCGATGATTTTAATCGGGTGTAGACAGAGCCTTCCCTATTCTTTATGCCTTGAGAATATTAATGGACTCGCCGTCCGTCAGCAGCGTTTTTGCATACAATTGAAGGAGTTCCAATTCATGTTTAACTCGCTCCTTTGGAATAATTGAAGCTGACTCCGGGACACCTTTAATGACTACATTCTGTTTTAGACTCAATCTAGGGCCCGTTTGTAACTCAGATCTTTCAGCTGAGTGAGTACTGGTAACCAGCTCACTTTGCCTGATAGGTCCAGATGAGCCGGGTGTTGGGCAGGCTGGAGCCAAATCTCTGCACGACTTGTTCTTCTTAGACCTTTTCTTCTTTGGCTTTACAAACTCGCCAAATTCTTCAACATCGCATGTTGCTGCAACGTCTACCAGTGATGTAGCGATGGGCGGTAAAGCCAGATTAGTGCTGATGCTACCCGAACTAAGTACCGGTGGAATGGCGCAAGGACTAGATGGGGCTCCCTTCGGAAGTAGCGAAAATTCCTCCGGTTTACCGGGTCCACCTATCGCGATATGTTTTCTGTGACTTTTATTTAAGCTTGAAGAAGCTATATATGAATACGAATTTTGCTTTGTGGAAGGTTAATTACGAACAGGAGCTTTTTTAGCAGTTGGGTAAGATATAGATTTTTTTAAGTTATCTATTTCTTGTCTAAGATTGCTCATTTCCTGCTCCATCCCTGAGAATTTCTGCTGGAGGCTGAAACACCCCATACATGTTTCGTCTTCGTAAAGCTACATTAGTTAAGCTTACTGAAACCTTTTACCCCATTTAGCGGGAGGTGAACAATTAGCAGAATAACGATAGTTACAATTGTTTTCTGCTTGTCCATTAAATTTCTTAACAAGATCCCCTGCCAATACGGCCGAGTGGGTAGAGGCGCCGATAGACGATCCCAAGCAACTAGGTCGTGGACCAATTTTTTGTGACAATAAACTTATGGAACTTGAGTTTTGCATGTTATAATTGCCACAAAATTAACAGAGAGTCAGTTAGGATATTCAAAAATAAGAATATGAAAATATAAGGACTCAGCCTTTGGTTTGAGCCCCTTCCGCGATTGAGAGCAGATGCAGGGAGCCCACAGCCGGCATGAGTTTCAGAAAGCAGCAAAGATCGAGGGTCCAAGTCACAGTTTACAAACTCAGAGGAATATAAAGACAATTCTTTCAGAATTTTCCAGCACCGTGTCTTCTACACTGAGGTAGAGACTAAAAACTCGTAGGCTCGAGGTACTTGAAATCCGAAACCAATTTCAAACTGAAACGGAAAAACTGGAGGATGTGTGGAAGTTACAAAATAATTTGGATCGCTTGCAAGTGTGATTTTATACGTGGCTGCTGAACCTTTATTTCAACAGATGCCAAGTTTCCGTCTACGGACTAGTTACAGAAGGGTGATTAGGTTTGGACATCAAAACTTCATCAGCGGTCACCCACTCGAGCAAGTAAATGAGCTAAATGACTTAGGTGTATGGATAACGTCCACTCTCAAACTATCGTCACATTGTGCCAAGATAGCAAAGAAGGCGATATGTATCCTAGAAGCGATCAGGATATCCTTCGTTAATTTTGACGATGAGCTACTTCAGCGCATGTTTTGAACATTCGTCCAGCTGGTGTTGGAATATTATGTTCAGGCGTGGCGCCTTTGGACAAAGCAAAACTACACTCTGTTGGAGTAAGCTCAATTGAGGGCGAAGAAACTAGTCAGTGGATTTGAGTGCCTACCCTATGGCGGCTGACTATAAAGACCTAAAATGTTTCCCCTCAAAAAGCAATAGAGAGGGATATGATCTTGGTCTTCAACCTTGTCAGATGAGTTGACTGTTCTCTTCCACGATGGATTTTTGAATTAGCAAGCACGACAAATCTCTGAGGGTCACCGATAGAAACTAAAGACGAACTACGCAAAACCTGAAGTGCAGGCCAATTTCTTTTCCCATCGGGTGGGTAAATGAATGGAATAAACTGCCTAGTTCGGTTGTTTCGGCTGAGAGCGTTGCAATATTTAAAAGAAGGCTTGAGGTATTTTTTTACTGTATGAAAATGCATTTTAGTCGACATAAATGATTGCTATACAATAACCACAGTGTCATGCTATGTATGCACTTTTCGATGGCGTCTGTCTTTAAATAGGGTTTTCCAAAGATCTGCCTATCTCCCATAAATATACTGGATTATACTGAATTATATATTATGTCTTTTTCATGATATCAGTGACCCGGAGTCGGTTATAGCGTCCCTCGAGGTTAACAGACACTTCGACCAAAAATGCAATCTTGTTATTAAAGGGACTCACGAGTCCACTTCTCTGATTGCAAAGGAAAGGAAAGTACATGATGCCACTGTCTTCGGAGCATACTCAAATGCCATTCTTCAAGATGGCGAATGCATTATCGTTCACAAAGCATTCCTTTTAGGGAACGCAAGTGTTATACATGAACTATCATTTCCGAGGCCTCTTAAAATAATTCTTGAAAATGATGTTAAGGCTTCACGCCTCCTAGAATGGACAACAGCTCTTCATAGCTCACACCGGGATATGTTTTTCAGTCGGATTACGAATCAACGGAAAGACATCTCATGACGATGCTGAAAACTGAACTGAAGAGGAGAACCGAAGCGGGGGAAAAATTGCTCCAAATAAAGGAAAGGGAAATAAAAGTGATGAAGAGGTCTTTCTTGGGCAGACAACCTACATCATCAGAGCTGGTCCCCACCAAGACAGAGGACTCTAATTACGAAGTATTCAACTGAACAGAGCTCATGTAACAAAAGAAAGGCGCTTCAAAACTCGGTGGACGACCACTCATCAGACCACCGCCTGGGCGGGATATACACCAGTTCGTCTCGGGAAGCACTGACAGATTCTAGAATTCAATCCCACGAAATGAGCAGCAGTCAATAACGAGGAGTTAAACAGACTTAACTTGAGTTTTTTTATACCAATTCTCAAAATCTACTTTCGAAAATAAACGAAAAGAAGGCACTAGTCTCCTAACGAAACACCAATGTCGTTGTCAGTACGGAAATATGGCTCAAAGCCGAAACCGCGGATAGCGAGGTTTCGATAGATGGATACCAGCTCTTTTGAAGAGACCATCAAAATAGACAAGGATCTGGGGTGGCCGTCTACATAAGGACAGAAATCTCGGCAGTCGAACGAGCGCACACCATCTTCCTTGAATATGAACTTCTCTGGATAAAGATTGAAAAGGATTGTTCACAAAACCTACAATTATTGACAATCTACAGATGACCAAACATTCTGAGTGCAGCTGATGAGTCAATCCTTCATTTGATCAAGGAAGTATCAAATCACCAGGAGATGATTAATGCTGTAGATTTCAAAGCATCGACAGTGGATAAGGTAAATCGGATATTTGATGGTGTGCCAACTTCATTTGTCTGTAATTTAATGGATATAAATCTTGACCAATCTCTGGCACAGAAGGTTAACTTACTAAAGAAATTAATAGAAAATCAGAGAGCCAATTGCCAAGACCTAGTATTTATGGAAACTTTTCTAAAAGTAATGAAGTGTATTCTTATGCACCTTACGGTAAGAGTGACCGTACTACGCTGCTGCAGGAATGCGCACTTTATTCTCAACGCCCGAAGAGGAAGAAATCGAAGCGAAAGATATAGAAGACTGATTTTAACGCGATGAACAAAAGACTGATGTCCGTGAAATGAGATGATTTGCTCAAAGGTAATCCAAAGAATGATTGGCGATCGTTTAAGACGATTTCACTCGACCTGATTGAGCGTTATTGTCCAGTGATGTTACAAAAAAGACTAGACACCCTGCCTGGTTAACAAGATAACTTAACTGGCAGTTAAAGAAGAAAAATAAAAAATGGAAGGTATCCATGGAAACAGGGTCAGCAGAACATCTCGAGGAATAGCGTTGCAAACAAAATGCTGTCAAAAAACTTATCCGTCAATTAAGGAAGAACTATGAATCCAGAATTATCCAGCAGGCTTGAAATCAGCCCATAATATATTTCCATTATATAAATAGTCGAAAAATAACAAAGACCCAGTTGCAGTACTTATTGATTGGAATTATGTAGAAGTCGTTCAAAATGGCGAGAAGGCCATGCACTTGGGTTGGTTCTTTGCCTCGGTATTCACTAGAGAAACTAAGCTTCAGCTTGACAATATGAACATTGCAGTTGAAAACACTGGTCAAGTGGCTGAATTTATACTCTTCCCGGTACTACTCGCAGAACTAGAACTTTAAAAACTCAACGAAGAAAAGTAAGCTGGTTTGGACAATAAACCGGCAAAAGTTCTATCAAGAATTGGTGGGAGACCTCTCAAAACCACTAGCGCATATATTCAATTCATTATTTGAATCAGGGAGACTGCCATCCGAATGGAAGGCAGACAACAATTATCGGCTTGTCAGCTTAACCTCTATTTGCTGTAAAATAATGAAATCTATAATGAAGAAGGCGACCATGAAGTTCCTGTAGGAAAACCGATTACTCTCAGAGCTCCAGCATGGATTCATATAGAATTGCTGTTGTCTTTCAATTTTATTGCTCTCAACAAAGCGGTGTACTCGCTAATTGTATGGACATGGTAGGATTGACGTCGTCTACACTGATTTCAAGAAGGCGTTTGACAGTGTCCAAAACAAACATCAAATCTATAAACTATGTGAAATTGGAAAACGAGGAATGCTGCTAGCATGGATCACAGATTTCCTTACAGGAAGATTTCAAACTGTGTACATCGATATCTCGAAGTCAACACCTACTTCGGTTCAAAGTGGTGATTCGCAAGGCTCCGTCTTAGGACCGTTACTCTTCTTAGTCTACATCAACTACTGTGTCAACGACCTGGGTTGCAGTACCATCATGATTGCAGACGATGTTAAATTGTGTAGGCCCATCAGATCTAATGCCGATAGGCATGCACTTCCAGAGCGTCTCAATTGTCTGCTCGTTGACTCTTAAGTTTTAACGTTGGGAAGTTTGTGGTCCTTCGAATCCGTATCAGTAGGACCAGTGAGGAGAATGGTTCCTACCAATACCTTCTCGATGGCAGTCGCTTGCAATTGTTTCGGAAAAGAAAGACCTTTATTTCTAATAGACTCCTCAGTCTAACTATCTTCACAGGGTCTAAAGGCAGCTAAACACGCGACATATGTCTCATTTGCGCTCAGATGAGAATTTGTGCAGATTGATAAGGAACTCTTATGAAAAATCTACGGGGAATTGGTTCGATCTCACTTAGAGCATGCCATCCAGACGTAGTCAAGTATCTAACTCATCTGTCTTATGAAGCGAGACTAACTGAACTTGATGTGTTTCCTCTCCATTACAGGCAAATACGCGGTGAACTCATCCCAACCTACAGGATTGTCAGAGGCCACAATTGTGCCCTAGAATTTTCTGTCTTCCTCAATTGGGCTGGGACGAAAATTTCAATGGGATCATCCCTTAAAACTGCAGAGGATGTTGCTCCATGCGGACGTCCGACTGAATGCCATTTCGTAGAGGCTCATTGGAGCATGGAATGGACTCGCTGAGGAGGTGCTCCCTTCAGAAACTATTACCACATTTAAATGCAAACAAGAAACTCATTTGCTGCGAAACGTTTTTACATATAATGAAATTTGTGTCAATAGCGGCAACTCGCGCCTGGCCCATACATACAGATGAACCTATATTAAGATTTGTCAGAATTATTGCTGTCAAAATTTAGTATATTGCCATTTTTGAATGTGGATAAGGAGCTCAAGGGAGAAAGTATATTGCCATCATAGAGTGACTTAAAGTGACTTATCTATCTATCTCATATTTTAATTAATCCCCTTGTTTCAAGGATAGTTTCTCCATCTCCTTCATCCTTCAAAATATAAGTTTGGAGTACCCTCCGTTGGTTAATATAGGAAAAAGCCCATGCGAGAAAGGCAAAAAACCTCAAATATGCGATGCAACTGGGTGATTACTACTTTAGCAACCTTGAGTAAGATGACTTTAAAACAATCACCGACCCATTGTAACAACGAAGCAACTATTCAATTGTGGCGTACGTCACTTGTTCTGTGATGTGGTTTATCTTTCTTCGTACTATTTGCGTCACATTTTTATTTTTCAGCCTTATCGTATTCCTGCAGTTCCTTCAGACAGTAAAAATCTTTCATTAGAGCATTCAATAGCGGTTTTTAAAATGCTTGTGACACTTCGCCGCGACATGTTCATTATACAAAACGCGCGTACCTGTTGAATTGTGCGATGCCAAATATTTAGCCTTTGGGAAGACCATGACAGGGGAAGCTTTAAACTATTCTCGTTTTGCGTGAAATTCCAAGTGACATACCCATAGAACGTATGGTTACTTGGTATTTTGTAACGTTTCCTTGATTTAATTACACATGGCTTATTTGCCTCGTTGGAGAATTTCTTACCTCGTCTGTTTTTTTTCAGTAATCATGTTGCGATTCCTCCTTAGCACATGCCTGTTTCTATGTATTAGGGCTATCCGCTCGCTCTTTTTGCCACGTCATCGCCTTGTGCTACTGGATGGCGGTATACCGATATAGCGTCCAGTACAACGTTTTAGTATGTGCATGTTTACTTCTTGAATGCAATTGTTAAAAATAGTCAGGTAATTTCACTTTGACACCTCTTTTTTCTGGGTCGCGGGACTAAAATCCTGCTAATCCGAGTTGATTTTGTCCAGTTGAAACCAAGATATTGCTTTAACTGATCTTACACATCTTCTTAGACGTCGGGATACTGACCATTCGTATACGAATTCGCCTCACTAAACTATTACAATTTCTTGGAAACTTTATCATTTTACGTGGATCTAAAGACCTAGAACTTTTGATCTCCTCGTAACTTGTCCTTTTGTTCATTTTGATACGTGCTGAAAAAGCCAACTTATGCGTTCATGCAACAACCATAATAGCTTTGTGTGGTTTCACGTAGTTTAATGTATTCGGGCTGGCTGGGTCTTAGCTGTATCTTTACCATGGAACTCTTTAGTTGTAGCTTAGGAATGGCACTGTTTTAGCGTAACCATAATCGAAACATGCATGTCTGGATGCACTGCTGTCTAGCACTTACTTTATATAAAGTATTCAACAGAGGTCAGGAATGAGTATCAAGGCCAAATAGGGACCTGAGATTAAGGGGCTAAGTGCCCCGATGTCTCAACTGTTGAGCTTGCTAAGGGAAATAAAAAGGTGGTAAACTTCCTCGAAATTATCTAACCCGTGTGTAACTAGCTCTTAGCCCCTAATCCTCTGCAAGTTTTTTTATCATTCGAAATCTCCGTTTGTTTAAGATATATTTTAAATTTTTGTGTTTTGGTTGCACAACCCTTTAGCATATATGAGGCATGTACCCAAATAGTTGGTCTACGCCTAATCAGCACTCGCCATTGCCTCATCAACCCTTCAATCCGGTCAGCACTCCGGGTGCTCCTCCGAATTATGGACCTACAGCAGAAACCAAGGCGGCACCACCACTGATAAACGGATCTTCTTATGGCTTGTGAGTGGTTCTTATTGTGACAGTCAGTCCATCCTACACTTATCTATCTTACTTGACTGAATATTTCCTGGATTTATACAAATTTGATTATGACTGTTATTATTGATACAGATTGGTTAACAGTAACTGTTTTTTTCTGTATTTAGTAAGTTATTCGGTATCGAAGCCCAATCCAATGCCCTCGTGCTATTATCACTCCATACCCGTAATCGCTTTTACGCCAAACTGCCTAGTGCCCATTTCGTACCCAATCTTCTTTAAAGGTCGTCATACTATCCGCTACCCACGGGTGCGCCAGGTAGCTAGCAGTCAGGTTAACGGGAGACCCTCAATGGTCTACAAAAATTTTATGTGCCCGAACTCTTGTGTTTGCCTTTGATTGCTACAGCAGGCATAAGTTGTTGCAGGTGGAGCCGTATTCTTATACCGTCCATTCCGGTCTGACAAATATCCGATCAAATTTACAAAATAACTGTCTCAAATGTCAGAGTCGGCCAAAAGTGCCCAGCTTTAGTTGAATAATGACTTCTCAGTGATTTACCTATGGGAGAAGGCTCGGACGCTATTGCGCTCCATTGTATCTCCATGTTTTGGTACTATTATCATCCGCGAACTAGCATCCTCCCTGTGCGCATCATTATTTAGACCGTAGGATCCCTTTCTTATGGAACCTCGGACTACCGTCATCTACTCCCACCCCACGCGCTTGATTATTCTTACATTTGCGTTGTTCATACAGCTCGACACGTTAGAAAACCAATTAATGCACACCATTTGACTGAAAACTTTGCCCACCGTCTTCGAGCGCTCATTTACAGGTGACCACAACTTCAATTGCAAGGCCCCTGCACTGATGGCTATGACCAATACAAAAATGACGCGAAAATTCCTCGAGGCCTTGTACTTCAACTAAAACAGTACGAAACCATCGCGTCGAACTGTATGTACAGTACCGTCTGCCCGATCTTTCTTTGACAATCTACGCCAACCCTGAATCAGCACCCTGAGGTTTTACTGAACTGCTACTCTCTTATCCACTCAACGCACCAACGTTACTTCCCGCCCTTTATCCTTATTCCGTATTTTGCCTCCATCCTCTGAACTGTCTGTGTCTGGCTTGTTAGTAAGCTTTCAATCTGTTAACTATGGTAATGTGCCCACTGACTAAAAGCTCGTTATCGTCAGTAGCACCGCTGGATGGCTGACAGAATGGGATAGAGCAAGATTCCAACCATAAAAGTGCAGGTGAAAAACCTATTTGACACGAAACACATGTCTGGGCTTTTCGATAGTACCTATGTTGGGAGTACGGTATACCATCTTTGCCATCTGCCGTGATATATGGAACCAGCCGGAGGTCCCCTGACCGCATGAGACATCTACTCCACGTTGTCCGAACAGAGAGCAACAACTGGTCAGCCCATCTGGTTATGGATATATCTCGCAACCACCACGACAGTCGCACAGGGGACAGGGGTAATATGAGTGTGCCAGAGGTTGGCCACGGAGGGACCAAAGCTAATCCTCAGCCAGCAGGCACATTGGATTTCATGCGCTAAGCATGCCTATAATACGAGACAGGTGGCGAGTCAGAACAACTCTAAGCAAACAGGAACAAACATCTCTCCAATCTGATGGTGGAAACGAAGTTTCAGAAACGTCATCACTAATGCAGTGTGGTTCATGAAAGCGCCTTTTTTTCTTCGTCTTCTTTGGGGGGGGGGGGGGGGGGGAATGATGAACCGATTCATTAATCTGTATCTGTCCTGCTTTCTTGTCCAATACGTGCCTGACGGTCTCGTATGACGCTGGCAGATTGATCCTACGGTTGCTCGCATTGGCATCGGATTGTCGGGCTTCGATTATCTCCTTCGCCATTTAGCTTTGGGCTCTGCTGACTACTGAACTATCGAAGCCGAGGCTGTACATGGCGACATGCGATCGCACGTCTTTTTGTTTTATGGCTAGGGTGTACTCAAGCATGCACGATTTCAGTCGTTTGTCGATCATGCCGCAGTGATTGATTGGACAGTATATCTGTATAGGAATTCGCCATAGTGTAAGTCTTGCATTATGTCTACGAACTATAATGTTAACCCTGTCAGGACTGTTCTTTTTCGTTATTAAATTATAAGTACAAGTAAATTCACTTGCACCCCAGAAAGGATCAGAATGCTTATTATCCCCGAGTTTTCTGGGAAGGGCTTGGCTGTTTCAAATTCATCTGTGGGCTTCAGTTACTCAGACTTTTGTAAAAATCTTCTCATATAATAACAAACGCCCTCTTTAACATTGCCAGTGTCCCACATCCTGCACTCGCTCCCGGTCAACAACCTCAGGAGCCTCACCCGTCCACCTATTATCAGGATAATGTGGCCCCTCTCACTGCCCATTTCGATTCAATGACTATGAGTCAAACTAAGACCCAACAACCCCAGCACCAACCGTCGTACCTGCAGCAACAGCCGTATTACCAGGAACAACAACCGCATTATCAGGCGCAACAGCCGCCACCAACTCAGCATTCCCAGTTCCTAGCTGGATCACCTCCTCTGCCGCCACTGTCCGTCAGCTCTAGTGCTTACGGCACTGCAGCCCCTCCATATGGAGGTGGACAACCCCAAGTTAGTGGTCAGCCGCCCTTTAGTGCTGCCTACGGTGCAGCTGCAAGCTACGCCAACGAGACTTTTACCCCACCGGCTGTACCATCAGCAACTCCTGCACAACCCACTCCGACGAACCCTGCTCACCTCTCAACTGGCTTTCCGCCGATGAACATGATACCCCCCATGGGTGGACCCCCTGGACCCACCCAGTATCAACCACCGTCTGCAGGCCCCCCGCCCATGCCCCCTCAGGCCGGTGGCTTAGCTCCAGCACCAACGGCGCCTTCTAGTCGCGCGATGGCCGACAATATGCCAAGTGCTGTTGAGGTAATTTGTATTTGATACCGGCAACTTGCTCGTGTTTGCGCCCGACGACATTCAGTTGATTGTGTATTTATAGTCCACGGGAACACATCTGGGGGTGCGTAGCGGCTGAGCCCGTTGTTTATACCGCGCACTACTCGCGCAAATAGTTATAAATACCAAGCAGTTGCACTCGTTACTTACGCCGTTCTAGCAAATCAAACTTAAAACGCATTCCTTTTGCATCGCTACAATGTGAACAAGTATTGGAAGCTAGCCGGCTGCCGAGTTAGTTTTTAGAGCAGTTTGTTCTCTAAATGTTTCCTTGTTTGGTTTAATTTCAAACCTCCCCTCCCCCTACCTTTCTAGATCCCTAAGCATGAAATGTGCCTTCACTTAGGGCTCTTTCTCCCCCGCGCTGGTTGTCATCTAACGACGTGACTATGCTATCTTCAGCTTTTTTTATGGAACTTTATTAAGCGATTATGTCTGAGAATTTTCGTGACTCCTCAATCTAGTTTAGACAGACTTTATCCGTAAAATTGCTTCGTCATCTCCCTCGGTTCCAGCTTGGAGATAATTAAGCCTGCAATGAAGGTACCTACGTTTACGGCACGACACCATCCCGAATCTTTACTTAACGTCTGTAAAGTGGACTCTTTCCTTAACCTCTATTAAAGGGTGACTGGTTTCTCTCAAATTCCACTGTCGTGACGCGGTACGTACTACTTGTGATCAATGCGACTGTGCCTGGTCTAACCTATCTTGACAGCTTCCTCTGTGACCTCGTCGTCCTAGCATTTGTCTCGTCAACACCGAACTCATAGGATGGCAACGGTGGTCGAATACCCCTATCTTCTATCTATCTCCTACGCTCGCAGTCCCGCTTTAACAATCCCAGTATTCCAAACTTCTATTTATCAGGTTGAATGATTGTCATCTGGGAGAAGTGATCTATCCTAACATTTAGAAACCCGTTACTTCTCGTGTTTGTTAAATGTGGTCCACCGTCTCTTTGGACCAATTGCACCCGGAACTTTAACTGCCTGCCGAATCGTTTTGCGCCTCGTTGCCATTCCGAGTGCACGTATTCTCATCCTGACAATTCCCACCGACTTCAACCGATAGGACATTCTTTTTGTGATTCCACCGTTTGCACCTGGAGACTTTGATGATGTACGCTGGGTCTATTTACATCTCTAGGTGATTGCAAACGATCGAGCCCAGCGCTCCGGTGTCTTCCAGACTGGTCCTGTTGGTGTGACTCCGCCCCTCGTGACGACGGACTTTGTATGCAAAGACGAAGGCAACTGTAACCCCCGCTTTATGCGATCCTCACTCTATGCGGTGCCCACCACATCCAGTCTACTCAAATCTGTGGGTCTACCCTTCGTCCTGACTGTTGAACCCTTCGCTGAGCTACACCCTGAGGACCAGCACCCAATACTCTGCGACATGGGCCCTCAGGTAAGGCTTCCGGAAACCTACATGCCTTTTAAAAATCATCATGATCATTATTCGCTGCCTGCGACGCATTTGTCCTTGAGTGACCAAACTGATATGCGATTTTAATGCACGATTACCACTGGGGGCCTGTTGAAAACCTGTCCACTTTGCTGGTGGTGGATGTCCCGCGTGTTGATACCGAAATGTCCGCGGCCAGGGCAAACGAAGACTAGGACAGGTGTTACTGTAGGGAGTTATGGGGAGAAGGTGACGCGACTGATGGTGGTGTGAAAAACAGTTTAGTGGTGTTGACATAGCAGTGGATCCAAAGGTGTACAACGAGACTTCTCTGAATGTCACCTGTGAATGCGAACATGTTGATGATGTTGATCCGCAGATCTCCGCTTTGGCCGCAACTGCTTGATTGGCTTCAAAGGTTGCTGTTCAGTCCTTACGGTTGTACACCTTTCCTGTCAGTCCTTGGAAGGCTCTTTTAGGTTTCATGAGTGATTCGGGGGGGCGTTTGCGAGAGGTTTCCCCTGGACGTCTGCGAGCATCTGTTGTCGCGTCACTGTGGAATAGTCGCTCTGGTAGGCATTCTCCAGCTAATCTTACAGCTTGACTTTCCCATTACGGCCGAGCCTGCTTCATCACACCTTTTTTGATACGTACTCTCGTTATTTCCATAATCCTCTCCTCTCATTCCATATTCTGTGTTTTTAGGCGCAAGTGAGTTGACGGCAGTTTTAGTTTTTTACCTAAATTTGTGCACTGTCAAGGTCATGTTTTCGTAAAGGAACGTGCCCCAAAAGCGACTCCGTAAATCCTCAGTTTTGCGTTGGGAAGACTGTCCAAACTAATTGTTTAAGCCATTCAAGGGCCCTGGTGGCCCTGGTCTTTAAACGTCGGAGTTGCAATTTAGTTCTCGATTTTGATGCTTTTTGAGATGGTTATCCTTAGATACGAATGTTCGTCCACAGCTTTAAGAGGATCACACCTGACTGCCTCCATGAGTTTTTCTTCTTCATTTGGCATAACGTACGTCTTGAGGCTTCCAAAACAGTAACACGAGTGTCGTCCTACAATTTCTTACTTATCGGGGTCTGTCATTTGTTCCTTTGTCTGTTCATGCGATTACTTATTACCAGTCTGCGCTTAGATTTGTCTAATATTTTGATGTTTAACTTACTTGTCTCCCCCTAACTTCATGTCGTCGCATATTTACGTTTTGGCTTCTCGCTTAAAATAACAGGACGGTGGTCTGTCCAGCATTCAGCTCTGCACATCGCCACCAACACGCTGATCCCGCCTCTAGAGGAATGCATGGTCTAGCGATTGCTAGTGACGTTAGCCAGCGCACATCGGCGTGGGCTTCTCTCAGTTTCGAAGGCCGACTGTGTTCGTGTTGAGCTTATTGTGTTTAGTGCATGCTCACAGCAGGAACCCGTTGCATTTGCCCACTTTGCAGTTACCTAACACTCCCTCACACAATGAACCAGGTTTTTACAAAAACAATAGAAGGACATCTCTGCTCCCAACTGGGTGGGAGTGCCATAGAGGTCACCTTAAGAAGGACCCGTTGCAGCTTAACCTGTGCTAGAATGTCTGCATTAGCCTAGGAAACCCAGCTCTCGGCTCCTAGTTTATTATTACTGTGTCAGCGACGCATCATATTGGACCTGTGGCGTTTCCTCCCCCTCGGTAATGTCCTGTGCTTTCCTCATTATCATACTTGTAACGCTCCCCTACTTCTCTCTAGGGTCCAGTCAGGTGTGTCCGATGCAAGGCCTACATGTGTCCATCCTTCACCTTCATTGACGGTGGTCGACGTTTCCAGTGCTCCCTTTGCGGTGCCTCCACTGATGTTCCTGAGGGCTATTTCGCACACCTTGACCATACCGGTCACCGGGTGGACGCGTATCAGCGAGCCGAACTCTGCCTTGGCAGCTATGAGCTAGTGGCCACAAAGGAATACTGCAAAAACGATCAACTACCCCTACCGCCAGCCTTCATCTTCCTTCTCGATGTCTCACAGACCGCCATCCGGTCTGGCCTGGTCGGTCTCTTCTGCTCGCGTTTTATCACAGAGATTCTGCCCTCCCTACCCTGGTGAGTCACGATTTCATCGGCCTCGGTGCATAAAGACTGATGACTTTGCGGTCAGCCCACGGCCGACAAACTTAATCTGTCCCAACGCATGCCTTATTTTCATTCTGTCCTTAAGATCACTGCGCGAAATTATGCGGCAGTCGATAAGATTATCTTGAACTCTTACTGCGATGAGGTTGATAACTGATGCTAAAAATTGCCAGGCAAGCAGGTGAAGATACTGACCATTGTGCTTGTGGTAATAGGCAGCCGATAATTATCTGGTTAAAATTACCTTTTTTGAATCGTGCTCTAATGCAGAAGTGCACATATGTAGGAGCCAATAGCGTCATGATGGGCTTCCATTCGCAGGCTTCCCTGCAGCGTAGAAGCGTTTTGAAGCCTCCTATGTAATAAACCATTTTCTGAGGGCTAGGGTGCGTTTCCTTAACAAAAGATGGAAACCTCAGAAGGTGCTTCCGTGTTTACCGCAAAACAATATAAAAGCGCAGATATATTTGCGAAAACCGAAGAGGACCATGCTTTCTTTGGACACCTTCTGCTGGGAATGTTAACCCGCACTAAGAGGCATGTGCGTGCGTCCCGACCACTTGTTGCCCGTGTGTGGCAAGCGCGCTCTCGACTGCATCTCATAACTAATTGCTGCGACCACAGTTCGCCCTTGGAACCGGATTGGTCCATATCTGTTAGAAGTAGTTTCGATATTCTAGTGCCTCCGTCTTGGAGCCGACTGAAGGGGATGTTATTATTATAGGCGGTTTTGGTGAGAAGAACTCGCAGTTGACAGTAAAATTTGTCCTGACCGATCGTGTTTTCTTCTTTTGTTTTCGTAGTTTGAGACAGTATTTGAGCGCGCACACTTTTCGTGTTCTTGAAGAATACCAAGACGATTAATGACTCCTTCCTTGAAAATTACTTTATAGAATGCTTCATTGACGGTTTCTCCTAAAAACCACAATTGGCTTTGTATAAACATCGGAGCATGCTAGAATAGATATGCTACTGAGGTGACCATATTTCCCGAATTATATTGTCGCCGGTGGCTGGGTCACTTCTCGAAATAATTTCCGCATTAAATAAAACTTGTGTTCCAAACAAGTTAGTGTTTTAAATTTATTTATGTTATTTGTTTTCTAGAAAATACAATGGGGGTGCTACTGCTAAAACGTAGAAAATTCACGAAAAATGCCTAATAACCGCAAAACTGGCTCAATTAAGACACGAATGACGCTAAATACAGAAAACTCGAAAACGGAAATGTCCACTACAAAGAACCCCATACGCACTAAGAAGGCCATTCCATGCTAATAATTTAGGAGATTTGTTAGAAGAATATAAATAGTAACGTTTCTAAAAACCGTTTCAGCTCAACACCGTTGTAAATACGTTTAGGAAGTTTTTGTTATGTACATTATGACAGCCATAAACCTACCGAATAGTAAGCGTGATTTTTAAAAAATTACTCACAATACTGAGAGTAAACATAATTTGAGCAGGACAAGGATATTTTTGTCCGATTACCTGAATACAAACGTTACTGGAATCAAAGAATCCGTTGAGTTGTATGTTGAAGTACTGCTCATTGGATAAAAACTGGAATATAATTAGGAAGTTAAAAAGACAATTTGGTGAGCATACGTTAGCTTTCGATAAATTCTCAACAGGCCTTTACATTTATATCACTGAGTGACTAAGTCAAATATGCGGGTAAGTAGAACAAATTGTATGATTTTCAGGGTGGGGGGAGGGAGGGTGAAAGAAACAAAATTGCGGTCCGTTTTCTGAGTGGTGACCACCAGGACAGGTAATTAGATGCGGGTGGCTAAATTCGTGGCTTTCGGCCACGGTAATTGCGGTGCCTGTATAAAGTTCTTTTGAGCGCACAGGACCGGTTTGCAGAACCTGATTGCAGCTGCTTCTGTCGTAGCCAACAGACGCTGTCCAAGGAATTTGGAATAGGCTGAGGGGACCTTTTAAATTACCCGGAAGGCCTCTTTGGCATTTACACGATGGCCTGTGTCTACCACATGCGCGAGGATAGAGCTGCTTATGTTCTTTATCTGCCCCTTTCCTTACCATGTTGGAAGGTGTTGTCGTACTCTTTTGGACAAACGACGGCTCGTGCGACCAATATATTCTACCCCACAGGAGCAGGTGAGAGAATAAATGCACATTGAGGTGGTCTGGGCTGGCAGTTTGTCCTTGCCCCCTCCGTAAAGGGTGGGAGTAGTCGAGAAAAGTACATGGGCATCAGCTGCTGGAAAGGTGCTTGACACAGCTTGGCTTAGGCGCCTTCGTAGGGGTTCACTTGCTGCGTCCCCTTGAAATTGGACCCTGATAAATAGTTGTTTCTTGTTTGCCGTTAGCGACGGCGGTTTTGGAGGTCTTTCGGTTATGTTCTTAGCAATAAATCTATCTGGATATCCATTCTATCGAAAAGTGCTTTCTACATCTTTAAACTCTTCGTCAAAGCTTTCGGTCGAGGAGATCCTTTCGCCCTTTGTGTCAGACACCGCACTAAATTACGCTTAAAGTTCAGCGGTATAAAACTCCCAAAGTGGGTGTATTGTCCGGACCATGTCTTCTTAGGATAGACAACGTCTAATACTCCCGTCAGGCATTCGACTCAGAAGCACGTCCAGGAAAGGGAGCGATCCGGATTGTTCCTCTTTCAGTGTAAATTTGATTGATGGGTGCGCCTGATTTATGGTGTCCATTACAGCTGAAATGTCCGTTTGTTCAGATGCAACTGCAAAGATATCATCCACGTAGCGCCCATAATATTTTAAAAGATTTATCTGCGGACGAAGCTGTAAAGCTTCCAGCTTGCCCATGAAACTATTCGCCAGAAGTGGGCCAAGGGGTGAGCCCATAGCTACTCCGTCTATGTGTCTGTACAAGTTGTTGTTAAATAGGAACTGCACGTTGAAAGCTGCCGTCGCTAACCGCAAACAAGACACAACTATTTATCAGGGTTCAATTTCAAGGGGACGCAGCAAGTGAAGCCCTACGAAAGCGCCTAAGCCAAGCTGTGTCAAGCACCTTTCCAGCAGCTGATGCCCATGTACTTTTCTCGACTACTCCCACCCTTTACGGAGGGGGCAAGGACAAACTGCCAGCCCAGACCACCTCAATGTGCATTTATTCTCTCACCTGCTCCTGTGGGGCAGAATATATTGGTCGCACGAGCCGTCGTTTGTCCAAAAGAGTACGACAACACCTTCCAACATGGTAAGGAAAGGGGCAGATAAAGAACATAAGCAGCTCTATCCTCTCGCATGTGGTAGACACAGGCCATCGTGTAAATGCCAAAGAGGCCTTCCGGGTAATTTGCAAGGTCCCCTCAGCCTATTCCAAATTCCTTGGACAGCGTCTGTTGGCTACGACAGAAGCAGCTGCAATCAGGCCCTGCGAAAACCGGTCCTGTGCGCTCAAAAGAACTTTATACAGGCACCGCAATTACCGTGGCCGAAAGCCACGAATTTAGCCACCCGCATCTAATTACCTGTCCTGGTGGCCACCACTCCTGACCATGATCAGAAAACGGACCGCAATTTTGTTTCTTTCCCTCTTCCTCCCTCCACCCTGAAAATCGTACAATTTGTTCTACTTACCCGCATATTTGACTTAGTCACACCGTGATATAAATGTAAAGGCCTGATGAGAATATATCGAAAGCTAACGTATGCTCGCCAAATTGTCTTTTGAATTTTACAATTGGAATTTTGGCTCCTCTAATTAGGAAGTGTAGGCATAAGTGTACGTGTGCGGATCCTTTTGCCTTATGTTGCTGGGTTCCTTCTAGCCACGGTGGAGGCGATCGAGTTCTAGTGACTCCTTTCTCAGCCGCCAGCAAAGAAGGTATGCAAATGTTTTGCCTATGTAATGTGTGTTCTTTTGCCTGCCAGTGGCTATTTGTACGTAATTGTTGTTGGCGTCTCCTCACCGAAGAAAATGAAGACCTGTAATAGATATGCTGTTGACGAAACAAAACGATATTCTCTAATAAGTCTTCCCCTTTAAGTATTACCTTGCCATGGTATTTTGCAGATAAAGCGCATGGTTGTTAATCATTGCTTAAAGTAACTGCGAATGAGAAATGAAAAAGTTTGCCACACATCAACTTGCCTGATTAATGATGACATTCTGTGAACAGCGAACGAAACAGGTCGTTGTTATGTTCATTTTCTGACCACTTTGATAATCTTTGCTACGTTGTAGACGCTGAATGCGCCCTGTAAATAGTATAAAAATAGCTGTCCTCGCGTGAGTATCTTGAAGTGACTGGGGGATGGAGTCAGACTACAATGGCTCCTTATGGCACTCTCATTGAGTCGCTATTAATGCAGCCTGGTGCATGCAAAGTGAACCAGGTTGTGTGTGGCACTCATGGGCACTGTTTGGCCTTACCAACCGCTGTGCCCGCGCCCACGTCACGTCACCTTGCCATCATAACAGGGTGGGTGAGGGAGAAAATAGTGTGATAGATGCAGCGCAAGTCACCGACGCTACACCCGTCCCGTTGAGGCCCGCGGTATACGGTTCAACTATCGGGTAGTACAGTATACTTCCAGCTCCTGCTACTTTACACTTCCTTTTTCCACGTTGCATTTTGAGTAGGATTTAACCACACAGAAACGTTTAACCATACGCGTAAGGGTTAAACTAGCCAGTCGGTCGTTACCAACCCTCATAACATACTTTTGTGGCCGAAATTTTCCGGTGCGGTAACGTAATGATTCCTTTACTCATTATTGTTTCACAAAATTGCACAGCAGTATTTTTGAAGCCGAAGACGCTCCTGCTCGTCAAGATACTATAATTATTTGCTTCTTGTCCCCTCCCGGAGAAACAGCCGCAAGGATGACACCGGTGTGGTTTAGTGTAGTTATAAGTCTGGATATAATGAGTGGTTAGACACGGAAGCAGGAAGCTCCACCCCCCAGGAATGCAGGTGGGCTTGCGTGCTAACTAGAGTTAGGGTTACTTTTAAGGATGGGGTTAGGTTTACTGTTAGGGTACGGGTTCAAACACGAAATATTTATCCTTTCTGTAATTTAGCACAAGTCCAACTGTATTAATTGGAGGGGCGGACTACTATTCCCATGTCTTGCATAATGATTTCCCGAGTTTCCATCTGATATTGCACGTTTTTTGATAAAATTACATGGGCAAAAATGACTTATATGATACTCTGAACAGAACACGAGAACAGGACCGGCACGCTGTACAGCTGTCTTTACGTCAAATTCCAGGGAAAATAAGGTAAGCTATAAGGTTAGGGTTAAGTTTAGGATCATGTTAAAGGTTTGGGTTGAGGTTAATGTTAAGGTAATTTCGTGTTAATTTTAGAGATAATATTACGGTTAGTGTTAACCGTGGGTTAAGATTAGGATTAAGATTTATATTAGGGCTAGTATTAACACAACGGGTTACACTTATAAATAAAAGGAAAAAAACTAGATTCCCCTCAATAATCCACTGGATTTCCATCATATTTTCCGAAAAGTGCATGACTCGTTTCAGCTTGCGTCCTTATTGAGTTCGCCTCTGCGCTTCCAGATAATCGTTCCTCGGTCAATGATCTTCATGACTAAGCATTAAAAAGACAAAGTTTTATCATCATCCAATCCATGCACCGGAGGCGGCCACGGAAAAAGATACAGTTCATTTTTCCCGCCATAAGCCTTAAGAAACTGCTGATGCATTTACCGTATTTTTGTAAAGTTGTACTAATCACATTTACGCCTTCTGTACGCCCAGTGACGAACACGAGTCAGCTGACGCCAAGTGCCCTCTTTCCATCGGCTTCATCACCTACGACAACCAACTGCACTTCTACAGTCTGTCGCGTTCGACAGCGGCAGATGGCGAGTCTGCAGGCGCCACCTGCCTCACTAAGCCCCAAATGAACGTTGTTGCCGACATCTCCGAGGTCTTTGTGCCCGCAGTGCAGGGCTTTCTGGTCCCACCGGACCCCGCGCTCCTTACCAACCTGCTCAGCACCATCCCTAGTCAGTTCGCCAGTGCCGCCAGCCAGGGGACAGCCTCGCCTGACTCTATCCTCGGACCGGCCATCCAGGCGGGTCTGGAGGCTCTGAAGGCAGCCGGTCGCTGTGGCAAACTGTTTGTCCTGCATTCCAGTCTGCCCACGGCTGAGGCGCCTGGCCGTCTAAAGCACCGTGAGGATCGGCATGTTATTGGCACAGATCGTGAGAAGGTCAGTTTGGTGCCAGTGTTTGCAGGAGAGGGTGGGTAGGAGGGTCTCTGCTGACCCGCCATCCACGTTATGCGTGGGTGGTTGAACTGTGGAACCCTCCTTTTCACTTCGTATTTTCCTTATTTACACTCTCGCTCTGCTGTCTCTTTTTATATTAAGCATCCATTTTCACTGTTGCTGCTGCCGTCTCCTCGCCTGCCACATAGGTACAGGGAATAAGTTCACTAAAATGCTGAGATGCCATGCTGTATGGTTTAAGGAGTGGAGAATCTTCTGGTGAACTCGTTTCTCGGCGAGATATTTATACGAACTTGACCTTTGATCTTTCAGCACGGAGCCTATAACCATGTCTAAGTAATATAGGACCCAAATTATTGACGTAGTTTGAATTCCTATCTTTTATCACAATACCATCGTAGAGTAAAGAGTATCAGAATGGCAGGGAGTTAAAATCGTCAAAGACCCGTCTGCAGTGGTCTAGATTACGAAGCCATGACTGGAACTTCTGTTTCTGAAAATAGGTTTGATAAGTCCCAACTTCCCAGTGGACAAAATGCGTTGCCAGTATGGTGGGGAATGAGATGCAACACCCAAAAAATCACTCTCTTTTAATTTATTCCGGATTTAATCGCTAGCTTTGATTAAAGCAGTCGGAATTAAGGTTTCTAGGAGCAAGCCGAACATTGACGCAAATATGTATGTGGGCCAAAGTCTGCATAAAATTCAGTAAACTGCCAACTGGCAGACTGCGATTCCTTATCGAATGCCGTACATGCATGTCGCGAACCATTACGTCCATTGCGTGCTCCACGGAGTGGAGCCTAAAGTACTTTATAGTGAGGTAGATGTATTGCAGCGCCTACCGCACTCTCCCCCCGTCACCCACCTCGACTGGTGGTGACCTCCAGCTTAGTGGCTAAAAAGGGCTACACGGCCCGCCTGCGCCTACCATAGAAACTGCATATAGCAGAGTTAGACGGTGGTATATGCCACATTAACCGCTGTGTCTAATCGCATCACCACCTGACCGACCGTCTCCGAACGGTCGCCGGGGCCGCACGGAAGGAGATATCCTTCCTCATGACAACTCAGTGCTCTGTTCACTGTAACAAATGCGACGTGCTAAAAGGTGTGGCCTTGCAGGTTGTCACGTGATGCGATCAGTCGGTTGTTCGGCCAAACCGACAAGCACAAAGTTGCTATTAACTCGTCTTTGTATGGCCTGTTTGGTGCTCATTAATGTTGGACCCGGGACCCCCTCGTTATTTCAAACCCGGCGCGTGGGCCACGCAGGGTGTGGCGCGCTTAGACGCCTGTTTAGCCTCGTCAACCATTGAGCCGGAGAGCATCACCTATCGCCTATGGTATACCTTATTATGTGCAAGGAGAGGCACGTTGGTGAGCCCTCATCCTTGTGCAACGAAATTCCTAGATGGTGCATCAGGTGAACAATTAAAATTTCTCAACGTGCTATTTGGAGGAAAAGTTGGTAGGTGTTTCACATTGGTAATCCTATTTTTCCAACGCAGCTGTATACAAACGTTCTGTTGCTGGGTTGGAACGCGTTGCGGCTTGCCGGACTGAAATACGAAGTACGTCTAAGAAGATTTCACCGCCAGTGGCATCCTGGGAGTTTTGTATAGAAAAGTCAGCTCAAAGAAACGAATAGAAAACCTAGGCTGATGTGCTGAACCTTGTATTGCTTGAGTATCCGAAGAATTCCCCAGACCAGACTGGGATTTGCCAAGCACACAGGGCGGAAGTGACAATTCGCCGATAGATCATGCATCTGAAAGACTCACTATCAATCGGCCAGAGACCTGAGGGTGTAGAAGCAACCCCATGTTTGCTGTCTGATGAAAATTTAAGCTGTCTTTGGTGGTCGCTCACACATCCTCACTTGGCCTGAACATTATTTTCGCCCGCGCGACCGTCTCCGCTCGGTTGGATTAAGTGTCAACTGTAAGAAACGTGACAGTGAGACGGACTACCGATCTGCCCTCTCTTTATCCAGCATTGCGAGAACAAGGCAACAGCAAGCTCGAAGGTCCCTCCCTGTAATTCAGTCTTGCGGGCTGGTAACTTTAACCGCTCTCCAGACGACTGGAAGGACTATATTTTGGGGGCCATGGCTCAGTGTTAAGCTCCGAGTATTTATAACAAATATTATAGTTATAGTATCACTGTTGAGCTGTTGCTTTATGTTATTTTTATGCTCCTGCCATGCTGCTGTTAAAGCGACTCTGTGATAGCCTTTGGACGAGAGTGACACCAGAATCAATGTCTGTTAACTTTTAGCAGCATAGGCGCACATGCCCTGTGCGTGCATTATTTACCAGAAACGTACCATCTTGCTAGTAGCCTCGTAATCTTGCTCTTACCCGCGGTTATGCTGCTTCTAGACCCTGCTCCAACCAGCCACAGATTTCTATACCACTCTTGGAAAACAGTGCGTTGAGGTCGGATGCAGTGTCGACCTGTTTCTCTTTCCCAACTCCTACGTCGATGTGGCCACTCTGGCTGAGGTGCCCAGGTTGACTTCTGGTAACCTCTTCAAGTACAGCTGCTTCCAGGTGAGTGGTTCGCTGTCGGGTTTTTTTATGTCTCGATTTCCTCCTTTGGTCAGATAAATGCCCTCTTCTATGACCTCCGGTGCAAACAAAATTCCGGCTAATGTCCTCGTAGTACCTTGTTTTCAGTATTTCCCCACGGGTTACCTTCCCGATCAGGTTCGTTACAGCCCTCTCTTTCGCTTTATTTGGTTTGTTTTGAATGATTTAAACTGGGGTATCTGCTTAAAACTTTACAACGTCATTTTTTTCCTCTGGCCTCCGCTGTCACATGTTGTCATTCCCTATGCCTCGTCTCATTTCACCCTCTTGCTTCCGAAATTCCAACCTTCATTACCTGTCCGTTTCCCATCTATGTGGGCACATCAGTAGCCGGGGGTTTGCACCGACAAAAATGGATACTGATGTTAGGGTTAGGTTGACGCTCTCCTTTTCTAAATTAAGCTCCACTGGCCCCGTATTACTCCCTCAGGTATCCTTTGTTCCCTGAGTTGGGTCGCATATTGCGATCTTGCCAAGAACTTTCAATTGGTTTCGAGTAGCCCGCGACTCGTGGAACTGACGTCATGATTTGGTTTGTAAATATTACCAGTGATCGATCTCAGGCATATGTTATTTAAAATTTCTGAAATGCGTTGTCGAGTAGGACAGATTAGTCAATTGGGGATAAGCCCATAATATTTCGGACGGGCCAGGATTCCGGCTTCTGATTTCAAAAACCGTACTCGATAAAAATGTCTACTGAAGTAGTATTCGTTCTTCTATGAATTTTTGACGCCCGTATAGAACACATGCACATCCGAAAGCCATTCACTCAGAGGAAGGTTGTCTATATAAGTTTCTACTTGTAAGAATTATTTAGGACCATTCAAATAGCATCGTAGCCGTCCGTTCCATAATGCGCCTCATGAAGTATGGAACATAGGCCATATCCATTGTTAATTTTTTTTGAAACCCAACCAACCTAAATATACACTTCCTTTGAGCATAAAATATGTTGGGGTTATGCTACAAGATAATCCATATTACAAAGATTGTTGTAATATGTCAATATTCCCTATCAAATCTGGCAAGACAACGAGTCTGTTGCTCAATGGCTAGAGCGTTGAACTCCCGGTTAACAGGTCGCGAGTTCGAGCCCTGGGTGCCGCAACAGTTGTGGTTGGGTATGCCTGGCTGATGATAGCTAATGAGCCAGAAATGGCCATTACAGTTTCCTCGTGTCTTTTTGGGCGTTGTTCAACCCCAGGTAAGTAATCCTTACTCCTCTTGGTGAAAATTTCGGAAGATCGGTCACTGACTGTACGTCTTAGGCAGGTGGCTCTTTACTCGCTGGAGCCATCGCGCGCAACATTCGGCGCGTTCAAACCCCTACCAGTTGACTTTTCCGGAACTGCTAATCACATGCTACGATTGAAAGTGCATGATAGTTTGTAGACTGCAAGTGGTGGGGATCACTGTCTCGGAATGCGCGCAGTGTTGACTTGGATGCGTTTGTTTATAGTGAAGCGAAATAACACAGCATCTACCTTCTACCGTCTATACCCTTCCCTGCATGATTTTGGCGAAACAAAGTAAAAACAGCTGGGAGTACTTTTGAGCCCAATGGCTGACGTGACGTAAAGAAAAAAACCCGTCTGCTATTCCCTATACATAGGAGTAGTGCCTACAAAATACGCGCCTGCAGTACCAGTGTTACTACCTTATTCGTTTCAGCTAATACACTTTCGCTTTTTGTATCAGAAGTAAGCAATTTTTTGCACCTACCAGTCCACTTATCCAACGCGCGCTCTAGACTCTTCCTGCTGCGTTCGTGGAGGAGCATCATACCAGTACCAGCTTCACGTGACTATTTTCATTGTCATAACCACCGTTTCATTCACGGCTGTTTACGCTAGGTTCTAGTGTTCCTCCTAGGCGGTCGTTTTCAACTGTGCACTTCGTGTGGGTCGGTCTTAGTAACTGTTTCAACACTTCTCACAGCTGCAGTCCTATTCAGAACTATTTAATAAAGCAGGGAAATAGTTTCTGCTTACCATCATACTCGAACCCAACGGCCAGAGTAGCTTTTATTCTGTATTTTCCCGATCCCTCTTGACTGCATAGGCACCCCTCATTGCGTCCCTAGAATGCGCCTCCATCCCCCTTCTTCCTTCTCTAAAGACATGTTAGCTTGATTGTTAGAGCGCCAAAGAACGTGAGTCGCCCATGTACGGACTATTTTCCCTCCTGCTTCAGGCCGACCTTCAAGGAGACCAGTTCATCTGCGACTTGCGTACGGCAGTCTCGCAGCCCAAGGCCTTTGATGCCGTGATGCGTATCCGCACCAGTACTGGGACTCGACCTTTCGAGTTCCTCGGCAACTTCAACCAGCCCAATACCACGGACGTAGAGTTGGCAGCTATCGACAACAACACTGCCATCACCTGTGAGGTCCGCCATGACGACAAACTACCCGATAGCGATCTGGTCCTCATTCAAGTGAGTCGTTGAAACGTGCAAAATTAGCCAATGGGGTTAGGGTTCCTTTTCTATAACTATTCATCTTGTTATCGTTTGTTTTTTGTGATGAAATACGCGTTGTAACATTATGCGCTGTTCTGTTAATAGCCTGAACAGTGAGAAGAGGCAGACACAATTGCTGAGAGCAGAAGTATGTTCGCCTTCCCTTCCAGATGCACGTTTGAACGCGTCATCAAATACAGCAACTGCGTGCGCACAGGTTTAAATAAGCGTTGGATGCAGTTGTCATGCCATTGCATGTCTGTCAAAACTGGCGCCTCCCGCATTTATGGCCAATGGTCATAATTGATTCAATTACGGCTTGACCGCCTTGATCCAAATCGTTAATTACCGCAGTTTTGTCACCAGAGGGCCTTAACTAGATCCGATAATTCAATCTTCACCACCAATGAGGTCAACGACTGTTCCCGCGACGTGGTAGTGATTTGCGCTTGACCTCTGTAGCGAAGCTGACCTGCATTGCGTCTGCGTCATTCTCTTTCCTCGTCCACTCTGCTCCCATGACAGTAGAAAGCTAAGACAGTTGAAGATGCACATGAATGCAGTGGCTGACTGCTAGGGAGCCGTCTAAGCGTGCCACGCACGTCCTCTTTCCTAACAACTGGAACCAGGCCTCAAAGGTAGAGGGGGGTTTAGGTGTCACACAAGGACGAGGGCCAGGAAAAACCACAGTGCCGGGGTGGAGTAGCAGCTTCGCTGCTTTCTAATCTGAGAGGGGCCCAAATATTCCATCAGTTGGTGGCCTACCAAGACACGTCTATTGACTCCGTGACACCCTTGAGGCTCGCCTTGTCTGAAATGGACTGACTTTGCTCTCTCCTCCCACCTCATCTGCCAGCGACCTTTTCGGGCCAGGCTGACTGACGTGGCGTGTGTCTTCGTTTAACACGCGCCACATGAATGCGCGGCAATAGTTAATGATTGTCGAAGACTCCTCGCAGCCCAACAGGTGCCCTCAGTTGGCGTCATGACCCGCATGGAACTGCCTTGTTCGTTTTGTTTAAACACTCTCCTCCTCTTGCAACACTAGAACCTCCCGAATCTGGTCTTTTGGATCTTCCACCTAAGAGTTCTTTTTAATTGAACCTTTTGCTATCTCGTCCCCCTTCGCCACCCAGGCCGCCATCCTGTACACCTCGTTGTCGGGACAGCGTCGCCTGAGGGTGCACAATCTCGCCCTCTCCACATCCGCCAACGCCTCTGATATCTTCCGCTTGGCCGACCTTGACACCTACATGAACTGGCTCAGCAAGACCTGTCTGCAGGCCACTCTGGCACGAACCTCGGCCCAGATAGTCGCCGAGGTTACGGCCAAGGTGGCTCACACACTGGCCGGTTATCGTCGCCTCTGCACCGGTGGCGCGCAGGGTGCCAGCCCTGGCGAACTGGTTCTACCGGAAACCATCAAACTGCTGCCCCTCTACGCCCAATGCCTCTTCAAATTGGACGCAATTCGACCGGGTACTTGGCACTTTCTCATATAGGTTATTGTCCGCACGCGAATCTCTCTCCACAGTACTTGTGCTCAATTTACTCCTATGCGTAACCCGTCAAGGTTACACATACCGTTTTAACCTTGTACCAATCTATATGCCATTGTATCAATTTTTAGAAAATGCGATAGTTCATACCTAAACTCTCCGAACAACGGCGGCCGTCAAAGTATTTTTTCAGTCAGCCCCTGTATGCAGCGGGAACTGTTTATGTATTGAGGTGTATGCCTTTTGTCCTTAAATGTCAAGCCGGCAATGGTAGAGGCGAAGATGCGAGTTCAAGGCAGCAGTTGAGAAGAAGAAGAAGAGAGAGAGAGTCGCAGATGGTGAATTCGAGCGATAATCCGAAATGTTAGGCCAATAAACGACATCTTCCAGCGATCGCATATTCTTCCAAACATATACTGTTGTGTTCGGGGTCACCCTGACAAGTGGAGTTCTCACCGCTTTCTTGAGAAAACGTGATCACACTGGTATAACAAATCATACTTAACACCTATTACTGAGTGTTCCTTCTTTTCGTGAATTAGGTGGAATATAGTCGACCCGAATATTTGAAATCAGCGAATACTCGAGACCCCTCTTAAAAATTTACAATTTCCTAATTTACTGTTCTCACACCAAATAAAGGTTAAACTATCGTCCTAAGTTGTCTTACCACATTGCCCTTTAAACTAAATGGCTTAGAACTACGCTTGAACGCCTACAATGGTTACTCTTCCTAAGACGACAACTAATTAATTTAACCCCATCGTCGGGCACGTACATTTAATATTTGGAAATAAGTAGCCTAATTTTTTATCATCCACTTATTTAGTCGAGAAAATAAATGAAAACAGTTAGTGAATACTGCTGCTATCCTCTACGAAAAAAAACGAACAAGGGATACTGAACCGCGAATAGGCAGGAGTCAACTGTACCGCAGTTCATCCACTCTTTTAAGGCTATATTGTCTGGAGTGTAATCCACTCAAGTCTTTCCTTCTGTTTGAAGGCACCGTTGAAGATTTCCATTGACCTTTTTCTGATTATGACGTGACACTTGCGCTGCCTTTCCGACTGACTTGCTGGTGGTAAACTATTTGGTGCGGGCTTTTTGGTCTTCAAAGCACTCATGGGGGCGGCCCGCGGTATAACATCACAGTTCATGCGTCGCGACTCCGACAAGATTCGATCTGTCTAGCTATTCCTTATAGCGCTATTCCTTCAGTGCTCCAGCTCAGCTGACAAGGATGACCAGGCTAGATATCCTACTCATGACGGACCTCCAGACCTGTCTGGCATTTGACAAAGAAGCCAGAGGACACCACAGCGTCATCATCGTGACGTTGCCAGGGCTGGTGATCAGTCACACCTGGGAGAGAGAGAGATTGAGTGGGTGAGTGAGTGAGAGAGATGGCAACTGCTTAAATAGGTCTGTGGAGCAAGTTAAGTGTTGTCCAATGGCTGTGTGTTTGTTGCATTACCCTAGTTGCTTCTAAACGGGCCGCGTGGTAGATGCGCTGGTCCAACACGGGGGCCAAACCAGGGTATGGCAGGCGTTGTGATTATTATTTGGGATGAGGTCCAATAAAAATGCCGAACATGAGGAGTGCGCGTGCCCAGGAGGAGCACGCGTAGGTGCAGGCTCATACCGCACCCCGCTCTTCCACTCCGTGGAGGATGACTAATCTATGCCTGGCCCCGCCTCCGATCTTCTTGACTATGTCTTGGCACCGGACACAGGCGGGCAGAGGAAGAAAGAGTGCGGTAGATGCTGTGCAAGTCTACTATCACTTGAAACTAATTCACGCGCCAGTCACCGTCCCTACACAACCATTCAATGGTGCATACGATGGACATCGTCGGATTACGACGGCCGAACTGACGTTGCATTACCTCAAGGGTGCCGTGTCTAGTGGCCCATAATGCGTTTGCCGAGGGGTGGGGTGTTCAAGTGGCGCTTGGATGCATGTGCCTGTGTAAGTGGACTTCGGTCAAATGTCTGCAAGTCAGCGAGTCTGAAACCTCTCTCTGTGAAGTTGCATCACTTTGAGGCAGCGAACCTTGAACAAGGACACCAGACATAAATACCATTGTTAGGCGTCCGCTACGTTAAGCATAAAATTGAAAGACGTAATTTGCTACCAACTGAATAAGAAATAAGTTTATATGATTGTTTCCTATAAAATGTATTTGAATTTAAAAGACCTAAAAAATAAATGGAAAACAATTGATGCAACTTAAATATTCACCTTTTGCGGGAAAGTTTTTTTAGACGGCCGAAGGAAGCTGGCTCATAATTCGGCATCCTGGCGGGACTGAAATATCTCGTGATCACGTCGCAGGATAATTACTATGACGACCCTACTTATATACTCTTTTAGTATTTCGATTAACATTTCATGAGATGGCACATCTGCTGTTTATTCAACAATTCTGATCGAGCCTTAGATCTCGCCTTTTTGTTGCCTCTATCCAGATCCCCTCTGGGAGACTGTATTTTGGACCCGTGCTCATCCACCTTACCTATTACTAATTATGCTCTCATTTTTGACTTTTCTCCAGCCCGCAACTCTACTATTGACGATCGGTGTTATATGATGTTCCTGCTCAATGGTATGGGAGTGGAGAAATCCAGTAAACTAATCTACCCTACTATAATACCTCTGGTCAGTCTATCTATTTGACCTCGTTTGCTGTTTTGTGGTTCTTACATTCCGTGCACATCCTCGAAGACTTCGCTGCTTTTACCTTTTTTTGACACCACTTTATTATGAATGGCGTACTTTGTGTGCGCACGGGCGAAATTTTGCTTTTGCGATTTTTTATTGATGGTCAGATGAGTATTTGATAGTATGGAGATTTGGGGAAGAGGGGAAGGTTCCTTCTGGACCAATAATTGTATTCCTGCCAGATGTTTCGGCTTCTCAATCGAACGTCCATCATCAAAGATGTTCGAAAATAATGGTAATGGATGCACAAATGCTTAAGAAACTGGACAGTTACTTCTGACGCGGATGTTTGAGCATGTTGCCGAAGCAATGAATAGGAATGATGTGAGGTGGTGGTGGAGGAGGAGGATCTACCAACAAAAATATAAAATCTTAAATGGCTGTTATTTTGATGGAATTGTGTTGTATTCCGTCCGCTAGCCTTCGGCAGGGCGTACAACTAGTCTCTTCCAAAAAAGGCGTACATACGTCGAAATAATTCTAGTAAGTGAACTTTCGTCGTTGCTTTTCCATGGAACGCAATTGCCTTGGTATAATTTCTAAAACCCGTTGAAAGAAGCCGTATTGTCTATGTAATTGATTTCCACGTAGAATCGCCACTGAGGGCGTTCTTATTTCAAGCCTAGCATCTAAGGGAAGTACTCTAAAATTCAGTACCCGTTTTATAATACTTAGAATCATCGCTTTGCGGGATATCTGACTTCATCAGGACGTCCCATACCTACTACAGTTTGCAAACTTGTTAACCTATCACAGTGTGGCATTATCATTTTTCGAACTTGTGCACCCCACTTATATAGTTTACAGTAGCACTATTATATTGAATGCACATATAAATTCATCATTTCGCCTTTCTGCGTCGTTAGCACTCAGCCAGTCTGGATCCTTGCGCGGAACTTCCTGTGGCGATTCGCTGCTCCTACGAACGTCTTCTTCCGGATTCGGCTTACTTTATCCACAACGGCATCCTAGCTCTCCTGTGGTTGGGTCCCAAAATTGATCCCACATGGATCCAACAGATCTTCGGTGTGAACGATGTCTCTATACTGGAAATTGAGAAGGTGAGTCAGTCACCCATCGACTTCTTTGCCACTTCTATCCAGCCCGGAGACTGCACCAGCTGCACACATATATTCGCTTGAATAATTACCGGGTTCTTTTGGCCTACTTACGCACCTTTCTCTGCCCCTTTTCCAGGCGAAACTGATGGAGCAGGACAATCAAATCTCTAAAAGCATCTGCCAGACAGTCTTCCCAATTCTGGGTCAATTTTCCCATTGTCCGCAAGTAAGCTCTTGCATTATCTAACAGTCTACATCTATCTCCCTTTTCCCCGATGCTTCTGTGTTGAATTCCACGCTCCCTCCCTCTTAGTCAGTCCCTGCACAGTAACCAGCCGTCAACCGTACCACGTTGTCGACACCCAACTGTTAGGAAATATGCGAGAGGGTGATAAATGTCTGTGGTGGGGAGGGGGGAGAGTTATTTAGCGAATGGCAGCTCGCTTCAGGCTTGGTAAGTTGTTTGTTCTGACCGTGCTTTCACTGCGAATTGTAATTAATGGTGCCTGGCGGTATGATTGGTTCTAACTTGTTTATATGGCAAAGTGGGTATTTTTATGCCTCCCGCCCAAAGTGCCCTCTCACCCTTCCTGCCTGCATCCATCACACACAGCCTGAATCTCTTAACCCTAGTGCATCACACTGACAAGGCAGCAGAAGCAGTTAGTGTCGACATTGCTTCGAAAAGTCCTACCGGCAAAGTCCGCTTTTCTTGGCTGCCCTGCCTCTCTTCCTCTGAACTTCTGCCGTTCATATCCACGTTCCGAGCTTATTATTTCCTGTTTTTTTTTTTAAATCTACCTCCTTCAGTTAAGAGTCACTCGCCAGGGCGACCTCTCGGAAGCCTGGGTGAAGCGTCTCATGTATGAGGACCGAGATGATTGCAGCAACGCCTCTTACGTGGAATACCTCTGCCACATTCACAAGGAGGTCCGGTCGCTGCTGAAGTAGTCTGCCGCCTCCACCTTGCCTACTCCGCCTACAAATCATGAAAGAGACCACTGCCCTCCCCCTCCCCTTTTTTTCTGCCTGTTTGCTCCTCAAACCTCGGCGCTTTCTACAATATCACGGCGATGTCGGTGGTTGTAGCCTGGGTTGTGATGTCCTCCGACTGCGTTTTGGCTTCCTCTACCCTGCCTACGCATTCGCCTCGCCTGTTTTCTGCATGCGGTACTCTGTCTCTCCCCCCCTCACCTCCCTCCGGTCCTGTGGTGTCTCCGACGGATCCAGTCGCCAGTTCGATGAATCCACCGTGCCGCGCGGCCCGCCCTGTCATATCTTTGTTTTCTTCATTCTCCGCCGTCGCGGAATTGCGGTTCCTTTGTTTTAAAGATGGCACTCCGCTGTTGTTCACATCTCGTTCCATCTGCTTTCTCTCCCTCTCTCTCTAGCTCTCTCTATCTTTGCGATTAAAATTAGTGACTTTTCATGAATTTTTTTACCGTTCTATTCAAAAGCCTACTGAATGCCCACTTGAGGGCGATCTTCTGTTAGTACTGGAGGACACGATTGACCCATTCAGGTGCTCTGGTTTGGTGATGGGTTGTAGCATTGCTATACTGTCCACCTTCAGATTTTTATATGATCGGCAAGACCAGCTGTTGTAGCCGTGCGGTGTGATTGCTGGTGCCGCTTATGAGTCCCGGACGCAGGCTCAATGGGATCGATCTCAAGCAGAAACATCTTAATTGGGTGACGCCGCTGTACTTACGGAAAACCTAGACACTCCCGGACTAAGGAGAAAGGCGGACGCTAGTAACAAACATTTAACTACGCAATTTATAGAAAAATTATAGCGGGAATTAATAATCGAACTAGTAATAGCCGTAAGCGGTGAGATTTCTTCCGCAATATGATAGACAGTAAGCCTTCCCACTGGACTTTGTTCTACTTACATGAACAACTATTAAATAGCGGGCCATCAGTCCCTGCCTATCGCACTCGGAGATTTGTTTGGACTCCTTCCGTATTATGCTTCCGTAGATGTTTATTGTATGGATATTTTGCTTAGGCCATCGTAACGCCCTGATGCCTACTTGTGATTTTCCATGAGTACGCACCTAACCAGGTGGGTTGTTTTGGTACATTTTTGTGTCTGCAAAAACTGCTACAATCCGTCCAGCATGGCGGATTCCAATTTGGTTATTTTGCTAACGTCATTGAAACGTAGTCAGAAACTGTTGTGCATGTGGTCAGAAAAATATTATGGAAACGGTATCCGAGGGCTACTCATAAACAAGAATTTAATCAGAGGGGGGTTTGCTTTCCGCTTAGAACCTCTACTGTACGTTTGAGATTCCTGTTCTGAAAAGCGTCTTAAAGGTGCTCACAGGCTGTCCTGTACCAGGTCTCTGTAATGAGCCCGCGTCGACCGTCTGCGAGGCGCGCCTAATCATCAACGCCACCGACTTGGGGTTTACTGGATTCTGTGGGAAACTACGTAATGCCTTTGGGCACAGCGGAGTTTTGACCTGATTTCAGATCTGGATGTGAACTTGCGGCATAGAACCCTCCAACAGCCGGTCGGCCACTGGGTCTAGACTACTAATACGTACTCCCCCCGCCAGTTCACTGAGAGGCTTGGACGTTGGCTGGGGCATGGAAATGGGAATAGAGAGCGAGGTCGGCGGTCTTTGCGCATATTCCCCATTTTAAGAATCTACAACGATAAGCGAAAAGCCGTGGCTGGGAGAGCTGCCAATTCACGGGAATAATTCGGACCGCGTGGTCAGCCTATTGCGTGTGCAGTGGTGGGCTGAGAATCAAGCTACAAGGCCTCCTTGGTAATGTAGCCTTTATGGCACTCACACTCCGTGGAATCCGAGCCAGGTTTGGTGGCATGCACAGGGGCGGTTCCGGTCGCGCCAGCCACCTGCGCCCTTTCCGGTCTTCTTGGCTCTGTCATAACACTAGATTCAGGTGGGGGAGGAGGAGAGAGTGTGGTAGCTGCAGCACAAGACTAATATCAATTAAAACTAATTCACGCGCAGGTCACTGCCCCTGTACCACCGCTCTGGAGCACACGGGGGACCTAGTCGAAATCGGCGGTCAAACTATAGTGTTGTCCATTGGCAGTTGTTCTTTAAATTTCAATTTAAGCCATGCTACGTGCCCGACGTGCAAGGACATGCTATTTCCTACTTAGGGTCTCGCAGAAGTAGCTTACAATAATCCTGTGCCAATCGATATAAGTTATTTGGTTTACTAACTGCGAGTTGACTGAGTCTATTAGGTGTTGCAAGGGGGAGAGAGTGCAGTAGATGCAGCGCATGGCCTGGTAACTGGTTGCCTGTTCGTGACCTTTGTCACCCATATGGAGCTTGTTCGCTTCGGGAAGCCAATACATGGGGGTGTGCAGTGACAGAGAATGACAGATGGTGAGGCACTGATGAACTTCGGTTCGATGAAGTGCTTATGACAAATCTGCTAGACTGTCTGTGCTGTACTCGAGCGCATGCTTGTGTTTCCAGTCCCAGCTAAGAGTCAGGGTTATGATTGGCTGAATGACAGAAGAATAAGCACGAAGCAGACTGTATCAATCTACCCATAATTTGTCGTCTCTTCTCGCTGCAGTTCATATAAGTGCTTGAGGATGGTAGTTTTTGGTATATTTGACCTTTGAAAATTATAAGGTGAATACTGGGGTTGACTTTCAGTTTTGAAAGTTGAGTTCTTTAATCGCATTATAGGTAGTGCGTAAATCCTGTAGAATAACGTTAGGTTGATCGTCATTAATGGACAAGTGGTCGGCTGACGGCAAGGAATACTTCTGTTCTTGTTGGCATAGTGGTCTCATATAGCTAACTGTTTCAGTTTCATTTAAATCATGCACACGCAACCTATGGTTTTGCTTTAGGATACAATGAGCTGCAATGACAATGCGATATGTTATCTTGGTGACAGTTCTACTTTATGTTCACAGGCCCCGGAATCTTCTCGATTGCTAGGACCGTCTCAGTTAAGGCAGTTGATCTTCTCTATCACTTTATCTCTCGTCATTTTCATCTGCATAAACCTCCTGCGAACAGTTCTGTCTGTTGTCGGCCTTGGAATTACCGTCTGCGTCAGTAGAATTTCGAGGAAAGATTGCCGTTTATCTGAAACGTTTGTTAGTTGATTTCAGTCTAGGTAAACAACACGGATGTTTTGCCCAAACAGGCAGAGGTAGTCATGGTTATCCTTGTACATACTATGCCAGCCGAAATAATAGTACTACGAACGTCCTTTTCCCTTTAAACCGGCAATGCAGGTAGAACCTGCTGGCCTAGTATGAAGTGGGTAGCTACCGTTTCTGTCTGAGAACAAGCAACCTGCCCACCTCATTTCTACAATATCGCCCATAAGATCAGTAAGTGAAATCCTAATGTCAGATGCCACCCGATTTGTTAGGCAGGTCAACAATTTTACATGCAGTCCATAAAAACGAGAGTACTCCGAACCTCATAATGGTTTTAACATCGGCAAACACTGGCTTTTATTGAGAGAGTCAAGCGAGAACTACAAACGTAAAGTTACTGAGTACGGACTGCTTTCCTGCTGTCTGCGAAACCGTCCTTGTTCAAGACTTTCCTTCGGCCGATCTCTTCTTGTCTATCAGTTCCATCTCTCGAATAATCTAAAATTTGCAAAAGCGTGCTAGAATCAGGAGTGGGCAAGAATAAACGTCTACCTTCGCTTCCCTTATTTTCCTCGCTCTTTCACAAGACCGGAACTTAAGCACAAAGTTAGGGCTTAGTCGGTGGTGTAACCTTTCGCCTAACTCTTTCATTTGTTGCAAGTAAGTATTCCACGAAAGTTTGGAGTCAGTCGTTTGGATGGCAGAAATAAAGTAAGGGTTGTGACTTTGTTGGGGGTTAAGGCTTGTGCGAGACGGTTCTACGCTAATTTTATTTGCTAGGAATACATGAAATTCATTTGAACCAGTTGTTAAAAACACCGCGGTCTTGGTGGGATTCGAACTCAGGCCGGCAATGGGAAGGCTTTAGTACAATCAACGCTCTAGCCAACTGAGCTACGAGGCCCCCACCAGGAGCCGTGAGTTTAATCACACTTGAGTCAAGGTACCGTCCAGGTTAATGCAACGGCTGAAATCCACCAATTCTGATACATTGAGACGAATTCCCAAGCAGGATTCCCCAAGCAATTAATCTAAAATCCACCAGACGACTACCGGGCACGGTTAATTATTATAGGATTTTTCGAGATTTGTGAAAATTTCGCGGGATAGTCCGGCAGTTCTTATCACAGCAAACTGTGGATGATGCTACGGCCCCGGTTCTAGTTCGTGAATTTACAGTCCGAGGTGGAAATCTTTAATTTAACGGCTTTAAGATAGTACAAAACGAATAAGGGCAACTCTAGTGTATGTATGCGTCTGCCACCTGAAAAATGGAACGTAGAATCTTCTGTAGTAGGGGAAGGCTGTTAACAGGGGTTTCATTAGTGGGGCAGATGGAGGCGGTACTTAACATAATCTGCGGAAAACCTTGAGAAAACCCGCATGTAGGCCATATTTTTATTTGGTTAATCCAACGAAGTACTGGGAAAAACACTAACGTTGAAAGCCACAAATTAAGCGTGCGTAAGAGGCGCAGAAAAGAGGTAATCCGTTCTAGCAATAAAGTCTAGGTGGGGCCGCATACAATATCCTTATCCGAAAAAGAAACGGAGTCTTTGAAATGGCGATTTTTATGTTCAACAGGAGAAATTTTTCCATTAGTACTATCTGTGGGCTATTAGGCTATTAGACAGTACAGTTTCGGCGTCTAAGGAAGTGCCATTCGTTTAAGATGTTTGAATTTTAAGTGAGACAGTAAACGATTTAATTCCTGATTAAAGAAAGTCAGTTGTTTCTTACCTGAGATATTTCCGTCTCGATCATGGGCGCATATTCTCGACCTCGTCCGAGCTTGTACATCTCGTCAAGAAAGCGCTGTCTGTCCTTCAGCTCCTCAAAAACTACAATCACATTGCAGAGGGAGCAAAGAACTCGAGTTCAGTCAAACATCTCAAATTCATTTAGCTTTGGACATTCCTCGGTGTTGCCCAAAAAAATATTTTCAGTCCATACAGTAAGCCGCTATGCTCATGAACAGCAAAAGAAAATCGCTGGATTTCTACAGTTGGTCCACGCCCGCAAGGAGCCGAGGCCGAAAACCTTTGAGGGCAGAGCTGAGAATTACGAGAGCGCTTGTTTCTGGTTACTTTGGCATCATCAGCTAGTAATACCTATTCTCGGCGAACATACCTTGGTGTGTGGATAAAAGTATCCTCTATAACAAGTCGATTCGGGATAAGAATTTTTCGCAGCGTTCAGTTATAAAAAAACAAGCTAGAAACCTCTTCTTCAGCGTCCCCGGCTTACCGATTATTTATCGTTGGCCACTGTGCGATCGCTTATAAAGTACCCTTTTAGATTCTGCGCTCGGGACCGAGCGACGAGCATCCAATTTTAATCGAATTATATAACTCACATGTTATTTACTCGATCTCCTGAAAATTATTATCAACAGGTTTATCTCTCCTGGGGATATAGCACTATTTACAATCCATCAGTTTGAATAATGAGATGATTTGAACATATTTACGGATGAGAGGGGTATTAGGACGCATTCTTGGCAGTAAGGGTAATAAATGTTCCTAAATAAGAAATCGCAAACCAGCTTATAAAGCTTACCATCTGATTTGGCTATTTTCTGTTATGTTAATCGTTCCAGAATGTTCGTCTTGTCGTACAAGTGAGTCATGTGAATAGGGGAGGGTTGGGGATGAGAGACAGCTGGTTAAGCGGTAATGAGGGTTTGGTGGAGCCGTTCACGGGGAAAGAAGATGGAGCACCGCAGGGCCTCGCTCTCCACTTCTTCCCCCTTGAACGGCTCCACCAAACCCTCATTGCCGCTTAACCAGCTGTCTCTCATCCCTAACCCTCCCCTATTTACATGAGTCACTTGTATAAAAGACAAATAGTATTTATCGCATGATTTAACTTCGACCCCGTTCCCATATAAAAGGTACTGTCACAGTGAGAAGTAATCAAAAGCACGTGCATGCTCGCCAGCTGGTCTTCTGAGTTGCAGAATGTGCCCTCGTAGCAACATAAACAGAATTATCAAATAACTTTCCCAAATTACCCTCACAAGCAGTCTTAAATAATTAAAGTTTACTGTTTGGAAACGTGCTGATCACAGAGATTTTTTTAAAACCAGGGCAACACTCGACCCAGCAAATGTTTTGAGTACATACTTATAGTTAATCAATTTTTTCAGTATGAAAGATTTGTTTTATCCTTTTACAGTCAAAATAAATCTCGGTAACAGCTGTACTCATATGGACACGAAAACTGCAATATTTGAAAATGGCTCAGTTTAGGGAAGTTATTGCGAGTCCGACTCCGCAGATTGTGCAAATCCATGGCAAATGGCATGGCACCCTAGGTGTGAAGCCACACTCTCCGCAAAACGACAATTGTCGTAACTTACGCCTAGTTGCGTAACGGATGATATTCGCCATGCCGTGATATTGCCTTGGTGTGTAGTTGCTTTGCTAAGTCGGAGCCCAGTCCCAACAGATGGTATTACCACCGCAAACTCCTCTATCACATCTTCGGTGGGCGCGACAAACGTTTTAATTTGCAATGACCATTTCCTGTCGGTGTTCGTGTCCTGACAGCTAAGACCATGGGCAGACGTAAGCCACTACGAACTTCGGAGCAGATGGGTACCTCGTTGGAGGAGAAGACGTAGAGAAAATATTTTTATGTTGCATGAATAGAATGGAGGATCGGTTTGAGTGATCGGGCAAAAGGCGCACGCCCAGCACTGGTAATATCGGAGCGCCTTGTGCGAGAGCATGTCTGCATCAAACCTTAAAGTTTATTGGCCGATTTTGATAGCTATGCTTGACAGAGCACAAACCAGTGCCAGACTGTACTCAACAGAGGTTATGGAATTCGACCACCCCCTATATTTTGGATTATTAGTATAACAATTTTCCAAAACTAGTGGAAAAAAGAGTTTTCTAAATTCTGATGAAACTTTACTCACCGGGGCAGACATTTCACTAAAACACAGAGACAGCTGATAGCACACTTACGTTCATCGAAGCGGTCGATTTCAACTTGCTCGGACTTTGTCGCTGCTTCCCGTCTTCTAGCTTTCTCGGCTTTGAACTTCTCAAACTCCTTAGCCAGATCGGATCCATAGGCGAAAATATTTGAAAGCCTTTCCTTCTCGACTTCGCGATCCTTTAGGACTAGAAAGTGCAAAGAATGTTAGGGGAACACGCTCAAGCGGGAGACTTGGATTATTTATTGGGGATTGTGCTTTTCGTGCGAGCTCACAAATGTTTGCAAAGGAGGTGGACCATGTTGTATATATTGTAAGCAGTATTAATAAAGGAAAATGGCACGACTCTTCGTGAATGGCTATTTTATGGTCATAATAATCCCATAAGTATAAACATTTTTCAACCCTAATGATACCCTATCTTCCAGAGTCAGATTTGAAGAAGACGAAGTTTTCTACCGCCAGTGTATAAGAAGAAATATTTTCCTGCATGTTTTCTATAAAATATATCAAAACTTTTAATGACATCGAAAATCAGTGAGAAAATATCATACTAATTAAGTAGTCATTTCTTACAATTTAGTTTTTGCAGGCGACCGGAAAGAAGCTCATTCAAACTCACTCTCCCTGACGTGACTGATATAACTAAGGATCATCCTGCAAGATATTAATATCACAACCCCAACTAAGTATTTTTTCGAATCGAAAATACATTTCAGACTTTCAGTGAAACTTTCATCAGATATCTAATTTACTGTACTGCAGCTTGCGGCTTCAAAAATTAGGGTGTTTTTTTTTCCTTTGATAAGCTTCTTTGAGGAAGAAGAAGACGAAGAAGAAGAAGATATCCCTGGGAAGTTTCGGGGTGAATTGGAAGCTTGAAGCTCGATGTCCGACGCCATGTTGGTCGTCCTTTGAATCACCCAGATTAAAATCCTCCCCGTGCAGGTAACCTACGAGAAACCGTATCCGAGCTGAAGAGGCCTGGACGAAAGCGCCAACGGTAGATCCGACTAACGCATGACCCATTCCCTACAGAGGTTTTATTGGAGTATCTCGATATTTAATCTATCGGCTGACATTCTTGTCAGCTGGCTTTCCTCTGATTTCAAACCTATCCGCAATATGGACAGGGGATCTCTTCTCACGTTAGGCTTATATAACTAACAAAAAGAAGGTGAACTGCATTAGAAGTTGCTTAATTATCACTCTGTAACACTGGCTTACTTTTAATAAAGCATTTTCCCTTGAAACGACAAAAAAACCTATCACATTCCTTGCTGGATTGACTGATACATCAGTTTCTGCCAAAGCGCTTCGTACTCTACCGTATCCCTTTTAATAAGTAGGCAGTCCTCCTGAGAAAATTTGTCAGGATGCACTCTGCTTCACTTCTTAATGCACATCGACTACTATCGGTTCAAAAAAGTAAAACCTGTTTTCACGTGGCTATTTCCTTCGTCTCAGACCTCTCCTCGTACACCTCCTTTGAATTTCCTTAAGGGATTTTAAATTAGGTTTACATAAAAATCGTTTTATCAGTTGTAAAAAATCTAAAACTGAACGCCAGAGAATGGTGTTTTTAAAATAATCTCACGTTACGCAAACTAAAAGAACACAACTCGACTAAATAAAAAGCTTTTGATGAGAAATGATGAGTTCGAAGATAGGGGAAAAGTGTTTGAGCATGGGCTGCATAACTCACGAAGGATGAAAAACTATGGGGTTGACTAACCCAGATTGTGGCATAGGTTTCGGACACAAACAAAGATTTTAAGGGGACAACTATTTAATAACGCCCGAAATTTAGAAATAACGCAGCTTTTAATGCGTATAATCTTCAAAATCATCCGAAGTTGCACGTATAAGCTGCAAGTAATTTATTGGCTTATGATGTTATACTTTAAATTTGTAATTATATTAACAATGAATCAGGAATGTGTGAATATGGCAATGAGTTGTAAGCCTTAGCGCTCACACTGGAGCCCAACATTTATGACGGCCAAAAACAGTGTTAAAGGAGCAACATTTGCCTTGCATCTTTGCGCGCGTTCTCTTGTCCGGAAAAGGCGTGAAATAATTCTGTCGATGAGATTGGGAAGTCTATTTTCGGGAATTTTGGCAAGACGTTTGCTTAGAATAGCGCTTGACCTGTTTTGGGCGAATGGAAGTTTATGTGGCCTTACTTCACATGGCTATATTAACTACTTTCAATGTGAAAACTTCTGTTTAATCAACCACACCCAACAAGCAACTGTGTTCTGCTGCCACCGTATTAGAGAATCACATGGGGATCAAAGACACTGGGAGGTGGCGGGTAAATTGACCTAAGAGTGATTAAACTCACGGCTCACGGGGGGGCCTCGTAGCTCAGTTTGCTAGAGCGTTGGCTCTACTAAAGCCTTTTCCTTGCTGACGTGGGTTTGAATCCCACCGAGGCCATCTAGTTTATCAGAAGTGGGTCAAAGGAATTATTTAAATTTGCAAAATCCTCTACTTTATCTTTTTTAATTTATAAGAGCGTCAAAATTCAATAGATAAATTCATTCTACTTCAGTAGTAACTTTTACCGAGAAGAAATTTTTCGGCCGATTGAAAAGACATGGGTTCAAACGCAAGCATCCTGTCGTGTCTTTACTATAATGAGATTTCGCTATGCAACTTTCGATTTTGGAAACTTGCTCGAGTCATCCTTCCTAATCGTAAATACATTGCAGTATTTCAGATAAGATTTCATGTGATTGGCCGTTGACTGTAATTAATGGCATAAACTACCTTCGTGTTTGCATAAAGAAACGTCCTCGACTTCATTGTCAGTTGGGTAATTTGATAAATATTTTTGTCTCTCTGGTTTCAAACCAATCCCAAGAAACCGGACTTAAATTTAAAGTTTATTGCTGATTGACTCAGATCCCACCATGGCTGAACACCAAAGAGCGACTATGAATTCGACTTCCCAGGTGGACATCATATTTTGCAGTCCTATCATGTTTTCATAGTTTATTTTGTTGCCGTTGATCGCGAAATATAACAAAGGTTTATCAGGCCTGTCATTGCGTGTTGATTTTATGTCGGTCACGTGCCCTATTACTGGCTTTCCATTAGTGTACTCCTTTTTCGCATTTCTTAGATCGTTCGAAGTTGTACTCACGTGATTCTTTACTCTTATATGTGTTTCATGGTCAACGAACAGTCAATTCTCACAGTGGTCTCGTCCTCTAAGTTAGGCTTTTCTGATGGCACTATTCACTCACGGGTAACAACCATGTTGGTACTTCTAATACTGACTTGAGTTTTCTGCGTAGCGCCTGATGTGCGGAATTCCAGTATTAAGCTTTGTAAAGAACCCTTTATCAAGACCTGCTTAGCTAATTTCTGAATGCTTAGCACAACAAGTTTCGTCTTCTCGAATATGAACCTAAGTCTAGGCTAATTTCGCATCGCGATCGAGGCTAACGACAATACTGCCCAATTTTCAGTCTAACTAACTAGTTAGTCAACTCACTAAGTGGACGATAAACACGAAGACGTTCGCGAACACCAGCAAGAAAATATAAATTTTGCAATTTATCCACACGTCATTTGCGAGGATTACTACGAAAATGTAAAAGTGTGATGGGTATGCAGAATGGTCCTTAGGAAGTTCCTACCTTCACATTTTTTGTAAGTATAAGATATAGTAAATATAGGACGTTAAATTACGGGGAAGAGGTTTTGCTTTCGGGATATCATATGCACCACTCGCGATAATCGCTTCTCTCATTCGCAATCCAGGTCGACACTGTTTTTTTCTTTGGTGGAATCAAGTCTGACAGATTCAATAAAACACGTACTCAATCACACGTTTTCCTTTTCGGTTCTGATGCTTTTCACCATTGGGAAACATAGAAGGAAGAGGTTGTCCATCTGAATAGTCAAACCAAGATATACGCTTGTATTACTTTGTAAGTTCCTATTAATATCGCGTCTAATTTGGTTTGATATTTTAGCTTCATCCATTAATGCTTAAGAAAGGATTAAGAAATTTTCTGGGTACTTTTTAAAAAGTTAACAGTTTCTTTAGTATACTGGGGAGTTCTTGTGTTCCACAGACACGTCGGCTTCTCTTCACTCATTGTTACTAATATAATCAGAAGTGACCTATAAATTTATATTTACCGCAACAAACTCACAAATACTGGTAATAAATGAAAACAAACATGTCGACCGCCTAGTGCGTACAAACTTCGTCCAAATGAAAACTTAAATGTATTTTTGGTTATGCTCAACCGATTTCCGTTGTTTATTATTTGTATTGCCAAGCAGTTAGTCGAATGCTTGTCGAAAATTAAAATCCCCACCTCTTATTTTAATGTCAAAATGGGCTCCGAAACCAATTTAAAAATTTCACGAAGTTTTGCATCATCATTGGATGATGAATACGGCGGGTAGTAAATACATCCGAGAATAGCCTTTTGCCAGGGCGACAGGGTAATGGATTTGAAGCAGTAATCACCAGAGAATGAAGTTACGTCTAGATCAAACGGGAAGTGCTTGAATGAAGCCTTAATATAGAGAAGACAACCACCACCACGCTTCCTAGTGCGGTCTTGACGGTAGAGATCATACTGGTCGACGACAAGCAAAGTGTCGGAAATTAATGGATGGGTCCAAGATTCAGTTACACACAAAACATCAGGCATTAACTCGAAAGCAGTGTTTAAAGGCAGCTAAACGCACTACACAGGTCTTATTTGCGCTCAGACGTGGATTTGTGCAGATTGATAAGGAACTCTTCCGAAAACCCTACGGGGTATTTGTTCGATCTCACTTGAATATGCCATCCAGGCCTGGCGTCCGTGGTTTAAGAAGGATTATCTACAGCTGGAACGAGTGCAGGCGAGGGCTACGAAGATGGTCAAGAATCTAAGTCATCTGCCTTACGAAGCCAGACTGGTTTGAACTTGATTTGTTTCCTCTAAATTACAGGCAACTACGCGGTGACCTCATCCAAACCTACCGGATTGTCAGAGGCCGCGATTGTGCCCTAGAATTTGCTGACATCTTCGAATTGGCTTGGACGGAACATCTGCGGGGTCATCCCTTTAAACTGCAGAGGAAGTTTGTCCACACGGAAGTCCGTCGGAACGCCTTTTCGCAGAGGGTCGTTGGAGCATGGAACGGACTCCTGACGAGGTGGTCCTTTCAGAAACTGTTGACACATTTAAATTCAAAAGAGATACTCAATTTTCTGAGAAACTATTGTCAATATAATGAAGATTGTGTAAACAGTGGCAGGTTGTGCCTGACCCACACATATCGATGACCCTACATTTTCATTTTTCAGATATATCACTGTAAGCGTTTGTACTATTGACATTTTTGCATGTGAATAGGGAGCTCAAGGACTAAAGCTTACTTCCCTCAATAAAGTGACTTAAAGTGACTTAAAGTGACAATGGCTCGCAGTTGGGCCATCTTATTTATAACAGAGCTAGCATTTATAATATGACATATAGGGTAGTTCGAGTATCCGAACAAGGGTTATCGTTATTAATTTTAAATAATTGTAGGTGGGTAGTTAAGTTGGAAGTTATTGTGGCTTGGAGGGTAATTACCAACTGCGCCATAACGATTGGTATATAGAACGTCATTAACAAAAGGCTGAGAGGGATATATATATAAATGGTGTAGGAATAAATCTTTCCGGTATCGAACCACCATAGGGGTTACGACCAAGGTATGCCTGTTGATAGTTAAAATTGAATGACGGGAAGTTAGATGGAATATAGTGGCTGGTGGGAGAGGGCAAGCAGCTATAAGAATTAAATGCTGGAAAGTCGGGTTTTGTATATCGGTAAACATGGTAAGGGTTATTTGCCTGTTGGAGAGGCTTGCTCAGTTTTGAAGAAGGCAGTATGCGATTACCGAGACCTGCGCTATTTTGCTTTTGTTTCTGGGTTAGATTAACGTCCTTCGGAAAACCTGCCTTAGGTGAAATAATTGAGGGTATAAGATTGTCCGTGCGGTTATGGGACGAGATAGCTTGTGTAGGGTTAAATAAGTTAAATTTAGATAATTGCGGATTTTGTTTGTGAAGAACGTTATTAATGCGATGTGATTCGGGAAATTTCCTGGAGAGGCCTGGAGAATTGCGTTTAAGGAAGGATTTTGAAGCGTGTTTGGTATGGCTAGTTCGCTTCGAAAATTATAAATGCTTCTACACATGGGGATGCATTTATCCTTTTATCCCCTCAGATATCGAGTTTTTGACTTAACCAACTGATCCCGTATCGAAAGTAAACCTATTCGTTTTGTCAGCGAGGTCAGGATCTACGTGCGCATCACAGAGTTGACTAAGCATATTTTTAAATAGGTTTATTGATTTGGCACTGCTTGGGTACCATCAAATCCCTAGAACACAGGAACAAACCTAAAATAACCATTTTGTTTTAAGTAAAAAACCTGTTTTTAAAGGTTTATAAATAGCAAAATTTGAAGTTAAACAGCTATACAGAATGGGGATAAATGTATCAGGGTAAGAATGGTAAGAGTCAAGACTAGTCTGTTATTGACGTTCGAGAGTATTAAATCGACAGAGGTAGAAATGTCTGCGGTCCATTCGAAGGGATAGGTACTTCCAATCAGATGCCAGCGCAGTCGATTCTGGTGTGTAGTAGGCCGACAAATTAGACTTAGTTAACTGATTGCTATAAAAAGTGAAAATAGATTAGGAGTAAGAAGAGTTCAATGGTAAGAAACTTTCAACGCAGTCCTACAGTCTTCATGTTTGTATTATATAACATAGTGTTGATTATGTTTGATCTAGCTGTATGAAACAGCTATTACCATTCGTTTCATAAAGCTATATCAAAATCTAGGCGTGCAGCTCGTTGCACATTCGAATTACGTAGAGCATAAATGATGTTTAAAAACGGATAAATATACTACAACTATAGCTTGCCCATAAACAGAAGGTGTACCACATAACCAGATGATTAAATTGTTCATCTCTGTTTGCATTGCAAGTCTTCGTAGGAGGTTCATAAAAGGACGTGAAATAACTACTCGTGGGAGATTCTGGCCTGAGTATCCAGTTCTAGTGAAAAGGCTATCGCCGTCATCGAAGCGCATGCAAAGTACGTTTGGATTTGCAGCTTGACTTCAAAGTGCAGATAAGGCAGCTCATCGGGAGGACTCAGAATTGAAGTAGCTATCGCCGACAGTAAACGCCGCGTCGTAAAACGCGTGATTCCCGAAGTTGGCGTTATCAGAGCCCTTTTGGTTCGAATTCTTTGTCAAATAACTGAGTTGAAAAATATCCTATCTTATTCAGAAATAGATGTGTGGTATTATTTAATAGATATTGTTTGATTTCTATTTTAAATTCTAGTAGGGTTCGACTTTTTCTAATAGAACTTGAAGGCGGAGCAAACTTGACCTCGGTACCATAGGATATAAATAATGGACGTTTTCACACAAAGGTTTGTCGGCAGTTGTGGTAACTATATCACTGCCAACTACCAAAAACGGAAGGCAGAGATAGAAATGAAGGTGTTTCGCCAAGAAACGCATGGAAATATGTATTATCTGAATATGTGGGTTGCATGCAAAATTGCTACAATAATTATCCGAAGCGGTAACGGATGATCCTGATGAGGTTTAAAGAAGACCATTAATTTATCTAGTAATGTTAGCCTCCTGGATGCGCGGGAATATTGCGTCACCAAATTGAACATTTTTTTGGCAAACTGCAGGTTTGTGGAGCGGTACACAAGTGTGTACATAGATTAAGCCGTAGCTGTTTTCTCAAAAGTTCTACAATATATTTATTTTCTAGGATTTCACAAAGGTCAATTTTCGTTTGCTTCCAAAATAATTCAACGCAATGATTCAAGCCTGGAAGAGCGGACAAGGTGATGAACGCTCTTGAAAGTGAAATAAGCCCGGATTTACAGTTCTCATTTAAAACATTATTATCTCAACACTATGTGGGGACGAAGTGTGTGCCTTCGAATTCAGTTTAAAATTTTCAACCTCCGAGGGATTTACTGCTTTCGAGATTTCGGTGTACTGGTCACCCTTACGAACGTTATTTGTTAAGCTTTTGACTTTATTCGACAGCAGCGGAAACTGCCGATATCATCCTCCTCTGCAGTTCTCATCAGCAGCTCTACGAGATCTTCCAGTTTACAAGGGGCTGAGTCATTTCGACATTTTATTCATAAATTTCATCTCACTAAAAACTTAGTCCCATAACTTTGACACTTTTCATCGTTTTGTGATCTATCATGGAAGTCAAAAATATACCCCTTGGAAATCATGCAAAAATACGCGGCACCGCCGAGGTTCACACCAAGGCACCAGTGTGTGAGGAATGAAGGCAATTCCACTGTGCTATCGACACATTAAGAATTCGCTAATTTAAATTCAAATGGCGCAATAAACACAGGTCATAATAGGAATGACTATACTTCCGGTTATGTTTCCTTAAAGTTGCCTCCCGTAAAACGGGCCAAGATATTTATAAGTTTTTTGGATGTCACATACGAGGAAGAAGCGTGTGCAGCATGCCTTAAACTTCTTCAAAATGTTTCGTACATTGAAAATACATGCAAAGGCTGCAGATGGAGATAGAGAAGTTGAAGAAACTTCCTTGCATTTTCCCCGAAGAGAACGAATTGGCAATGATGGAAACTGAGCAAAACAAAAGAACCTATGCAAACACTGTTTCCTCAGTCATAACAACCAATGGGGAAGAAGACAGTGTGTTTACGGGGCTCGGCGTAATCGACAATGAATATCCGGTAGGCAAAATGACGGCAGGCAGGGGCGTCAGAAAATAAAGAAGCATTGCAGTATATCCAAGAAAGTCAGACTAAGCCAGAACGTTAAAATGAGCGGGCTAAGTTAAGGGATTCTGCATGTAAAAACTACGTCGGCGAAAGTGGCAACTAACCAAGAAGCCATATCAAGGAGAGAACAAAGCGTTTGCGGTGTCCTAATAAATCAACTGAAAGCAGAAGCCGACGGAAATCTAAGTGATCATAATCTTATTCCGGAATAAAAGAAACAACCACAGAGGCTTCAAGTGGATCGCAGTTAATGCATAGTTATCAATTGCATTCCTGAATCTGCATCTGATGCCCCAAATGCAAGAAAACACGACAAAATGGAGCTATTCCAGAGCTATCTTGAAAGTCTCTTAAAGGAGAACGAGGGGGTCACCGTTCAAAAAGCTTTCAGAATGGGTCAATTAAGAGGCTCAAGTGATCAGTTCAGCCAAACAAAACCACTAAAGCTTGTCCTGCAGAATGATTTAGAAGCTCAGCTTTTGCTGAGCAGGAAACCTATGCTTCAAAGCTCTCACCCAACGGTTTTTTTTTCAGCCGGATATTTCACCCGCGGAGAGGGAGTAAATGGAGAGGTCTCAAAGTAGAACTCCTAAAGCGATAGAGAATGGGCGAAAGAAATCTCAAAATATGGAGTGGAGAAATTAAACACGCCCAGAGGTCATTTCTCTGGAGCAAGTCCATGACACTGCGTACGGAGGGCAGCCAGATCACCCGATTGTTATTGGTTTCCTTCAAGGTACCGTTTTTGGTCCTCTGTTGTTCTTACTGTATACAAATGATATTTGATCGATATTTAAACATTCTTAATCTTTTATTTATGCTGATGACCTCAAATGCGTGTATTACGTCTCTAACTCTACGACCGAACGATGCCTCGAACAAATTATTTCGGACTTAGACGCTCTTTCGGCCTGGAGCTCCACATGGCTAATGGAGTTCTCACCTACTAAGTGTCGCTACATGTGTTTTGGGTCTGAAAGGCTACCGCAACCTCTTATTATTGAAGGTTGCCCTATGATTGAATGTTCCTCCATCTTTCGCCACATGCCGATAGAATTACGGCCAATGCTGCTCAGATTTGCGGCTTTATTTCGCATAATTTCTACCTTCCTGAAATTAAATTAAGACTTTATCGTATGTTTTTACTTCCCATTCTAGAATTTTGCTGACGTTTCTTCGGTTTAATGAACAAATCTAGCCGTTCAAAATTGAAAATGTCCAAAGACATTTCACAAAAAACTCCTATTTCCGACTCTTTCAACTACTTCCTGCTCAACAAGATGCCACCTAACGAAGCTAAAATTTCTTTGGGTCAGGAGACATGAAGCAGGCTTTTGTCTCCTTTTCCGACTTAATCATAGCTCAACTCCCCCAAGCTTTCTGTCATTATCCTTGTTAGTTTTCCTTATAACCTAAGAAATTTTGCCCTAATTGTACCTCCCCCTGCATTCTCCACGTGTAAACGCTCTCTCTTCTTTGCTTCAAATTATAGTTTCCTTTGGAATTACTTGTCAATTTAAATAAGGTAGTTAACTAGTCTATCTGCATTTAAGCGAATACTGCAAATTTATCTTAACACTGATTCTATTAACCTTTTATTTTCCTCATCTTTTCCCAGTAGCTTTCCCCATGACTTGGAGAAAGGACCATCGGAAATTTAAGTGACCCTCTTGAAACTATATTTTCGCTACCTGGAGTCGCTCATGAACCATGATGTCTCCTTATATCACCAGTCATCCAAACGATGAAGTCATTCGGACGTACACATTCGGTGTTCCACAGTCTAAAATGCTGCCGTTTCTTTGGATACGCACCATCATCTGAATTCAAATCTGGATTCTAAGATGCTGAGGACTTAAATTAATTGACGCATTTTCGTGAGATTTTGTTTCATACGCCTAAGTGATCAATAACGTATCATCTCGACGTTTCATTATCTCATTCTGAAATGCTACTGTGGCATTACCCTACTCTAACGCCTGACCTTATTTTCCTAAGCAGATTTGTCGCCTACCTTCTATTCAACATAAAAGCCTATTGAACTTTGCTTCCATTTTTAAGTTAAGAGTTCTTTTCCCTAGCCCTTTTTTTAGTTCACCTTTAATTTCAAAACATCATTAACATTTGACCTAGCAGGACAAGTTCTGTCTACAATATTAAGTATTTTTACATTTTATCTGCACATATTGGCATAACTTTATTTCGTTATTAATGTTTGTTTAGACAGTGCCTTGCCGGTGCTTACCAAATTTTAATTCTAAAATACCACTCTGTACAACAAATGTCAGTTAGCACATTAACCTCCAGTTCGATCAAAAAGTAGTAGTCTCCTTCCCAGACAATGGAAGGCAAAAGACACACGACCAGTCTAACAACTCCGAACCAACTATTGTTTCGAAAATTATTACAGACAAAGCTCCGCTTTTTTATATAAAAGCACAGAGTTTGTTCCAGAAACTAGATGAACTGAAAGTATGGATATCCAATATGCATCCGGATATCATTTCCATAACAGAATCTTGGTTGCAAGCAGAAATATCGGATATCGAATTTCCCATCGATAGATATCCACACTTCCATCGAGACAGCCTACATAAAAAAGATAGGGGATAGCAATCTACGTCAGCAAAAATATCATATCACCTGAACGCAGAATTGCTTGCCCTTGTGACTGCGAAGCAGTTTGGTTAAAACTAAAGAGGCATGGAGAACAAAATCTGAATTTCTCGACTATATACAGACCACCCAATCGAACTCCAGAAATTGAAAAGATAATGTTTGAAATAATTAAAGATGCAGCTCAGACTCAAGACACAGTCACCACAAGAGATTTTAACGCACCATTGATTGACTAGAATACATTATCTGTAAAAGGTTCGTGGCATTCTTTTAGCTCCAGGCTTTTAAAGCTCACGATGAATCTCTTTCTCGTACAGAATGTTAGATTTCCAACGAGATTTAAAGAGGCTCAAATAACGAATTAACTAGACTTTCATTCTTTCAAAGGATCAAATTGATGTGGATGAACTTAGGTCACCCGCAATGCTTGCTAAAAGTGACAATGTCATGCAGCTGTGGGAATACCTTTTGCTCACCAAGTAACCGAAGTCTCCCGATGTTCGGTTAAATAACTAGCGCGCAAATTTCTCTACGATGATGGATGACTTATCGGCACTTAATTGGCAAAACATTCTTACTGGAAGTCTGGATGTGGGTTGGACCAATGTCAGGGGCGTTATCAACGATGCTATGCACCGAAAATGTCCTATTAAAAAGTAAAAATTCTAACCATCCTGTTTGGTTAACGCAGGATTCAAAAAGATAACTAAACCGAAAGAATAAACTTTGCAGAGGGTATGTAGCAACAACTCAACCCATGCATTACGAAGAATTTCACCGAAAGTGGAACGCAATAAGGTTAATTATCCACAGATCAGGGAAGGGGTGTGAGACTGAAATTAGACAGCTTGTCATCGATAAGACAAAGTAATTTTTAGCTACAGCAATAGTCGGTTGAGGAAGAAGCAGACGGTGGCAGCGTCGATAGGTGAAAACAACGAAGACATTAATAAAAATCAAGATACAGCAGAACGTCTAAGTCAATTTTTTGCATCCGTCTTTACAGATGAAACGGATTTTACCCAAAAAACCTTTTAATTTTGACGGAGAGCTTTTTGGGCGCGTTTTTGGAACATTTATCCGGCCGGTGTTGGAATATTGCGTTCAGGCGTGGCGCCCTTGGACGAAACATTACTACCCTCTGCTGGAGAAAGTTCAACGGAGGGCGAAAAAACTAGTCAGTGGATTAAAATGCCTACCATATGAGGGCCGACAAGAAAGACTTAAAATGTTTCCTCTCTCTTATAGGCAATACAGAGGGGATATAATCTTAGTCTTCAAACTGGTCAGAGGAGTTGATTGTGCTCTTCAGATGGCTGATTTTTTTGAATTGGCAAACATGACAAGTCTCCGAGGTCATCAATACAAACTGAAAAGAAAACACGCCAAACTTGAAGTGCGGGCCAAGTTCTTTTCCCAACGGGTGATTGAAGAATGGAACAAACTGCCAACTTCGGTTTTTCAGGCTGAAAGTGTTGAAATGTTTAAAAGAAGACTTGAGGAATTTTTACTTGATGGACATATATTTAGTCGACAGCAATGATCGATTTACTAAAATGACTATCGCCATGTAACATTTGCTTATTTTGCCAGCATCTATCTGTAACTAGGGTTTTCAAAGGCTCTGCCTATCTCCCTTATGTATCGCGATGGACGACTCCCATCAATACTTCCTTGATGGAAGGTGCCTGTCAAATTTATCCAAACAAAAGGACTTAGGAATCACCATTTTGTCTTCGCTTCAGCCCTGCGCTCAATGTTTTAGGGCGGCCATAAAGGCATCCAATGTCCTGTTTGCCATTAAAAGAACTTTCGTAAATATAGATAAGAAAATATTTGGAAAAATATACGGGACGTTCATTCGTTCACACCTGGAATATGGAGTTCAGGCGTGGCGACCGTGGCTGAAACACGATTACAAACTGCTGGAAATGCTTTAAAGGAGGGCAACAAAAGTCGTGAATGGTCTAAAGTCGTTATCATACAAATGCATACTTTATGATCTTAACCTTTTCCTCTTGATTGCAGGCAGATTCGAGCCGATCTCATACAGACATACCGGCTTGTAAGGAATCAGGAATGTGCTCTACACTTTGAACACTTTTTTTCACTGGCCACAACAACTTACATGCGTGGGAATTCTCTGAAACTTCAAGGGACTTTATCCCACCTCGATGTTCGTTGCCACTCATTTGCACAACCAGTTATCGGTGCCTGGAACGGATCCCAGAGGATGTCATTCGGGCGGACACGACAGACACATTGAAACATAAACTGTATTTGTATTCGCTCGTCAATTACCATACATTCTTACAGGAAGGAACTGTTTAATTATACAACAAATAGGTTGTGTGCATAGGAACCACTTATATTATTTGTTCTCCAACTTGGACAATTTGAACTCCGTTACCACTTCACTTAGACTGTTCCGCAAAATACTGTTACACCTGCACATACGTACTTGCTTCCTGCTTATCTGGAATTTGTCCGGTGCCGAAATTCCTCATACAATGGCATCAAATTGGAATTTGTTATTATCTTAGTCAACTTGACTACGCAGCCTCTGCACCAATAAAAACGGAATAACACTCAGTGAACCAAAAGTGTACAACTTCGTGATGATCTGAAGTTACCCAGGACCTTCGACATCTCCGAATGGCTGAGTCGCTCCTGAATATTCTTCACACTGTTTATAGTTTTTTAAAAGCGCTTTGAACAATTAGAATCATTGTTGCTCATATTGCTTTAAATATTCGCCATATTACAAACCCAGTTGGAATTTTCGTTATACGTTCAAAAGGGAACATAAGGTAACACAGTGTTTTAAAGTCACTTTAAGTTATTTTATTTAGGGAAGTAGGCTTTCGCTCTTGAGCTCTCTATTCACATTCCAAAATGTCAATAGAATAAACGTTTACAGTAATAAATCTGACAAATGAAAATGTAGGGTCATCGATATGTGTGGGCCAGGCGCAAGCTGCCGCTGCTGACACAATCTTCATTGTATGTACAATAGTTTCTCACCAAATGAGTATCTAGTTTATAGTTAAATGTGTGAACAGTTTCTGAAAAGACCACCTCATCAGGGAGTCCGTTCCATGCTCCAACGACCCTCTGCGAAAAGGCGTTCCGACGGACGTCCGTGTGGACCATCTTCCTCTGCAGTTTAAAGGGATGACCCCACGGATGTTCCGCCCAGCCAATTCCAAGAAGTCAGCAAATTCTAGGGCACACTCGTAGCCTCTGACAATCCGGTAGGTTTTGATGAGGTCAGTGTGTAGTTGCCTATAATTGAGAGGAAACAACTCAAGTTCAGCCAGCCTGGCTTCGTAAGGCAGATTACTAAGATTCTTGACCATCTTCGTAGCCCTCGCTTGCACTCGTTCTAGCTGTAGATAATCCTTTTTAAACCCCGGGCGCCAGGCCTGGACGGCATAACCCAAGCGAGATCGAAAAAATGCCCCGTAAGTTTTTCGGAAGAGTTTTTTATCAATCTGCACAAATTAACGTGTCAGCGCAAATAAGACCTGTATCGCGCGTTTAGCTGCCTTTAAACACTGTGAAGATGGTTTAATTGAGGAGTTTATTATAAAACTGCGGTTTTCATGTTACTCAACAATCGAAAGGGGCTGCGCATTGAGAATGTATTGGTAGGAATCATTCTCCTCATTGGTCCTTCTGGCACGAAGTCTTAGGACCACATACTTCCCAACGTTAAAATTAAAGAGCCAACATTCATGAACTCAAACCAATAATTTGCTAGCAGCATAACCAGTCAAGGAACTTCCTTTAAAGGAAGGCTTGTTGAGCTGGCTTCGGCATCCAAGACTAGCCCTCAATCAGTTTAAACTTACAACCAAGGACCAGAAAAGCGCGCAAAAAGCGTAATGGCAGCAAAATCCATCGGCTACGAGGACGAATCTTGTATCGGATATTCTTATATTTTACTGAGAGTTTAAAAACTGGAAAATGAACTTGCCGACTTAAGGAAACTCTTGCAAGCGAACAATACTAGATGAAATATGGTTAGCAATACTACAGTTAAAAAAGCCGTGATCAAAGCACCAAAAGTATCAAAACCTAAAATTTGTAACAAATCTTAATGTTTGGACGCGAATACCCATAGCGACTGGATAACAGGAACATAGTCTCCGAATCCTACGGAAGACGATCAAAGAGACCCACAAATCATATCCTGCTATCTTGGGTTTTCTAACGAGCCCATAGTTTCAGGCACGTCGTTTGAAGTTGCTTTCAAATCTCAGCTCCTTTTAGTTTACGAAATTTTAGTCTCTACCTAAGTGTAGAAGACACGCTTGTTTGGAATAATTCTTGAGTGGATTGTCCAGTCTCTTAATGTGAGAGTTATTTGCTGGGACTGGACGATTATGCGGCTATCCAAATATTCATTCACTTAGCATGTTTAAACGTCCCGGACGATATCCCTACGAGAAATACAAGCTTCAACGTTCACCTGCTTCCAAAATTTATGCCAGTAGTGTGCTGCTTTAATCTGCTTTCAATCGGGGAAGGAGAAGTCACAACAAAGGCTGAGTCATTGAATGCTTATTAGCAGCCTGACTGCTGTATACCTTTGCACCGTAGCCCATTTATTTAAGAAGATTAATAAATTAAATGCATTCGCATACAATCTTAAGAGGTGTGGAAAACACTGACACTCGGGATTCATCTGCACGAAGCAAACAAAATTGGTGCCGCGGGCGGGAGTCGAAGCCTCGTCGCACAAACATGTGGCAACGCACCTTACCACTACGGCAAATTCTCACGGGAATCTGACAAGTAAAATTGTATTAAAGCAGAAAAAGATGGCAAAGGTTGCAGCTTCCCCTAGCTCCTTGAGTAATAGAGTAATGGAAGGGGTCCTATCCAGCGTATGCGAGACTTCGAAGCCCTCTGTAGATATTGTCAACTCTAAAATCCCTTTGATAAATCTGTAACCTCTTGATCGTCTGATTGCACAAGCCTACACCTCATCCTGCAATAATCGATCGTCGTCTGACGAAAAAGTAGATTTTTTGCTGAAAGGAACTATAACCAAATCCTCTGACATAGTTATCCAGTAGGCTTTTCAAGTCATTGGGATAATCAGCTCCGAAACATAAGAACGGATAAAAGGCAAGCATAATTTTATGCTACGTAATATTCCAAATTGCGTATCTGCTTTCGACGGAGCGCGTTTGTTTCTGGAAAGCTTTGGCTTGGGATCTAGAGTCGCTTACGCTAAACGACTGTGCTCGCTCAGTCGTAATGCCCCCATATTATTCACTCTCTTTTCCTTGATTGAAGTGAACTTCATACTCTCTAGGAAGGAGAAAAGTAGAGCATTTTGTCGAAAATGGCATTCCTCAGTTTCCCTTGACCTCACCCCATGCAGAATAAAAACTGAAAAATTTAAAATTTTCGACGAGCAACAGAGATATGAAAACCTCTGTTGCCATTTTGATCAAATCACGTCCAATGTCATCTACGGCCTCACCGTCTGAATCCCCAGCTAACTCTTCACGAAACCGACATTAATTAATCTTTTGGAATCCAAAGACAACAGAACTTCTTTTATTCATTCTCAAAACAGCAGTACTTCTTCTATTACCACACCCATACTTAGTTTAACAATTACTCCTGGTAAACCAGCGCAGATTTTTAGCTCAAAGACAAGTCCGGCTAAAGTCTCAACCATTCGAAAACCGCAAAAATATAGCCTCTCCACGAAAACTACTCCTTTACGATCGCCTAGTTCTCCCGAAAACATCCCCACCCCAACTACATCAGATTTACAGCTACCACCCAGACCTCATACTGAGGCTGATGAAAGAAACATACTAGCATTCTCGCCCAAAAATAGTGCTCTTTGTGCCACTTGCAGAAGTGCACCCCCCAACCTGCAGCCACTTTTTTCCACGGTCGTTTCCCCAGTTGTCTATTAATATGAAGGGTCCTGCTGGACTACTAGACTGACCTGACCTTCTGTGTCACTTTACTAGGAATAATTTACAGTATCCTGTCCAGGGATTTCCCGGACATGCTCCGATAGCTAGCAGTTGTGCTCATTTCCCCTGTCTGTCATTTACACCTCCATATTTAACTCCCCTTCATCCACATCAGCTGCATACGACACCACAACCTTTTTTTTCCAGAAGAGGATGGGAGCATTCGCCCCTTTGTTGAGTGGCCCGTCAACCACTGGATGACTTAGCCGCCCTTCCTCAAAAACAACCACCTTGCCCACTTAAACTATTCGGTCTAAATGCCAGATCCTTGCTCAATAAAATGCCTCTGCTTCAGACTCCAGTCATTGTCCACTGTCCAGATATTGTTAAAGTAACTGAAACATGGGCAACACCTTCCGTAGCCGACCCATAACTCTCTCTTATAGATTATACTTGTACTCAAAATGATCGCCGTGACAGCCTTATTGGAGGAAGTTGTATCTTTATTAAACAAGCGCTGGCATTTCGGGCCTTAGACCATCCACAATTTACTGCGGTTGATGAGAGCTGTCGGCTGCAATGTACCTTAAAAAATAGGACCTCTTTACTCATTGGCTGTGTCTATCAATCGCCCAATACCAGTGAGGAATTCGATCTTTGTCTCTCACAAGCATTTCACCCCGCAGCTGACTTAAATTTTACGTATTGCTTAATTGCAGGTGATTTCAACCTTCCTGAAATTCGCTGGTTTCCGGTCCCTTCCGTCCTCAATAAAGTTCGAGGATTCAGGTTGTTGACTTCCCTACCCAAGGATCAAGCATACTTGATCAAATCTTCTGCAGAGGTTGCCTGCCTTTGACAGTGTCATCATAAGGCTCACTTGGGAGCTCAGACCATGATATCGTTGTTTATACACTACAAATCGAAACCGATGAAACGCTTTCCAAAAAATAGCTTTATCATTGATTTCTGATTAGCACTTTCGACAGAATTATTGATACATCTAAACTCCCACGACTGGTCTAATTTGTTTTATATGTCAGGATGTGAACACCTCTACCGGTATGGTTAACGAAGTTTTGGATCCAACTGTATTCTCGTTTTGTTCCCCGTAAGAAAATAATTAATGTCACGGTTGAGGTTTAGCTCCCTTTATCTTTCCGCCGTAGGTTGCATAAACTATCTCGTCGATTCCATTTGCAAAACGACATTTCCGTTCTGCCCTTGATTTAACGTATTTTTGAGCAGGCTAAGAGGCTAAGCGAAGAAAATCGGCTAGCCAAGAGGTCAAATATGTTGAAAACCGATCGGTATTATAAAGGCAGATGCTAATGATACTTTCCCGTCACTTCTATGTAAGATATTTAATCTAGCGTTTGAAATGGAAACCTTTCCCAGTGTATGGAAGGAATCACACATTCTACCTATCCCCAAACACGGCCAATCTACGTCATTTGACGATTTTAGGCCAATCAACACATTGTCCGCAGCTTCGAAAATACTGGAAACAACGAGAGACAAGCATATTTAAGGCCTGATTTTCACAAACGACATTGCTCCCCTCTTCGTTGATTTTAAGCAGGGCCTCTTCCAAAGTGACCATACATTAATTCATTGTTGCTTACCGATCTTCCCATCGAAAAAGGCTAGCACCGTTCGGACCTATCAAGCTTTTGACCTCGCAGATATGAGCTTAATTAACAACTTTTTGGACTCATTGGACTGGCATCATCTCTCCTCCATGAACGATGCAGCAAGTCTTTCTGACTTCATGTCAGTCGTTTCAAATAACATCTTGGAATTTGGGCCAACCAAAATGGTCATTCCCTACACTTCGGAATCCACCGTCCGCCACATTCTTTTGCCAAGACTAAAGAAATTGAGAAAGCAATTAAAAGATCAATATACTAGTTCGTTATCTGTACATCTAAGGATTGCAGAGATTTTTGAAAAAGTTTCTAAGATTCGTCTCTCACGTGACAGAGAGAGGTAATCTTGCGCAATTAGTGAGCCGAACTCTGCAAAATCTGTTGCTCAACCGTTACACCGTCGATCCTGCTCTAAACGAGGTTATGAAATACCTCCATTACTAAATGAAGCTTAGAACTTCGTTCTCGAAGACTCTGAGAAGGCAGAATTGTTTGGTGCATTCTTTGCAAATCATCTTACGATGGAATCTGAACCGGTTCTGACGTTTCAGGCATCCTCATTTAATGTTATCAATACCATTGATTTCTCCATAGAACTAATTCGTTAGCAAATAATGCGTCGGAAAAACTCGCACTCTTTGGAGACTGACGGTATTCCAAACTCAGTTATTAAGAGAGTGCCGAGCTTTCCCCGATTGCTTTGCCATGTATTCTCAGTTTATCTTTTAAACGGCTTCTTTCCTGACTCATGGAAGGCATCTTTCATTCTTCCTGTCTTCAAGTCGGGATCTCGTTCGGATGTAAATAATTATCAAGGCGTTCACTCAACCCCCAATCTAGCAAAACTTCTTGAAAAAAATATTTTAAATCGAATTCTCGACTTTTGCCTAGAAAACAAGCTCTAAAACGACTCGCAATATGGTTGTCTACCTAAGGAGATCATGCGAAATGTGTCACTTAGCTTTTCTTAACCTCATCACCACTACGTAATGAGCAGCAGTGAGTGGTTATGATCTACTTTGACCTGGTGAAACTGGAAGCCCTCGGCATCCGGTCTCTTCTCCTTGATTTCATTGGTTCCTTCTTGTATAACCGTAGCCAGAAGGTCTTAGTAGGTAATAGCAACTCGACACCTCAACCAATCAAGAGTGGCGTTTTCAAGGCATGGTTCTAGGTCCCCATCTCTTCGTGCTGTACATAAATGAAATTTCAACTTTTCTCACCAATTCACAGAATTTCGTTTAGACTGACAATCTCAAGTGCATTTCTTCATTTTTCTTAAGACACTGCCAATAGTTGCGTTGATAAAATCAACACTGATCTACTTATGCTCTCACGTTGGAGCTGTATTTGGCAGATGGAGTTTTCTTCCTCTTAGAGTAGTTTCATGTGTTTTGACCCCGCCAAGCTGCCAGGACCCCTAGTATTTTAAAATAGTGCACTTTGAGAACGATCAACCATAAAAGACTTAGGTCTTTGTTACACTATTAAGCTAGCGGGAGAAGGTCACGTGGAAGCACCCTCGGTCGCGGCGCTGACATCTGCTGGACTATGTTCTCATCCGAAGGCGAGATCGACAAGACGTGCTGGTAACCAAGGCAATCTACGATGACGATGGTTGGACAGATCACCGCCTCGTCATCTCCCAGATGAGGCTCCGACTGCAACCCCGACGAAGGCTCCAAGGTAAGAGGCCACCAGGTAAGTTAAATACTATTTTATTAAATTTGCCTTCTCACTGTTTTGATTTCAGCAACCAAATAACCGAGAAACTGGAGGACCTTCATGCTCCAGCTGATAATGCTACCGTGGAGACACGATGGGGTCAAATGCGAAATATCACCCAGTCCACCGCCCTCAAAGTCCTCGGACGCCGTCAAACACCAGGACTGGTTTGATGACAATGACGCCGACATCAGCAACTTACTCTCGGAGAAGGATGGATTACACAAAGCCTACATGGACCTTCGGACTGACGCCACCAAAGCAGCCTTCTTCAGATGCCGGCGCATTGTACAGCAACGGCTGCGAGAGATGCAGGATGTCTGGATGATCCGAAAGGCTGAGGAAATCCAGGGACATGCGGACCACAATGAAATGAAAAACTTCTTCAAAGCCATCAAGGCCATCTACAGTCCGTGTATAAAGGGGACCGCACCACTGCTCAGCTCTGACGGCACAACACTGCTGACAGAGAAATCGCAAATTCTGAAGCGCTGGGCCAAGCACTTCAGAAGTGTCCTTAATTGCTAATCAGCCATCTATGATGCTGCCATTGACCGGTTCTCTCAAGTGAACATGAACAATGACCTGCATCTCCTGCTTTCCCTACCAGAAACCATCTGGGCCGTGCAGCAGATTTCCAGCGGTAAAGCACCGGGATCGGACGCAATCCCACCGGAAGTCTACAAGCACGGTGGGCCCCGGCTGATGGCAGAACTCACAACACTCTTCCAGGAGATGTGGTGCCAAGGACAAGTTCCTCAGGATTTCAAAGACGCGACCATCGTCCATCTCTACAAACGGAAAGGGAACCGGCAACTCTGTGATAAACACAGAGGCATCTCGTTGCTCAACATCGCTGGGAAGATCTTCGCCCGTTCCCTTCTCAATCGTCTGAACGGTCACCTAGAGCAGGGCCTGCTCCCAGAAAGCCAATGTGGCTTCCGCTGACACCGTGGAACAACCGATATGATCTTTGCCGCCAGCCAACTACAAGAGAAGTGCCAGGAGATGTGAACTCACCTATACACTACCTTCGTGGATCTAACGAAAGCCTTTGACATGGTGAATTGTGACAGACTGTGGAAAGTGATGCAGAAATTCGGTTGTCCTGAGCGGTTCACGCACATGGTGCGTCAGCTTCATGACGGGATGACGGCGCGCGTCACTGACAACGGGACGGTATCCGAAGCATTTGCAGTGACCAACGGAGTGAATCAGGGCTGCGTACTGGCCCCCACCCTCTTCAGTCTCATGTTCTCGGCTATGCTGATGGACGCCTACAGTGGACGCACTCGCCTTCACTGCTCTCGCACATTTACACACCGCATGGGCCTATTAGGACACATGCGCCTCCATGACAACCCCCAGTAAACCACCGGAGGCTAAGCTACATCAGCGCACACTATCTACAGCAATACATCGACAACACCCTCACAATCACCATGTACCTGAGTTTATCACGGTTTCCTAGAAACCGTGGCCGGGAAGGCTTCAAATCTGACGCTTACACCAGACCACGCCGTCGACTCAGTGTATGTGCTGTGTGTGTCGAGTGACTGACCAATGAACTGGGAGTCAGACGGCAATGGCTGCTCCATATCCCCTGAGTTTTTGAATCCTGGTGTGTGCGTTATGGGGGCCAGGTCGTGCTGTGGCGCACGAAGACGGGTACGCCGATCCGTCAGACAATGCGCCCACTCCCACATCAGGCAACTGACCGGCTCGGACAGTTGTTTGACTGTGGGGGTAGGGGAGAGAGTGAGGTCGACAGCTCAGCGCATGTTCCTCACTATAAACAATCTGACGCGCTTGAAACTATCACGGTGCGTTAAAAGCCATGGCTTAGAAGGTTGCCAACTGACGGGATAACTCGGACCGCGTGGTCAGTCCAATGTATGCTTTGTGTGGAGTGGCTGACTGGCGGACAGAGAGTCAGGCTGCAATGGCTCTTCTTAGTGTGGTCTTTATGTTACTCCCACTCTATGGGATCCGAGCCAGGCATGGTGGTACACCCAGGGGCGGTTGCGGCTGCGCCAGCCACCTGCGTCCTCTCCCACCTCCGTTCTTCTTGCCTGGGCCGTGAGACCGGGCTCAGGTGGGGGAGGAGAAGAGTGTGCGGTAAGGTTAACCACCGCGGTTGGAAGGTTGCCAACTGACAATTTCACTCAGACCTCGCAATTAGTCCAATGTGTGTTGTGTGGAGTGGCTGACTGGTGATCTGAGAGTCAGGCTGCGATGGTTACTTCTTAACGTGACCTCTGGCTATCTCACACATGTGAGATGAAAGTCGTTCAACCCCCTGTTGTGTGAAATCCCGGTGCTTGTGTTTTGGGGACCAGGTCGTATACATAGAACACGTAGACGAGGTCAACAGCAGCTGCGCCCGCTTCCGCATCAGACAACTGACCGGCTCAGACAGTTGTTTGACTGTGGGGGTTGGGGAGAGAGTGAGGTCGACAGCTCAGCGCATGTTCCTCACTTTAAACAATCTGTCGCGCTTAAAACTATCCTGGTGCGTAAAAAGCCATGGCTTGGAAGGTTGCCAACTGACGGGATAACTCGGACCGCGTGGTCAGTCCAATGTATGTTTTGTGTGGAGGGGCTGACTGGCGGACTGAGAGTCAGGCTGCAATGGCTCCTTCTTAGTGTGGTCCTTATGATACACCCACTCTGTGGGATCCGAGCCAGGTGTGGTGGTACACCCAGGGGCGGTTGCGGCTGCGCCAGCCACTGCGTCCTCTCCCACCTCCGGTCTTCTTGACTCTGTCATGACACCGGGTGCAAATGGGGGAAGAGGAGAGAGTGCGGTAGCTGCAGCGCAAGGCTACTATCACTTAAAACTAATTCTCGCGCACGTCACCGTCCCTGCACCACCCTTCCATGGAGCATACGGTGGACATCGTCGGATTTCGACGGTCGAACTGTCGTGTCGAGCCAGCAATATCGCCTCATGCATATCGAATTTCTGCAAAGGCTGCACAGATATGTGGTTTTATATCACATAATTTCTTCCTTCCGGAAAAAAATTTAAACCTGTACCGCATGTTTGTTCTTACTTTCCTTGAATACTGCTGTCCCCTCTTTAGGCTGATGAACGCTTCTGACCGCAGTTAGATTGAAAAAGTTCAGAGAGTATTTGCTCAAAGACTATTTTCTCTTCCTGGATCCAGTATCTCTTATACGGATAGATGCCAGTTAGCAAATATAAAATTTCTGTGGTTAAGAAGACTCGAAGCCGGTCTCTGCTTTCTGTTTCGCGTTAACTCTAGCCCAAATCTCCCACGAATTAACGCTCTCACTCCGGTAGATCGACCCTATACCACTCGTTATTCCTTCATTATCATTTCACCACCGCTAAGCTTCACAACTAATCGTTCTCAGTTTTTGCCTCCAAATCTGCTTTTATCTGGAATAATATTCTACTGAAAATTAGGTTGTCGTCTACATTAGCTATTTTCAAAATCAAATAACGCAAAAATTAAACGTCGGAAGATATACAGTTTTTATTGTCTGTTTCCTTCCCAAACTCAAAACTTTTGGATTTTGCAAAGGGTCCTCCTGGTATCTGAGGCTGCTCCCTTGATATTATTTTGGTCTCTAATTATATTTCCATCATCCTCTGCAAAGTCAATCTTTGCATTCACGTTTTTGCCCCCCTCCTTTTTAAACTAGCATCACCAACTCTTGACCACCTTGATACTTTCCTCCGATTTTGCAACCCCGAAGATGGTCTCCAGGTTCAGTTGCTGATCAAAGTGGGTTCTGGTGATTATGCCTCTTTGATTAGTGGACTATGCAGTCGGCAAAGTCGCATCTCAGCGATTATCTCATGACCTCTACTGTCCCCTCTTCGTTTTGACCCTGGTGTCCACGATGAGTTCCTCCTCTCTAACTTCCACTGGTGGTAACGAACAGTAGCTCTGACTGCTATATTATCTCTCACACGACAAGGAGCGTTCCGAACCCTCATACGTTGTCAGCAACAGCACAGTACTATCCCATTGCATCTAGCTATTAATCTTTAAGATAAGCAGTTTTTTCTTCTTGTTTTTTTTAAATTGGCGGCTTGCCGATCTCCACCTCCGATTTGACCGTAGGAGATTTTTTACTGCTTCTTTTTAGTTCACCGTATATGTCAAAGATCTTTGACTATTGTTTTAACAATGGTTAATCGTTCTGAATCGGATATGCCTACCATATTGTTCATTTCTGCTGTTAATATGGCTGCTCACATAGTGCAGCAATTATCCACTTGGTATTTATTTATACCGCGATACTAAGCTTGAAATGACGGGGCTCTCTAAGGCCTTATATTTTCAATTTATTTTTTGATTCATAACTTTTACCCTATGGGATGTAACCGTGGCCCAGCATGGGTTCGTTAAAACAAATTCTTGGGATACCTGTCAGCTCTCTTTCTTTGATCACGTTCTTCAATATAGGGATAATGGCTTTGCACTTAACATAGTCTATTTCGATTTCACCAAGGCCTTTCGATCGTGTCGACCATGCCCTTCTTCTCCTAAAACTCTCCTCTTTCCGTTTATGTGGTAAACTTTTGTGCTTGATATCTTCTTACTTGAGATCTCGCACACAACATGTTAAGATCTTCAATGTTATCTCAAACTCGGCCCGTGTGAGGAGTGGAGTTATGCAGCATAGTGTGCTAGGCCCGCTTTTATTTGTCTTTTTGTCAAAGATGTACCAGGTTTATTTCGGAATGGTAGGCCCTTTATGTATGTCGACGATTTTAAAGTTACCTAGAGATACAAGCCGGCAGATCGCGACACCGTGCTTGATCTATACAAAATTATGTTGAGGCCTTTGTCCAGTGGTGCTGCACATGGCGCTTTTCCCTTTCTTGGCACAAAGTTTCCATTATGGTTGTTGGAGACGACCATCAGCCTCATCTAAGCATAGATTGCCACGATATAAATGTACCTGGCGTTGTTAAGCACCTAGGCATATCATATTCCAACGGTCTCAATCTTTCAGAGTATTGCGCCCTGATTGTCTCCAAAGCACACAGAACTGCCGGGTTTATCCTCCGAAATTTTAAAACTATTGATATTAGACTCTGCCTTTATAAACTGTACGTTAGACCTGGTCTGGAATACTGCTCGTTTCTATTTAGCCTTCTGAGCGCTAGCGAACGGAAGAAAATGGAATCGGTCTAGCACTTCTTCACGAAAAGAATTTTATCGTTGGAGCACCGTAATTTGTCGTATCATGAACGCTGTGGGCTTGTCAACATTGATCCCTTATGGTTTCGCTGAGCGCAGAAGAGACTCTTTTTATTGTTTAAGCTTTTGATTAGTCGTACATTTAATCCCCTTACCACTGTGAGGCAGCTTAACCACCCTCGGCGCAGCAGTCATCGCAATGTCTTTTTATTTCTTCCATTACCTCGCACAGTTAAGTATCGTCGATTCTTTTCAGTAAACACAAAAGCCATGTTGAATAAAGTACCCCATTATATAAAAATCCAGGAAGCTTAGAATTAAGAATTTAGAATTTATATTTGGTAAGCACCGGGAAGGTACTGTATAAGCAAAAATTAGTAAGGAAATAAAGTTATGACAATTTGTGCAGATAAAATGTACAAATACATAACTTGTCCTGCTATGTCAACAGTTAGCAATGTTTAAAAATTAGTGGTGAACTAGAAATAAATAGGCAATGAAAAAAAACTCCTACCATAAAAATTGAGGCAGAGTTTAATAGGCCTTCATTTTTGAATAGAAGTTAGGAGAAAAAAACTGCTTAGCAAAAAATGGTCAGGTGGTAGAGTATTATTATTATTATTTTATTTATTGCCAGTTTACAGGCAAGGTCAAAAGGGATATATACAGTTAGGGGTCCAGCTGCCAGTGAAAAAAACTCCTGATCGTTCTTTAAGGTATTTTCAGGAGAAAAAACTGCATGGTAGGGTTATACTGAAGTAGCAGTTCATAATGAGATATTGAAACATCGAGGTGATTCATTCTTGATCACTTAGGCGTATGAAACAAAATCTCACGAAAATGCGTCAATGAACTTATGTCCTCAGCATCTTAGGATCCATAATTGAATTCTGATGATGGTTAGTATCCAAAGAAACGGTAGCATTTTAGACTGTGGACCACCGAATGTGAACGTCCGAATGACGTCATCGTTTGGATGACTGGTGATATAAGGAGACATCATAGTTCATGGGCGACTCGAGGTAGTGAAAATATAGTTTCAAGAGGGTCACTTAAATTCCCGATGGTTATTCCCGAAGTTATTCTTTGTTTAAGATAACTATTACTAGTTTTTTTGCATTCAGAACAGTTTCCAAGAATTCTGGGCCTCGACATAGTAGAATCTGTTTTACTGTTCAACGGAGTGTGCGGCATCTGAACCAGATCCCATGTGTTACCTTGAGGGATACGGCACCATCTGTGCAGCCTGCACCCGTTGACTCCTTCGGCAGACAGTGAGCAACCTCAACGGATGCTTTCTTGCCTCGGGCAGAATCCCGGCTCCTAAAAAAACAGAGAGACTGCAAACATTCTAAACTTGTGTCAGCCCATCCCTGATCTGAACTGCTATCATCCTTACAGGCGGCATTTTTTCGCCTGAATAACATAAAGATAGGAAAAACACATATAATGATGTATATTTTGGAGTTTTTTTCACTGCCAGCCTGACCCCTACTGAATATTTCATCTGACAATGCCTGTTAGCTGGAATTAAATACAACCATTAATATTATTAGTATTATTAAAAGCCCGATAACACTAATGAATGTCACCTCAGTGGATGAAAATTGCATGAGATGTTTAAATCTCTTACAGAAATTCCTATTGATGGATAAAGAGATAAGAAACTTGAAACAAGAAATGACCGATCTAAAAGAGAAGGTTCATTGTTTCCTCGGCAAAAAAACAGCCGTTACAACGAGAATTCCAACAAAAGAAATTACTTATGCAAATATAGCTTCCTCAAGAATACCTTATGTAGTGTTTAAAGATATTGCGTCTACAGAGCTCAGTAAATCAGTCGACATCTCTTTCCTTTGAAAGTGAGATCAAACCAGCTCATTCACCTAACTACTGTCATCCAGCTCAAAAAGAAGCAGTAATGTTCTTGATACACAAACATATGCGGCATAGTTGCTGGATGATACAAAAAGCGTGAAGTTGAAAAGCTCATTGAATTTGAAAGACCGAAGACTACGTATTCGAAGTCAAAAATGGCCAAGATGCTTTCACAAAAATGGGTTTTAACTCCGAAAAAACAAGTTCTTACCGATAGATGCTCAAGTGGAATCCTCTGTTGGTGATACAGGAGCAAGTGCAGGACTAATTGGCAAAGTTCCCAAAAGGGGTTTGCCATTAAATTTAGGAATCGTTTATCGTACTGCCGCAAATAACATCGTCGACCAGAGTAGAATTCTTCCAGATACTGATGCTCTATCAACAAATCTGAACTCAAAGTCATCAAACAGAAATTAAGATCGAAAACAAAGTTTCGTTATTAAAGGTGCTTCCGAGTTTACTTCTCTGATTGCAAAGGAAAGGGTAGAACATGACCTCAGTCTTTTCCGAGAATAATCATATTCAATTCTTCAAGATGGCGAATGCGTTACTGTGCAAAAAGCATTCCATTTAGGGAAAGCGGATGTTTCACATGAACTATCATCACCGAGGCCTCTTAAAATCATTCTTGAAAATGATGTTAACGCTTTACGCCTCCTAGAACAGAAAATGGCTCTCCATAGCTCACATATGGATGTGTTTTTTTCAGCAAGACTATGAACCCATGGAAGGAAACAAAATGAGGATGCTGAGAACAGAACTGAAGAGGAAAACTGAGCAGGTGGAAAATGGCTTCAAATAAAGGATGGAAAAATAAAAGTGATGAAGAGGTTTCTCTTGTGGCAGACCCCGTACATCATCAAGGCGGGTCCTCACCGGGACGGAGGACCTTAAATACGAAGAACCCAACTGTATAGAGCTCGTATGAGAACAGGACGGCGCTCCAGAACTTTGGGGACGACCACTTATTTATCAGAACGCAGCCTGGGCGTGATGGACACCATTACGTCTCAGAAAAATCACTGACAGACTCGAGCATTGAATCGCATGAAATGAGCAGAAGTCTATATGAAGTCGTTACCCAGTCTACAGTGTGATGCTCGTATACCAATTCGCAGAGTCTCCTTTCGAAAATATACGAACTCATGGCACTAGTCTCAAACCCACCCCGATGTCGTTGCCATTAAAGAAATGGGACTCAAAGCCGAAATCGCAGATAGCGAGGTTTCGATAGATGGATACCATCACTTTCGAAGATCCCGAGAAAAAAGACAGGGAGGTGGTGTTGCCGTATACTTTAGGACAGGAATCTTGGAAATCGAACCAGCGCACGCCATCTTCATTGCATATGAATTTATCTGGATAGACATTTAAAAGCATTGTTCACAAAACCTACAATTTTTGACGATTTACAGACCACCAAACATTCCAAGTGCAGCTGATGAGTCACCCTTCATTTGGTCAAGGAACTAACAAGTCACTAGGAGATGCTTATTGCTGGAGATTTCAATGCACCTACAATAGACTGGGTAAATCTGAAAGTTGACGGTGCGCCAACTTCCCTCGGTTGCAAGCTAATGGATCTCACTCTCGACCAACCTCTGGTACAGAAGGTTAACATACCAAAAAGATTTTGAGAGAACCAGAGAGCTGATTGCCTGGACCTAATATTAACGAAGGACTTCTCTTGCATTGATGAAGTGTATTCTATTGCACATCTCAGTAATAGTGACCATAGTTCGCTGCTGTGGGATTACTCCCTGTATTCTCAGCGTCAGAAGAGAACGCAAGGCAAGCGAAATATATGGAAGGCCGATTTTAACGCGATGAAGAAATAACCGATGCCCGTGAAATGGGATTGTTTTCTCAAAGGGAATCCAGAGGATGACTGGCGATCGTTTAAGACGATTTTACTGGATCTGATTGAACGCATTTGTCCAAGGAACGTGCAAAAGAAGACTAATCGTCCTGCCTGATTAACATAACAACTTAACAGGCAGTTCAAGAAGAAAATAAAAAAATGGAAGCTATTTAGGTAAACAGTGCTTGTCTCTCGTTGAAGAACGGACAAGCTGTGACCAATTCCAAAAAAATTAATGGTATCTAGGGCTGAAATTTTGGTGGACAAAGTTTGAAATCCTGTCAATTTCAGGATTAAAATCTCCAGCGATTATTTTTAATGTTAAAAATTGGACTCAGAAACTAATTTAAAAATTTCACAAAGTTTTCATCATCATCGGATGATGAATTAGACTGGTAGTAAATACATCCGAGAATAGCCTTTTGCCAGTGCGACAGGATAATGGATGCAAAGCAGTAATTACCCGAGAATGACGTAACGTCTAAATCAAACGAGAAGTGCTTAAATGAAGCTTAAATACATAGAAGATAACCACCACCACGCTTACTAGTGTGGTCTTGATGGTAGAGATCTTACTGGTCTATGAAAAGCAAAGAGTCGGAAATTAAGGGATGGGTCTAAGATTCAGTTACACATAAAACATCAGGCATTAACTCGAAAGCAATGGCTCTCAGTTGAGCCATCTTATTTATAACAGACCTAGCATTAAGTAATATGACATCTAGGTAGTTCGAGTATCCAAACTATGGTTATAAATAAATAAATTGTATCTTTAAGGCCAGGGGCCCATCATTAAACTTTGTACCATGGTTTAAATAAATACAAAGTGGATAATTGCTGCACTATGTGAGCATCTATATGAACAGCAGAAATGAGTAGTATGGTAAACATATCCGATTCAAAAAGATTTGCCATTTTTAAAACAAAGTCAACAATCTTTGGCATATACGGTGAACTGGAAAAGAAGCAGTAAAAAAACTCCTAGGGTTAAATCGGAGGCGGAGTTTGGCGAGCCGCCAATTTAAAAAAATAGGAGAAAAAAACTGCTTCACTTAAAAAATTAATAGCTAAATGCAATTGGATAGTATTATGATGTTGCTGACGACGTTTGAGGGTTCGGGACGCTCCTTGTGGGGTGAGAGATAATATAGCAGTCAGAGCTACTGTTTATAAACACCAGTGGAGGTGAGAGAGGACGAACTCATCGTAGACAACATGGTCAAAACGAAGAGGGGACAGTAGAGGTCACGCGATCATCGAGATGCGACCTTGCTGACTATAAAGTCCATAATATAGCAGTCAGAGCTACTGTTTATAAACACCAGTGGAGGTGAGAGAGGACGAACTCATCGTAGACAACATGGTCAAAACGAAGAGGGGACAGTAGAGGTCACGAGATCATCGAGATGCGACCTTGCTGACTATAAAGTCCATAATATAGCAGTCAGAGCTACTGTTTATAAACACCAGTGGAGGTGAGAGAGGACGAACTCATCGTAGCCAACATGGTCGACACGAAGACGGGACAGTAGAGGTCACGAGATCATCATCGAGATGCGACCTTGCTGACTGTATAGTCCATCACCAAAGAGGCGAAACCATCAGAACCCACCTCGATCATCAACAGAACCTGGAGACTATCGTCAGGGTTGCAAATTCGGAGGTAAGTATTAAGGTTGTCAAGAGTTGGCAATGCTAGTTTAAAAGGAGGGTAAGAAAAGTAAATGCAAAGATTGACTCTGCAGAGGATGATGGAAATATAATAAGAGACCAATATAATATCAAGGGAGCTGCCTCAAAGACCAGGAGGACCCTTTTCAAAATCCAAAAGTTGCGAGTTTGGGAAGGAAACAGACAATAAGGACTTTATATCTTCCGAAGTTAAATGTTTGCGTAATTTGGTTTTGAAAATAGCTAATGTAGACGACAACCTAATTTGCAGTGGTAGATTATTCCATATGAAAGCATATTTGGAGGCAAAAAACTGAGACCGGTTAGTTGTGGAGCTAAGGGGTGGTGAAATGATCATGGAGGAATAACGAGTGGCATAGGTTTGATTTACCGGAGTGAGAGCGTTAATTCGTGGGAGATTTGGGCTAGAGTTAACGCGAAACAGGAAGCACGGCTTCGAGTCTCCTAACCCGCAGAAATTTAATGTTTGCTAACTGGCATCTATCCGTATAGGAGATACTGGATCCAGGAAGAGAAAATAGTCTTCGAGTAAAAACGCTCTGAACTTTTTCAATCTTACTGCGGTTAGAGGCGTTCATCAGCCCAAATAGGGGACAGCAGTATTCGAGGATAGGAAGAACAAACATGCGGTATAGGTTTAACTTTATTTCCGGAAGGAAGAAATTATGTGATATAAAACCACATATCTGTGCAGCCTTTGCAGAAATTTGATCTGCATGAGGCGATAATGCTAGTGTATTCGTGTAACTTAGACCTAAGTCTTTTATGTTTGATCGTTCTAAAAGTGTATTATTTTGAAATACGAGGGGTTCAGGAAGCTTGGCGGGGCCAAAACACATGAAACTACTCTTGGATGAAGAAACCTCCATCTGCCAAGTACAGCTCCAACGTGAGAGCATAAGTAGATCAGTGTTGATTTTGTCAATGCAACTATTAGCAGTGTCTTTAGAAAATGAATAAATGCACCTGAGATCGTCAGCGTAATTTGTGAGTAAAGTTGAAATTTCGTTAATGTACAGAATGAAGAGAAGGGGACCTAGAACCGTGCGTTGAAAAACGCCACTCGTGATCGGTCGAGGCTTCGAGTAGCTTTTGCCTACTAAGACCTTCTGGTTGCGGTTAGACAAGTAGGAACCAATGAAGTCAAGGAGAGGAGGCCGGATGCCGAGGGCTTCCAGTTTCACCAGAAGACGTCTGTGCGGTACCTTGTCAAAGGCTTTGCTCAGGTCAAAGTAGATCACAACCACTGACTGTTGCTCATTACGAAGGGAAGTGACGAGGTTACAAAAAGCTAATGGGCACACTTCGCATGATCTCCCAGGTAGAAAACCATATTGCGAGTCGCTTAAGAGCTTATTTTCTAAACAAAAGTCGAAAATTTGATTAAAAATAATTTTTTCAAGAAGTTTTGCTATAGCAGGGGTTTAGTGAACGCCTCGATAATTATTTACGTCCGAACGAGATCCCGACTTGAAGACAGGAAGAATAATAGATGTCTTCTATGAGTCAGGAAAGAGCCCGTTTAAAAGATATACTGAGAATACATGGCTCAGCAATCGGGGAAAGCTCAGCACTCTCTTAATAACTGAGTTTGGAATACCGTCAGTCCCCGAAGAGTTCGAGTTTTTCAAACGCATTATTTGCTTATGAATTAGCTGTATGTAGAAATCAATGGTGCTGATAACATTAAATGAGGATGCCTGAAACGATGGAACCGGTTCAGCTTCCATCGTAAGAGGATTTGCAAAGAATGCACAAAACAATTCTGCCTTGCCAGAGTCTTCAAGAACGAAGTTCTTAGTTTCATTATTAATTGAGGTATTTCATAACCTCGATTAGAGCAGGATCGACGGCGGAACAGTTGAGCAACAGATTTTGTAGAGATTGGCTCGCTGAGTGCGCATGATTTCCTCTGTCTGTCCCACGCAAACCGAATCTTAGAGGCTTATTCAAAAATCTCTGCAATCTTTAGACGTACAGATAAGGACCTAGTATATTGATCTTTTAATTGCTTCCTCAATTTCTTTAGTCTTGGCAAAAGAATGTGGGGGACGGTGGATTCCGAAGTGTAGGGCTTGACAATTTTCGTTGGCACAAACTCCAGAATGTTATTTGAAACGACTGACTTGAAGTCAGAAAGACTTGCTGCATCGTTGATAAAAAGAGAGATGCCACCAATTCAATGAGTCCAAAAAGTTGTTAATTAAGCTCATATCTACGAGGTCAAAAGCATGATAGGTACGAACGGCGCTAGCCCTTTTCGATGAGACAATTGGTAAGCAACAGTTAATTAATGGATGGTCACTTTGGAAGAGGTCCTGCTTAAAATCAACGAAGAGGGGAGCAATGTCATTTGTGAAAATTAGGTCTTTAATATGCTTGTCTCTCGTTGAAGAACGGACAAGCTGTGACCAATTCCAAAAATTAATGGTATCTAGGAAAGGCTGAAATCTTGGTGGACAAAAGTTTGAAATCCTGTCAATTTCAGGAAAATTAAAATCTCCAGGGATTATTTTAATGTTAAAATTGGACTCAGAAACTAATTTAAAAATTTCACAAAGTTTTTCATCATCATCGGATGATGAATTAGACTGGTAGTAAATACATCCGAGAATAGCCTTTTGCCAGTGCGACAGGATAATGGATGCAAAGCAGTAATTACCCGAGAATGACGTAACGTCTAAATCAAACGAGAAGTGCTTAAATGAAGCTTAAATACATAGAAGATAACCACCACCACGCTTACTAGTGTGGTCTTGATGGTAGAGATCTTACTGGTCTATGAAAAGCAAAGAGTCGGAAATTAAGGGATGGGTCTAAGATTCAGTTACACATAAAACATCAGGCATTAACTCGAAAGCAATGGCTCTCAGTTGAGCCATCTTATTTATAACAGACCTAGCATTAAGTAATATGACATCTAGGTAGTTCGAGTATCCAAACTATGGTTATAAATAAATAAATTGTATCTTTAAGGCCCAGAGGGCCCCATCATTACAAACTTTGTACCATGGTTTAAATAAATACAAAGTGGATAATTGCTGCACTATGTGAGCATCTATATGAACAGCAGAAATGAGTAGTATGGTAAACATATCCGATTCAAAAAGATTTGCCATTTTTAAAACAAAAGTCAAAAATCTTTGGCATATACGGTGAACTGGAAAAGAAGCAGTAAAAAAACTCCTAGGGTTAAATCGGAGGCGGAGTTTGGCGAGCCGCCAATTTAAAAAAAATAGGAGAAAAAAACTGCTTCACTTAAAAAATTAATAGCTAAATGCAATTGGATAGTATTATGATGTTGCTGACGACGTTTGAGGGTTCGGGACGCTCCTTGTGGGGTGAGAGATAATATAGCAGTCAGAGCTACTGTTTATAAACACCAGTGGAGGTGAGAGAGGACGAACTCATCGTAGACAACATGGTCAAAACGAAGAGGGGACAGTAGAGGTCACGAGATCATCATCGAGATGCGACCTTGCTGACTATAAAGTCCATAATATAGCAGTCAGAGCTACTGTTTATAAACACCAGTGGAGGTGAGAGAGGACGAACTCATCGTAGACAACATGGTCAAAACGAAGAGGGGACAGTAGAGGTCACGAGATCATCGAGATGCGACCTTGCTGACTATAAAGTCCATAATATAGCAGTCAGAGCTACTGTTTATAAACACCAGTGGAGGTGAGAGAGGACGAACTCATCGTAGACAACATGGTCGACACGAAGACGGGACAGTAGAGGTCACGAGATCATCATCGAGATGCGACCTTGCTGACTGTATAGTCCATCACCAAAGAGGCGAAACCATCAGAACCCACCTCGATCATCAACAGAACCTGGAGACTATCGTCAGGGTTGCAAATTCGGAGGTAAGTATTAAGGTTGTCAAGAGTTGGCAATGCTAGTTTAAAAGGAGGGGAAGAGTATAATAGAGTATTTAACTTACATGGCGGCCTCTAACCTTGGGACCTTCGTCGGGGTTGCAGTCGGAGCCTCATCTGGGAGATGACGAGGCGGTGATCTGTCCAACCATCGGCATCACGGATCGCCTTGGTTACCAGCACGTCTCTGTCGATCTCGCCTCCGGACGAGAACATAGTTCAGCAGATGCCAGCGCCGCGACCGAACGTGCATCACGTGGCCTTCTCCTGCGTCGGAAGGCGAAAGAAGGTGTTGGTCAGCACGAGACGGTGTTCCCGCACACGTGCGCAGAAGATGAAGGCCATTATCATTACAGCTACCGAGGCGTGGGGACCCAGCACTCCCTGCCAGGCAGCGTGGTCCGTCCCGACGCGGGCATTGAAGTCACCAAGGACAATTCAAATTGTCCTCTTTTGCAACAGTCACCAGCAAGGCGTGCAGAACCTCGTAGAATTTGTCCTTCGCCGCATCAGAGCCCGTCATTGGGGGAGCGTAGGCGCTGATGATGGTGGCGAACTGGTCTCCCCGAAGAGGCAGGCGGAGGCTCATCAGGCGATCATTGATACCCTGCGGCAGACAGGGCAGACGCCCCACGATGTCGTTACGGATGGCAAAGGCAACACCAGCGTCGCGTCACTCTGCCTTTGGCCGGCCGCTCCAGAATAAAGTGTAGCCGGCACACACCTCCTCCAGCTGACCCTGCTCAGAGAATCGGGTCTCGCTGAGAGCAGCAATGTCCACCTTGTAGCGCGCCAGTTCCCGAGCGACTAGCGCCATCCTCCGTTCCGGCCGGTTGCTTCTTGGATTGTCTACAAGGGAACGAACATTCCAGGCTACTAGTGTGAGTGGACTCACCCAAGCAGCCTGGAGAGTATGGCGAGGGGGGTGGGGATGGGGGGTATTGTTGTTTGTCTGAGTTTTATGACCGCGTAATTTGCGCTCTGCGAGCCGCGACCGGCTGCAGACGACGTGAGACTAAGCATTTATAGGGCAAATTTTCTAGCTCCTTCCTCCGCGAGGAGCCAAGCAGTGAAACTCCCTAAATAGGGCTGCTCGGACATCCCAGACGGCTGCCGAACTCCACTATGGGTCACAGATTTTTTTAGTGGGAGAATGACCCGAGTTAGTCTGGGCCGCCTACGGGTTTGCTGTTGCCCCTACCGTAGGACTTTTTGAGAGGGGGGAGGTTGAAAGTTCGGGAGTCAGACATACCGGGTGTGGAGGCACACACAACACCGGAGACTGCCTAAGACGCGTGTAGTTTTTCGGTTAAGTTTCAATGCCCATGTAAATTCAAATATATTTTATAGAAATTTTCCTCCTTGCACTCATTCGTTGGCAAGCAATGCCTTCTTCAAATTTTAAACTTATAGGAAGGGTAACTTTCAGTTTTACAAAAGTTTCTAATAATGAGATTTTTATTACTGTGAAAATTTTACGAGCCCTATATTACCTCTTCTTAATAGCATATATAAAAATAAGATATTACGTACCCTGAAACTATACTACATTCAAACTCTGATTGCAGGTGTGACAGCTGGTTCCCTGAAGCGATTTATTTACAAATCGCGCTTATATTAATGTTCGTTTAAAATACAACGCGCGCAAAGAAAAGGTTTTGATTTGTAGTTTTCAATAACGAATGAAATTTCACGGATACCAGGAAACGTAGGATTTTGCCCCATTCTTGCCTGTTTTTCCTTCATTAAACAGATTGGAAATGAAATCTCCTTTAGTAAACAGCTTCCTACGCCTCAAATCAATTGAACCAACAAAATTACAAACCTTAAATATGTGCTATACAACCCCCCACCCCCTCCCCCTCAAACCTCGACCTCGAAATTTCAAGCGTTAGGCAATCTGCAGTAACTTCAGAGTAGTGTTGTCCACTGTGACCGACGTAGTGAGGTTGCAGGGCGTGGTGGACTCCTTAGGATGGCAACACACGTCATCGCAGTCGTCAGGTGTGTAACCACAGTCACACTGTTCTCCCTCCTCTGTCAGTCGGTTGCCACAAAAAGAACAGTTTGAGGTTAGGAAACAGTTGGAGTTACACTTCAATACGTGGGTAAGAAGGCGCGCGATCGAGTTGAGGGAGCAGTTGGAGGGTTTATTGTTATTCTCCTTGTCCCCGCCTGTTGCACTGGCAAAACATGATGTAATTGCCTTTGGGGTCGTAGACAGAGACGAGAATGCAGCTCCTCCTTGAAGTCGTCGTCGTGTTTTGGCGCCGAGATTGTGGCCCATTTCGTGGGCAAATGTGAGTTGGGAGATAGTCATGGATACACGAGTTTCGTATCTCAATTTTATCATTTATATACCCATTATCTAAAAAGCAGCTTTTTCAATTTTTAATACTTATTAAAATATTTATGAT
>WEDG01002328.1:0-156855 GCA_017591395.1 Schistocephalus solidus
GCGGGGTTACGTATTGCTGGTGGAACCGACAAAGACAAGGGAGACCGGAATGGCCATTTCTGGCTTATTAGCCTTCATCAGCCAGTCATACCCAATCCCAAGTGTGGACCCTCTGGGATTCAAACCCGCGACCTTTGGTAATTGAGTCGAACGCTCTACCATTGAGCCACGGGCTCGTTGTTTTTTGTCGGTTGCGATCGGGAATATGATGATAGTGTGTGGCTCACCGATCTGCTTGAGGAACATGCATGTTCCGTTGTGCCCTGGAGCTCAATAAGAGCCCTCGCAGGCGGTCGCGTAGCAACGTCAAGCATATGATTTTTTTAAGTAGAACCGACAAAGACAAGGGAGACCGGAATGGCCATTTCTGGCTTATTAGCCTTCATCAGCCAGTCATACCCAATCCCAAGTGTGGACCACCTGGGATTCGAACCCGCGACCTTTGGTAATTGAGTCGAACGCTCTACCATTGAGCCACGGGCTCGTTGTTTTTTGTCGGTTGCGATCGGGAATATGATGATAGTGTGTGGCTCACCGATCTGCTTGAGAACATGCATGTTCCGTTGTGCCCTGGAGCTCACATTAGAGCCCTCGCAGGCGGTCGCGTAGCGACGTGAAGCATATGATTTTTTTAAGTAGAACCGACAAAGACAAGGGAGACCGGAATGGCCATTTCTGGCTTATTAGCCTTCATCAGCCAGTCATACCCAATGCCAAGTGTGGATCACCTGGTGTTGGAACCCGCGACCTTTGGTAATTGAGTCGAACGCTCTACCATTGAGCCACGGGCTCGTTGTTTTGTCCGGTTGCGATCGGGAATATGATGATAGTGTGTGGCTCACCGATCTGCTTGAGGAACATGCATGTTCCGTTGTGCCCTGGAGCTCACATTAGAGCCCTCGCAGGCGGTCGCGTAGCGACGTGAAGCATATAATTTTTTAAGTAGAACCGACAAAGACAAGGGAGACCGGAATGGCCATTTCTGGCTTATTAGCCTTCATCAGCCAGTCATACAATCCCAAGTGTGGACACTGGGATTGAACCCGCGACCTTTGGTAATTGAGTCGAACGCTCTACCATTGAGCCACGGGCTCGTTGTTCTTTTCGGTTGCGATCGGGAATATGATGATAGTGTGCGGCTCACCGATCTGCTTGAGGAACATGCATGTTCCGTTGTGCCCTGGAGCTCACATTAGAGCCTCGCAGGCGGTCGCGTAGCGACGTGAAGCATATAATTTTTTAAGTAGAACCGACAAAGACAAGGGAGACCGGAATGACCATTTCTGGCTTATTAGCCTTCATCAGCCAGTCATACCCAATCCCAAGTGTGGACCACCTGGGATTCGAACCCGCGACCTTTGGTAATTGAGTCGAACGCTCTACCATTGAGCCACGGGCTCGTTGGTTTTTCGGTTGCGATCGGGAATATGATGATAGTGTGGCTCACCGATCTGCTTGAGGAACATGCATGTTCCGTTGTGCCCTGGAGCTCACATTAGAGCCCTCGCAGGCGGTCGCGTAGCGACGTGAAGCATATAATTTTAAAGTAGAACCGACAAAGACAAGGGAGACCGGAATGGCCATTTCTGGCTTATTAGCCGTCATCAGCCAGTCATACCCAATCCCAAGTGTGGACCACCTGGGATTCGAACCCGCGACCTTTGGTAATTGAGTCGAACGCTCTACCATTGAGCCACGGGCTCGTTGTTTTGTCGGTTGCGATCGGGAATATGATGATAGTGTGTGGCTCACCGATCTGCTTGAGGAACATGCATGTTCCGTTGTGCCCTGGAGCTCACATTAGAGCCTCGCAGGCGGTCGCGTAGCAACGTGAAGCATATAATTTTTAAGTAGAACCGACAAAGACAAGGGAGACCGAATGGCCATTTCTGGCTTATTAGCCTTCATCAGCCAGTCATACCCAATCCCAAGTGTGGACCACCTGGGATTCGAACCCACGACCTTTGGTAATTGAGTCGAACGCTCTACCATTGAGCCACGGGCTCGTTGTTTGTCGGTTGCGATCGGGAATATGATGATAGTGTGTGGCTCACCGATCTGCTTGAGGAACATGCATGTTCCCTTGTGCCCTGGAGCTCACATTAGAGCCCCTCGCAGGCGGTCGCGTAAAACCTCAAGCATATGATTTTTTTAAGTAGAACCGACAAAGACAAAGGGAGACCGAATCGCCATTTCTGGCTTATTAGCCTTCATCAGCCAGTCATACCCAATCCCAAGTGTGGACCACCTGGGATTCGAACCCGCGACCTTTGGTAATTGAGTCGAACGCTCTACCATTGAGCCACGGGCTCGTTGTATTTTGTCGGTTGCGATCGGGAATATGATGATAGTGTGTGGCTCACCGATCTGCTTGAGGAACATGCATGTTCCGTTGTGCCCTGGAGCTCACATTAGAGCCCTCGCAGGCGGTCGCGTAGTGACGTGAAGCATATGATTTTTTTAAGTAGAACCGACAAAAGACAAGGGAGACCGGAATGGCCATTTCTGGCTTATTAGCCTTCATCAGCCAGTCATACCCAATCCCAAGTGTGGACCACCTGGGATTCGAACCCGCGACCTTTGGTAATTGAGTCGAACGCTCTACCATTGAGCCACGGGCTCGTTGTTTGTCGGTTGCGATCGGGAATATGATGATAGTGTGCGGCTCACTGATCTGCTTGAGGAACATGCAAGTTCCCTTCTCCCCTTGAGCTCACCTTAGAGCCCTTGAAGGCGGTCACGTAGCGACTGGAAGCATATGATTTTTAAGTAGAACCGACAAAGACAAGGGAGACCGGAATGGCCATTTCTGGCTTATTAGCCGTCATCAGCCAGTCATACCAATCCCAAGTGTGGACCACCTGGGATTCGAACCCGCGACCTTTGGTAATTGAGTCGAACGCTCTACCATTGAGCCACGGGCTCGTTGTTTTGTCGGTTGCGATCGGGAATATGATGATAGTGTGTGGCTCACCGATCTGCTTGAGGAACATGCATGTTCCGTTGTGCCCTGGAGCTTACATTAGAGCCCTCGCAGGCGGTCGCGTAGCGACGTGAAGCATATAATTTTTAAGTAGAACCGACAAAGACAAGGGAGACCGGAATGGCCATTTCTGGCTTATTAGCCTTCATCAGCCAGTCATACCCAATCCCAAGTGTGGACCACCTGGGATTCGAACCCGCGACCTTTGGTAATTGAGTCGAACGCTCTACCATTGAGCCACGGGCTCGTGGATTTGTCGGTTGCGATCGGGAATATGATGATAGTGTGTGGCTCACCGATCTGCTTGAGGAACATGCATGTTCCGTTGTGCCCTGAGCTCACATAAGAGCCCTCGCAGGCGGTCGCGTAGCGACGTGAAGCATATGATTTTAAGTAGAACCGACAAAGACAAGGGAGACCGGAATGGCCATTTCTGGCTTATTAGCCGTCATCAGCCTGTCATACCCAATCCCAAGTGTGGACCACCTGGGATTCGGAACCCGCGACCTTTGGTTGAGTCAAACGCTCTACCATTGAGCCACGGGCTCGTTGATTTTGTCGGTTTGCGATCGGGAATATGATGATAGTGTGTGGCTCACCGATCTGCTTGAGGAACATGCATGTTCCGTTGTGCCCTGGAGCTCACATTAGAGCCCTCGCAGGCGGTCGCGTAGCGACGTGAAGCATATAATTTTTAAGTAGAACCGACAAAAGACAAGGGAGACCGGAATGGCCATTTTCTGGCTTATTAGCCTTCATCAAACCAGTCATACCGCAATCCCAAAGTGTGGACCACCTGGGATTTCAAACCCGCGACCTTTTGTAATTGAGAGCCACGGGCTCGTTGATTTGTCAGTTGCGATCGAAAATATGATGATAGTGTGCGGCTCACCGATCTGCTTGAGGAACATGCATGTTCCGTTGTGCCCTGGAGCTCACATTAGAGCCCTCGCAGGCGGTCGCGTAGCGACGTGAAGCATATTATTTTTTTCAGTAGAACCGACAAAGACAAGGGAGACCGGAATGGCCATTTCTGGCTTATTAGCCTTCATCAGCCAGTCATACCCAATCCCAAGTGTGGACCACCTGGGATTCGAACCCGCGACCTTTGGTAATTGAGTCGAACGCTCTACCATTGAGCCACAGACTCGTTGATTTGTCGGTTGCGATCGGGAATATGATGATAGTGTGTGGCTCACCGATCTGCTTGAGGAACATGCATGTTCCGTTGTGCCCTGGATCCACATTAGAGCCCTCGCAGGCGGTCTCGTAGCGACGTGAAGCATATGACTTTTTAGTAGAACCGACAAAGACAAGGGAGACCGGAATGGCCATTTCTGGCTTATTAGCCTTCATCAGCCAGTCATACCCAATCCCAAGTGTGGACCTGCTTGAGTTCGAACCCGCGACCTTTGGTAATTGAGTCGAACGCTCTACCATTGAGCCACGGGCTCTTTGTTTTGTCGGTTGCGATCGGGAATATGATGATAGTGTGTGGCTCACCGATCTGCTTGAGGAACATGCATGTTCCGTTGTGCCCTGGAGCTCACATTAGAGCCCTCGCAGGAGGTCGCGTAGTGACGTGAAGCATATGATTTTAAAAGTAGAACCGACAAAGACAAGGGAGACCGGAATGGCCATTTCTGGCTTATTAGCCTTCATCAGCCTGTCATACCCAATCCCAAGTGTGGACCACCTGGGATTCGAAACCCACGACCTTTGGTAATTGAGTCGAACGCTCTACCATTGAGCCACGGGCTCGTTGATTTGGCGTTTGCGATCGGGAATATGATGACAGAGTATGTCTCACCAACCTGCTTGAGGAACATGCACGTTCCCTTGTTCCCTGCAGCTCACATTAGAGCCATCGCAGGCGGTCGCGTAGCGACGTGAAGCATATGATTTGTAAGTAGAACCGACAAAGTCAAGTGAGACCGGAATGGTCATATCTAGCTTATTAGCCGTCATAGCCAATCCCAAGTGAGGACCACCTGGGATTCGAACCCGCGACCTTTGGTAATTGAGTCGAACGCACTACCATTAAGCCACGGGCTCGTTGTTTTTTGTCGGTGGCGATTGGGAAATATGATGATAGTGTGTGGCTCACAAATCTGCTTGAGGAACAAGCCTGATCCGTTGTGCCCTGGACCTAAAAAATATATTAAAGCCCTCGCAGGCGGTCGTGAATCGACGTGAAGCATATTATACGAGGGTGTACTCGCCCTCTTACAGTTAGGGTAATGTTAGTATATTAGACTTACCAACGTAGGAGTGAGAAACACTTTCAGGAAGAGTGGAACTGGAGTCCTTGCCATCGCCTCAACCCTAGCACATATCCTAATTAAAAAAACTAAACTGTAAGCTTGATCTTAACACCAGCCCTACTCTTCCCTACACCTTTAGCTTAATCCTGACCCTAACCAAAATTCGACACTAACCTTAACCTTAAATCTAACCTACTCAACCCTAACTTTCATCTTAATCCGAAACGTTATTTCCCCGAAATAAGCTCAAAGCCGCATGTATTGCGAGTGGTTCCTTTCCCAGTGTCCTGCTTAGGTGGTCATACAAGGCATCCTTACCCCTTAAAGAACCAGTTTGAAACCATGCCGCAGTCCGTCTGACCAGAGTTACAACCCCCATTGATGGAATAAAGCGCTCTCATATGCATGCGTGCACGTGCAAATATGTAGGCTTAGAGCATGTCCTTAGCTAATGGAACGATCTCACATGATAAACAATAACACAACACATCATAAATGGCATGGTGTCATACTTAAAACGTGTCATTATTACCCCCACTATGCACACATTAGCTGGGAGTTGAAAGGGCACGCACCCACACGTCCCTGACCATACAGCATCATGGGTACTAATCACCATACCGAAAAGCGTGGAAAAAGCTGTAAGTTAATTAATTGATACTTCAAGCGTAAATAATTGTCTGTTTTGGTTTAGCTTCCTCTGTTAAACTGACCATCAAAAAATATTCTCGAAATGTGTCCACAACATAACATTAACCAGCCGTGAGAAGATGTGAATTAGAAGGTTGAGGCGCAGCGATGTTCTTTCAAGTTGTAGAGTTCTCTCGCAGATGGCATGACGTAGCGAATCCGAAGGTACAATCCCATCCCTTGGATATCCCACAGGTCTCCGGGTTTTTGTCTCCCTTATAACAGGTCAAACGTCCATCTATTGTTTTTCGTGGTTACCGCCGTAAATTTTCGGCTGTGCACAGAGGTCGAACCTGGCAATTATTTGAGTTTGATCGAGCCTTCCTGAAAGAATTTTTGAATTCTTTCTCCAGCTGCTGCAGATTTGAATGGTGATCCACGTTCCAGGCGTTGAACACATCTGCATTACAGTTAAAGAATACACATGCAGTGCTCGACGTACCGAGAATAACCTCATACACTGGCGATCCGAATAGGGGACGTCTCACCTTTTGCTTTCCGATAAAAATTAGTTGAACTGTTATTTCATCTGAAAACAACGCAGAAAATATGCGCTGAGTAAAACTTGGTGTTTCGTCTCCACCGAATCGAGACAGGTACGTTGTCTGGCGTTTCAGTTTCATTGCACAAATTCAGTTACCAATTGCTGTCGATACACCTGGTCATCCAATGCAGCTGTAAGCCGATCGAAATCATCCAGGGTTACCATAGGATAAAAATTGGACTCGGAGGATATTCCCATTCTACCTGCTGTCAGCAATTGCATTTCGCCCCACAAGGCTGCTAGCATCTGCTTTAACTCAGCCATCTGCCTGAGGACTTGGTGCTGGCTCTGCACGAGCCAGCGAATTTGTCGTTTGCGCGTTCGACTTCTCTTAGGTTGGCTTCTCTTATGATTGGATGTACTCGCGATCGTACAGTTATCTACGAGAAAACTGTTAGTAAGTTAGACTTACCAACGTAAGGGGGAGACGCACTTTCCGTAAAAGTGGTACTGAAGTTCTTGACATCGCCTTCTGAAACCTGAAAGATAGTAGGCGATTGGGTTCCTACCGTGTCCACGTCCGTGATTGAACTACCCGTGATCGACGGCGACGCGTCTAATGGGTACCTTTTCCTGACCTTTTCGTCTATCTGGCGCAAAATTTCATTAAATTCATGATCGACACGTCGCTCAATTGTTCGGTCAGATATGCGTTTAAGCATACCAAACCCAGATAGGATTTAATAGCCCAGGGTGAGAAAGAAGGATGAGGTCACGCAAAGAGGACACCCACACAACGTCTTGGCAAAGCAAGAATGGGAGCCGGGCAATGCGCTCGGTAAAGCCAGCACTCCCTACCATCGATTACCCTATCAACGTGCGGGAACTTCACCACCACTAACGTGACAGGTCTACAAAGCCGCCAGGAAACCAATCTATTGTAAGCCTTGGAAGGCGTGCAAAAATTAAACTACGAATCGGAGGCCCTTGCTATTAGGGCTGTTTGTCAGTAGTCTTGTGAGAACTGGTTAAGCACAGCAAGCCAATGTCAAGAGTCCAAACTTTGTTCGGGTTCTGCCGCATCTCATGCTATAACCCTCGCTCAAAGCTCTTATGTTGCCTTTGGATTCCACGGGTGGTTTCATGAATGTAATCATGGTTGACGAAATGTCGGCAGGTATCTAGGATATATGGTACTTTGTGGCATTGTTTAACACTTTTATTGTGTTTAACCACCAGTAAAATATCGACTGCTACAGAGCATTTCCAATGCCTGACGAATAAGATTTTATAGCCACCAACAGCAAATAATAAAAGAACAAACATGGGGATTGTGTGTTCTGGGGCATTTCGAAGCTTGGGTATATCGTGGAACCTACGAGTCGAAGCGGCAACTCTGTGGCTCTAGGCTGATCGCTGAAAGAATTTTGTTCGTCTGACGTTTCCGGTTATCACTTGGACCCATTATCAGAGACAGCCTCAGATACGGTTCTTACCAAATTTCATGAATAACTATGTCGGTCTATTCAGTCTGGGGACAGCTACAGAAGCCTAATTGCCAGTCGACTGCTTGGCTTGTGTGGGACTCGACTTTCGGCTTGCCGATACTGTGGATCCGAGTGCTATTTTGAATTTCAAGGATCTTATGTATGTGGGCCTATCTCAGGCGCAGGTCACACCTCGCGCGGAGGAACTGCATCAAATACTGACTGCCAGCTAGTTTGAACGCCGTCTTTCACTGCCTTTTGAGCTGCTTAAATTCTCCCGGCTTGCCTGACAATTGGTTTGGGAATCTTCGCATTGTCGATCGTGGTACTATGATAATTGGTGACCTCCCACGAACATCCATATTCTTCCATCAACATGACCAGTTGACGACAAATTAGAATGTTCACCCAAATATATAATACATTTTGGCGCAGGCTTCGGGCTCTCCGTCGCTCACTGATGGAGTACATGATTTTACCAAGCCCTCCCTTGCTCCACTTCCAGCTTTCCCTACTTCTCCTTAGTTTCGTCTCCCAAAATGGTAGCTTGCTTAAAGTTGGGTATCTTTTTGACATCAGACAACCTCCCATTTATGCAAGCGCTGACCGAATCAATTTACCCAGCCTATTTCGTCATCTCCCACTAGCAAGGTCAAATCCTGTTCCTAAATCTCATCCTGCTATTTAATTTTCACGCCATACGAACAGGTGAAACGGGCTGGACCGAATTTCCGACAATCAATCGCCTTGGCAACTTCAGCTGCAATTGCAAGTTTTACGCCTGCGACGTTACATAGTCAGTAGTGGTGTGCAGATCAGTTTCATTATTCCAAAAAAACTGCCCATCAGGGACCCTACTCTGGTCTCTTCCTTCAGTCTCCAACAAATCTCCAATAATCACCTTCGGTTTCGTCTGCCCTGGGAAAAGCGAGCATGGGGAGGACTATGACCAATGCCGTTGACGATGGAATAGTGCATAATGGGTGCGTGGGAAGAACATGTGGTGCGTTATCGTTGGGACTTAAAGGTTTGATGGTAAGGATGAGCTGTGCTCGCAGGTCTGTGCAATGCGCAGCAGTGCTGGTGGAGATTGAGCAGGATCCCCAAAGGAGAACAGGACGCGTGAGTTTCGTTAACGATCGGTGAGTGTTCATCTACGAATGTCAGTATTCGCGATTTAGACGATCAAGACAACGAGCCCGTGGCTCCATGGTCAGAACATTCGACTTCTGATCAACATGTCATGGATTCGAGCTTCGGGTGGTGCAACACCTGGAGTTGGTTATGACTGACGACTAATGAGTCAGGAATAGTCCTTGCAGTCTATTTTGGCTTTCAGTAACGTTTATCTGTCCATCATACAAACCGCTTTGCTGGCGGGACTCAAGCGTGAGCCCCAAAGCAGAATGGAACGAGTGATTTCCGCTAGCGATCGGCGAGCGTTCATCAACAGATGTTTTATACGGTTACTACTCAGAGATAGGCAATTAAAACTTTACGAGTGTCTATTTTGGGACCACATCAATCAATTCAGTGAATAAAACGAGATATGCTAGGTATATGGGCAGCCAATCTGTCAATATCCAGCGATAAAAGTACACAGACATCTATTTGACACCGACTAATCGTCAAGTGTCTGTGATTCTGGGTTATTTTTCCAGCGAGATGTTCTTCTGCTTTTGAATTCTGTGTAATATTAATGAATCACCACTATGGCTCAGTTCGAATCTCTGCCTTGGGAAAAAGAGTACTAAAGTATTACTTAGAGCTGATAACGATCATGTGGGGCAATAGGCCACCTACCTTCACAGAGACAAGCCCTGGAACGACGGTGCGAGTACAAATTTGTCACGAATAAGTCGCGAGTTCATGTGCAAAGTTCTGAATCCCCGGGTAAACTTCCAGTTCTCTGATTGCAAAGCTGTTTGCCCCTTCTGAGAGGGCACAGGGGCTTAAGATGCTGTTAGAGATACGGCTAGAACCATTAACCGAAGCTCTTGACTCACTTTCACCATTAGCCACTGTCATATAAATACGTGTTTGCTTATCTGTCTTTTGATTTTCTTGCCTGTAAGCTTTGCCTTTTCCCGGCTTAATGATCATTGAAGATCTGGTGGGGATGCCTTGTATGGCCGCCTAAACAGGAGACATAAATAAAAACCAGCCCGCCCGCTTAAAATAGGTGGCCTTGCAGTCAATTTCAGAAAGGGTAAATATACTCGTGTCTTAACGCTAACCCTAACAATAACATAAAACAACACTGTCACTTTAATTTTAACCCTAGCCCTATCCTTAACCACAACCCTACAGTCAACACGATAATTATGTTCACCCTTAGTTTAAACATCACCCTATCCCCAACTCTGACTTTTAACTCAAACGTAAACATAAACATAACCCTAACCCTCACAAAAATTCTAAACATAATTTCCCTAGAATTCAGTGCAATGCCACATGTAATGTGTGCGGTTCCTTTCTTCGCGTCCTGTTAAGTTAGCCATACAAGGCATCCTTACCGAAGATCTTACTATGGTCAAGGTGGTAGCTCGGGTAAGAAGGCCCGAGGCCGAGCTAGGCTATGAAACGTGATGATTATTAATAAATATTTTTTCGAATGATCGTGGATGACAGTTGCCGTAGTGAGCTCCCGGAGATGTTTGGGTTTGTCCTACTTGGCAGAAACTCAACAGTGATTTTCCTCTCGCCAATGGCACGCACGTATGCAAATCCTCTTTCTTTGCAGCAGCTAATTGTTATCTTGGCTTAGTATTTGTAGTGCGTTGGTGGGCTCCCCAGGAACAGACGAGAGCATATATGAAGGGTATTTTTCTCACCATCATGAATCACAAGCCCAAGAGGATTTAGCTCAACGGTTTTCCGGCAACGGTAGGTTATGCAAACCCCCTTGGTCACCACTAACCCCAGGATCGTGTAAAACGCAAATTGTCATAATTGGGTTTTACGAGTGGGGCTCACCGCAGACAAGCCACGAAATGTGTGCATGAAAACAGAAAAATAAATAAATTCCCGACAAATTCATTCTCTTAGGCCTATGTTTAGTAAAGAAATTTGGCACAACAATTAAAAATACACGAAAAGCAACACCCAATAAATAAAATACATCTGAATTAAAAACATCACTTAAAAAAACTGTGTGCATCTCGCTATCTAAATTGTGTATTTAACACAAAGAGGTTTACTTCCCTCAGCTATGAACTAATTACGCTGGAGTAAGTGGTGGCTAAGAGGGCTTAAATAACCCACCGTTACCAGTTTTTTTTTTTAGTATTCAGATTTTTTATACAACCTGTAGCCTAAATATTGTGAATCTCCTCACTGTGCCTGATGGTGACTCTCTGCCTGTGGTCCTCATGTGTTGCTACCTTGACAAATTATTTAAAATCGGCTCAATCAGAACTCTTATAAGAAGAATTACAACCGCTTGATGTCAGCAAGTTACATTAATAGAACCATTTTAGCTAGACTAGATGGACTCATCTTACTTGTTTTTCACTTCTATTTTTAACCAAGTTCTTCAGTGTACCGTTTAAAGTCCTGTACTTTTCCTTTTCCATGAACAATATTTCAGAATAAAATGAGTTTTTCCAGAACTTGATTTCCTCCTCTTCCCTCTACCCTTCGGTACACAACATTTTATAAGCATTTAGACCTACCAAACTTTTCATTCATCCTCAGGACTTTAAGTATGTAAAGCCTCCTAGTTGTACGGATAACTGCTGCAGAGAACAACCAAGCACGAATCTTAAGTCACTTTCCGGATTAAGTTCTAACAAGAAGGTGAAACTTCTATCGTCTAAATGGACTTTCATAGGTTTTGGTCTAGATACAGTTTGCTAAGTAATTATGCCCTTGATTAGTAAACTTGTCCTTAAGGATCTTAAACCAAGTAACAATAAGGTCTTCTTTTTCATTGAGTGGAGTAATTTCGAAGCTACCTAGATTTGACTCTTACTTTGACATTTGACTTGCAGAAAGAACGCAAGAACACATTTTCATTCTTCCTATTCTCCAACCTTGCTGCCTTTTTTTCAGCCCAATTATTTATTTCGGCTCTTTGAAGATTACAAGTAACTGGAAATTTTGCTCGGAATCTTTTCTACCGCGTTCTAATATTTACAATTCCCGAGAAAGAAATGTAGTGGCATTTAATTTACAGCTTGTTAGGAGGCTTGACATTGCTCTTAAACTCTCATCACAAACGTACTCATATTGAAGTTTATAGCACTGTAGACCGTTCTCATAAAATGTGCAAGTCATCTATGATTACCTAGACTCTCCTTTCTCCTACACTTACACGCTATTGTTCACTTACGTCTAGATGCGCTTTCCTAACCAATAACCTGTTACTCAGGAGTAGCAAATTCTCAGTGCTCTAAAGAAAAACTGTATTCCTTTTCCCAACCCCGATTCTACTAAGTCTACTATTCCTGCCCCCTCTCCGAATACTTAACAAACAGAAGTAGATAAGTGTACAACCGGGCTAGTAATGCCTAGTTAACTGTGCTATATAACTTGGTATTTTCGTTATGGCAAATTTTAGCTCTAGAAAACCTCGCATGAAAGTGAAGCCAGTAGTCCTGCCAGGCATATTTTGGGTTGCTGGACTATACTCCTTATTCTTCCTACCCAGTTTGATTTTTACAGAGCTAAGTTTAGATAACCTCCATCCTCAGCACTTTTGTGTAGTTGATTGTCTGCTGCACCGGTACAAATACCTTCATCTTCTTTTTCTTTGGAGTTCCAGCTAAGCTTTCTCAATTCCTCAAGCATTTCGCAGAGGTTTTCTTCGTGCAGCATTTAATGCACATGTCGAGAATATTCAGTCTTTCCATGAGATCTGTTTAGGCACCTGGGTTTTTTATTTTTCAGGTAGGTGATTTTCGATATTCTTACGCTGCTTATTATATCACGAGCTCAATAAAGCACGCTTCCTATGAAAATTACACGATACTGCATCTACCTGTTTCAACACGACAAAGACTTCGTATCGTACTTCCGACATAGATACTATCTAAAACCCACACACGTGTTTCGCCGATGTTTTTGCCGCCGCGTGAGGCAGCTACGAGGGTTTCGGCTCCTCAGTGGGTTCCCAAACGTTCTCTATGCAGTTTCTGTTATATTAACTTCAGAAAATAATCAAGGAAATAATTTTTGAAATTCATATACCAGAAATCCTATAGAGAACGCTAGGGGACCCACTGAGGAGCCGAAACCCTCGTTGCTCCCTCATGTGGCCGCAGAAACATCGCCGAAAAACGTGTCTAGGTTTCTAGCTAGTACCTATGTCGGAAGTACGGTATAACGTCTTTGCCACACTACTGATTGTTTGCTGACAAAGAGTAAAAGTAACGTGGTTTTCCTATCGAATCGAATGAATTCTGAAGCAATTATTCACACACACCTTCGGAACGAACCTGAAAAGTCTTGTGCTGAAAAATTTACATGAATCCACATATTAAGTTCAGAAAAGATGTAAAAGAAGCCTAGAAGATGGTATGTACAGTGGGAAAGGTTCATTTGTGGTATGACGTTTCAATTTACGACTTGGACCAGCTGGCTGCCGAGATTGGGGAATCCTGGCTTCAACGCTCATTATTTGACGCATATTGCGGTTATCGTGGTCCACGGTCAACCAACAAGATGGTCCAATGTAAACGAGCGAAAAGTAAGTGCGTTCGCATCTCCTCCTCCCATTCTGCCTCCCAAAGCCATAAAGACAATATTAAGAATATAAGAGAACCTGTGAGTCCCCAGTTACATTTGCAAAGAGGGGGAAGTGCAGTGACTTGACGAACACCGAAAAACACGGCATTTCTGGAACCAGTTGGCAAGGAACAACTACCAGACAACTTCATCAGCCGCTACTATATTTGAGAGAGGCTAGAAAACTTCGGAAACTTTTACCATAAATAAAAAACGTATCAGAAGCTTTGGAAAGTATTGTTGTAGGTAGGCCTGGGTATCGCCCACCGTCCAGCAGTTGCCATGTCAGCCATTATCATTCGTATCAAGGACAGAATGGATGCAGGTGAAACATCGAGTATAGTTTATCATAGCATTTACCGAGTCTGACCTAGTCGGTATACCAACCAGACAGCTATGCTATTCACTTCACGAATATGCGAGCACAAACAGGTCGTTTTTGAGAGGTAATCTGATGTTTTTAAGTCGCTAGGCACACCGTGGAGGAGGGCCACGATCTCAACTTTGCGAGTACGCCGATATTGGTGCAAGCTGGCAGTAAGACGGGACAATCATTGCTGAAGGCGCGGGCTTCTGACACCAACTACATAAACCGACATGATGTATGCCCTTTAAAGTGCATTCACCGATCACGTTGTGGGGCAGGCTTGTCCGGTTGTGCCTTGAGGCTCAATTCAAAATCCCACAATCCAGTTTCTAGTATTATGCGCACAAATGCGATTATTGATAAAGACAAGGAAAACTGGATTTGCCGTCGTCAGCCAGCCCTAGCCCAATCCGCGCTGTCTTATCACGCATTACTCCTAAGCAGCCAAACGGCACGGCCAAAAAGGCCAACCCCTCAAACCTAGTCAACCTTTATGTCTTGAAATGCGTAAACCTTACGTAAAAGCAGTGTTCACCAGGGTGGCCACACTATGGCAATCGTGACTGACCTGCGGGCCAAAGCAGTTCAGGGCGTCCGGCGCGTGTGTCTCCACCTTCGGTAGTTCCCGAACTGATTTCCATGCTTCCTACCCGCTCCCAGAAAAAAATGGCATGTGGAGAGTGGCATACAATCTCCTAGACGGTTCAAGTTTATAGTACTTCTCTTCTTATTGAAGGACAAGCTTAACCGAGTGGAATGAGCCAGCAATGCTATGGCAGGGTAACACTGCTTACTTCCTCACGGGGATGGGAGGGGCTAGAAAATGCACGCTAAACATGCAGGCAGAACACGCCGTTAGCAAGCGGACCGCAGGTTGTGAATGCAAAACATGCGGTCAGAACAACATACGAAACAACAATGACCAACGTTCCTATACCCATGCACTCCGAAAGCCTGCCAGACTGAATTAGCGTTTTCTTGGCAGTCTGGAATGCTCGTCTTCATTTAGACAACCCAATTTAAAACCAACGGGGAGGGAAATAAAACTTGTTAGCCAACTAAAGTGAACAACATGACTTTCAGGGGGGCAAGCTTCTCCGAAAAAACGAAAGCTGAGGGATGCAGGATCCGTGAACCGTTGCTTCGGAAATGCATATCCAAAACTTATTGAGATGGCGTTCCTGCCATCAGCAGGAGAAAAACGGTCATCTCATTATTACGAGACTTCAATTCAGTGAGAAGAAAACGCCAATGCTGTCTGTTTCTACGCCCCCTCCCCCACTCACTAATGACCAACTGTTCCAATGCCTAGGTACAATCCTACGAAAACCTGCGAGTCCTCTTCGCGACTCTACTTGGTGAATGCAATACCCGCGTCGAGACGGACCCTACCAGATAGGAGTCATCATTTTGGGTCATCATTTTGTCGGCAGATACAACGACAGTGACATGTTTCCTGTGCAGCACTGCACAGCATACAAGCTGGATGCGCCTGGCAACTATTGGACTCAGTCATAATGAGGTGTCATGACCCGCTACTGGCCAAGGCGATGTGTCCGGTACATTGCTGGACGTACCACCGTCTCAAAGAATAGGCTCTAACTGCAATGCCGCAGGCGACCGCAATGTATGCGAACACCGGGGAAGTAAAATATTCTAATATTGGACATGGCTGACAATCGACTTAATTTTGGTAATCACATAAATATCAAACTGAGAAAAAAATGTCCTTTTGCATAAAAAAGAACGCTGGTTGTAGGCAGGCCGTGTACTGAGAATGGGAGACAGCACACGTCGGAAGGCTCGGAGACATGGGCGCGTATATTGACTGGGGGAAATGTCATAGGCTGAGGGGTGGCCAGTCAGCAGAAAGGCCTGAGCGCACATACATGACGCTGACCGTCCGCTTGTCGCGGGTGCATGACGCAATTTCTAGACAGCACGGGCAGTATGTACAGTAAATGCCAATTCTGGAAGATAAAAACACTGTTGGGACACAATAGAGGGAACTACCAAAGGTCTTCTTCAGCGCTCTGGTTACGCACACTGAAAGCTCTGCCTCAGAGGAAGGCACAATTTGGACAGTAAGAGTAGTGAGCTTGCCGTACAGACGGCAGTCCTGGCAGGCGACCAGAAAAGCCGTGTGGACATCTGCACCAAGAATGGCATAGGGAACATAAGCGACGGAAAAGGGCCAAGAAAACAGACGCTGGAGGAAATTTTTATGGAGAGGGAACAGGATGCAAAGTTGAAGTTTTTAGAGCGGCTGAAGGAAGAGACAGGAGTGTTGCCACTGATGGCCAGCTGTTCTTGAAAGAGTGGCACTGCTCTGCGCACTAGCCGGGCTGCAGTTGCTAAGGCGATTGATTGCCGGAACTTTCGACCGGCCCGTTTCACCTGTTCGCACGGCTTTAACAGGAAATAGCATGCTGAGATTCAGCGAAAGGACTTGACCCTCCTTGCGGGAGATGACCAAAGAGGCCGGGTAGATGAACTCTGTCAGCGCAGGGTTGATTGCTAAATTGTCTGCTGGTAAATAGAAACCCAATCTTAGGCAAACTTCCATTTCGGGAGAAGAAACGAAGGAGAAGGAGGGAAAGCTGGAAGTGGAGCAAGTGAGGGCTTGGGGAAACCGTCCAATCCGTCAGTTGTTCAGCCATCTAAGCAAGTTGCGTGAGCGACGGAGAGCCCAAAGCCTGCGCCAAAATGTGTTATTCTACTGAATGAACATTCTCATTTGTCGTTAACTGCTCATGTTGAAGGAAGAGTATGGACGTTCGTGGGAAGTCACCAATTATCATAGTACCACGATCGACAATGCGAAGATTCCCAAACCAATTGTCAGGCAAGCCGGGAGAATGTAAGCAGCTCAGAAGTCAGTGAAAGATGGCGTTTAAACTAGCTGGCAGTCAGTATTTGATGCAGTTCCTCCGCGCGAGGTGTGACCTGCGCCTGAGATAGGCCCACATACATAAGATCCTTGAAATTCAAAATAGCACTCGGATCCACAGTATCGGCAAGCCGAATGTTGAATCCCACACGAGCCAGGCAGTCGACTGGCAAGGAGACTTCTGTAGCTGTCACCAGACTGAGTACACCGACGCAGTTATTCATGAAATTTGGTAAGAACCGTATCTGAGGCTGTCTCTGATAATGGGTTCAAGTGATAATTGGAAACGTCAGACGAAGAAAATTCTTTCAGTGATCATATCTGCTTCTTCTGATTTGTATGTAGTCTCGGTTACTTGAAGACAGGGTCGTTTTCAGGCCCTGCTAGCCTAGGCGACAATACGCCAGTCAAAATTCAATAAACTGGAATTGACATGAAGCCAGGGTTCGGTAAACTGATCCGATCATGTGCTGGATTTGAGACAAGAACGCAAGCTCTCGGGTTTTGCCTCAATCTCCAAGAGCAATGTAACCCTTTACAAACTCTTGGAAGATGCAGGCAACTTTACATTCGGAGAAATAAAAGGTAATCGGAAAACCCAGTAGTTTTCACATGCACTTGTGAACTTTTAACGACAACTTGTCATCGCCTCCAAGTCTCGGGTCTAGTCTTGATGCAGAATAGTGGGTAACCGGCCCAATCCGGCATGCGCTTGAAGGCTTTTTAGTGACTCGGCTGTCAGTATTACCAGTCTTAGCCATCCTATATGCCTTAACGCATATTAAACAGATTTGCGTGCTCAGCTTATTTATTGTCCTTACCATCAAACTATCAAATCACTTTGTTAACGCACTATCCGCTCTTTTCATGGACTCATTTTTCACTATTCCATCAAAATAGTCAGTGAGCAGAGTCCTCTTCCTTCCTCCCTATCGGTCACGGTGTTGGCACTTTGATACCCACACGACCTCTAGGGGCAGGCTGTTGGCATGGGCTCGCAATTTGGTATATAAATGAGCAAATTTCTGGAGATTCTTGATGGCTGTTGTTTACATATGTGAAAGTGTGCTCGTCAGACAAGAAAGAAGCGCTCTAAATCATTCGGTATTTTTCTGGAGGTAATCCAAAACGCTGATTCATTTTACCAATACCGCATGACGTCACGTATCCTAGACGCCTGCCGACATTTCGTCAACCGTGATAACATTCAGGAAACCACCCGGGGAATTCATACACAGTATATGAGCTCGGAGAGCGAGTTAAATAATGACGTGTAGCACAACCAAAACACATTCGGATAAGTGACATTGGCTTGCTGTCTTTAACCAGTTCTCACAAGACTACCGACAAACAGCCCTAATAGCAAGGGCCTCCGATTCGTAGTTTAATGTTTGCACGCCTTCCAAGGCTTACAATAGATTGGTTTCCTGGCGGCTTTGTAGACCTGTCACGTAAGTGGTGGTGAAGTACCCGCACGTTGATAGGGTAATCGATGGTAGGGAGTGCTGGCTTTACCGAGCGCATTGCCCGGCTCCCATTCTTGCTTTGCCAAGACGTTGTGTGGGTGTCCTCTTTGCGTGACCTCATCCTTCTTTTTCTCACCCTGGGCTATTAAATCCTATCTGGGTTTGGTATGCTTAAACGCATATCTGACCGAACAATTGAGCGACGTGTCGATCATGAATTTAATGAAATTTGCGCCAAATAGACGAAAAGGTCAGGAAAAGGTACCCATTAGACGCGTCGCCGTCGATCACGGGTAGTTCAATCACGGACGTGGACACGGTAGGAACCCAATCGCCTACTATCTTTCAGGCTACAGTAGGCGATGGCAACGACTCCAGTTCCACTCTTCCTGAAAGTGTTTCTCACCCCTACGTTGGTAAGTCTAATATACTAACATTTCCCTCGTCGATTCACGACCGCCTGCGAGGGCTTTAATATATTTTTTTAGGTCCAGGGCACAACGGATCAGGCATGTTCCTCAAGCAGATTTGTGAGCCACACGCTATCATCATATTTCCAATCGCCACCGACAAAACAACGAGCCCGTGGCTTAATAGTAGTGCGTTCGACTTAGTTACCAAAGATCGCGGGTTCGAATCCCAGGTAAAACTCACTTAAGATTGGCTATGACGGCTAATAAGCTAGATATGACCATTCCGGTCTCACTTGACTTTGTAGGTTCTTCTTACAAATCATATGCTTCACGTCGCTACGCGACCGCCTGCGATGGCTCTAATGTGAGCTGCAGGGAACAAGGGAACGTGCATGTTCCTCAAGCATATTGGAGAGCCGCACAATATCATCATATTTCCGATCACAACCGACAAACCAACGAGTCCGTGGCTCAATGGTAGAGCGTTCGCCTCAATTACAAAAGGTCGTGGGTTTGAATCCCATGTGGTCCAGAATTGGGATTGGGTATGACAGGCTGATGACGGCTAATAAGCCAGAAATGGCCATTCCGGCCTATCTTGTCTTTTTCATTTCTTATTTCAAATCATAAGCTGCACCTCGCTACGCGACCGCCTGAGAGGGCTCTAATGTGCAGTCTAGGGCACAAAGGAACATGCATGTTCCTCAAGCAGGTTGGTGAGCCATAAACTGTCATCATATTCCGGAACTCAACCGAAACAAAACAAGAGCTTGTCGCTTAATTGTTGAGCCTTTGACTTAATAATCAAAGTTCACGCGTTCAATTTCAAGCTAGTAACCACTTGGGATTGGGTATGCCTGGATTCTGACGGCTCAGAAGCCAGAAATGGTCATTCAGGTCTCTCTTGTATTTGTTGGTTCAACTAAAAAGTCATATGCTTCACGTCGCTACGAGACCGCCTGCTAGGGCTGTAATGTGAGATTTAAAATACAAGGTACCATAAATGTTCCTCAAGCAGAGCGGTGAGCCGCACACTATCATCATATTCCCGATCGCAACAGATAAATCAACGAGTCTGTGGCTCAACGGTAGAGCTTTCGACTCAATTACCAAATGTCGCGTGTTCGAATACCAGGTAGTACACACTTGGGATTGGTATGACTGGCTGATATCGGCTAATAAGCCAGAAATGGCCATTCCGATCTACATTGTCCTTGTCGGTTCTACATACAAATCTTACGCTTCACGTCGCTACAAGAACGCCTTCGAGGGCTCTAAGGTGAGCTCCAGGGGAGAAGGAAACTTGCATGTTCCTCAAGCAGATCAATGAGCCGAACACTAACATCATTTTTCCGATCGCATACGACAAATCAACGAGCCAGTGTCTCAATTAAAAAAGATCATGGGTTTGAATCCCATGTGTTTCTGACTTTGGATTGGGGTTTGTATGTTTGTTGACGGCTTATAAGCCAGAAATGGCAATTCCGGTCTATCTTCTCTTTTTCGGTTCAACTTGAAAATAATATTATTCACGTCGCAAGGCAACCGCCTGAGAGGGCTCAAATGTGCGGTCCAGGGCACAACGGAACATGCCTGTTCCTCAAGTAGGTTGGTGAGCCATACTCTGTCATCATATTCCCGATCGCAAACGCCAAATCAACGAGCCAGTGGCTCAATGGTAGAGCGCTTGACTCAATTACAAAAGGTCGTGGGTTTGAATCCCATGTGGTCCAGAATTGGGATTGGGTATGACAGGCTGATGACGGCTAATAAGCCAGAAATGGCCATTCCGGCCTATCTTGTCTTTTTCATTTCTTATTTGGCTGGTATCGGCTCATAAGCCAGAAATGGCCATTCCGATCTACATTGTCCTTGTCGGTTCCACTTACAAATCTTACGCTTCACGTCGCTACAAGACCGCCTTCGAGGACTCTAAGGTGAGCTCCAGGGGAGAAGGAAACTTGCATGTTCCTCAAGCAGATCAATGAGCCGCGACATTTCGTAATTGAGTCAAGACAAATGTTATCATGGTTGACGAAATGTCGGCAGGCGTCTAGGATACGTGACGTCATGCGGTATTGGTAAAATGAATCAGCGTTTTGGATTACCTCCAGAAAAATACCGAATGATTTAGAGCGCTTCTTTCTTGTCTGACGAGCACACTTTCACATATGTAAACAACAGCCATCAAGAATCTCCAGAAATTTGCTCATTTATATACCAAATGGCGAGCCCATGCCAACAGCCTGCCCCTAGAGGTCGTGTGGGTATCAAAGTGCCAACACCGTGACCGATAGGGAGGAAGGAAGAGGACTCTGCTCACTGACTATTTTGATGGAATAGTGAAAAAAATGGGTCCATGAAAAGAGCGGATAGTGCGTTAACAAAGTGATTTGATAGTTTGATGGTAAGGACAATAAATAAGCTGAGCACGCAAATCTGTTTAATATGCGTTAAGGCATATAGGATGGCTAAGACTGGTAATACTGACAGCCGAGTCACTAAAAAGCCTTCAAGCGCATGCCGGATTGGGCCGGTTACCCACCTTTCTGCATCAAGACTAGACCCGAGACTTGGAGGCGATGACAAGTTGTCGTTAAAAGTTCACAAGTGCATGTGAAAACTACTGGGTTTTCCGATTACCTTTTATTTCTCCGAATGTAAAGTTGCCTGCATCTTCCAAGAGTTTGTAAAGGGTTACATTGCTCTTGGAGATTGAGGCAAAACCCGAGAGCTTGCGTTCTTGTCTCAAATCCAGCACATGATCGGATCAGTTTACCGAACCCTGGCTTCATGTCAATTCCAGTTTATTGAATTTTGACTGGCGTATTGTCGCCTAGGCTAGCAGGGCCTGAAAACGACCCTGTCTTCAAGTAACCGAGACTACATACAAATCAGAAGAAGCAGATATGATCACTGAAAGAATTTTCTTCGTCTGACGTTTCCAATTATCACTTGAACCCATTATCAGAGACAGCCTCAGATACGGTTCTTACCAAATTTCATGAATAACTGCGTCGGTGTACTCAGTCTGGTGACAGCTACAGAAGTCTCCTTGCCAGTCGACTGCCTGGCTCGTGTGGGTTTCAACATTCGGCTTGCCGATACTGTGGATCCGAGTGCTATTTTTGAATTTCAAGGATCTTATGTATGTGGGCCTATCTCAGGCGCAGGTCACACCTCGCGCGGAGGAACTGCATCAAATACTGACTGCCAGCTAGTTTAAAACGCCATCTTTCACTGACTTCTGAGCTGCTTACATTCTCCCGGCTTGCCTGACAATTGGTTTGGGAATCTTCGCATTGTCGATCGTGGTACTATGATAATTGGTGACTTCCCACGAACGTCCATACTCTTCCTTCAACATGAGCAGTTAACGACAAAATGAGAATGTTCATTCAGTAGAATAACACATTTTGGCGCAGGCTTTGGGCTCTCCGTCGCTCACGCAACTTGCTTAGATGGCTGAACAACTGACGGATTGGACGGTTTCCCCAAGCCCTCACTTGCTCCACTTCCAGCTTTCCCTCCTTCTCCTTCGTTTCTTCTCCCGAAATGGAAGTTTGCCTAAGATTGGGTTTCTATTTACCAGCAGACAATTTAGCAATCAACCCTGCGCTGACAGAGTTCATCTACCCGGCCTCTTTGGTCATCTCCCGCAAGGAGGGTCAAGTCCTTTCGCTGAATCTCAGCATGCTATTTCCTGTTAAAGCCGTGCGAACAGGTGAAACGGGCCGGTCGAAAGTTCCGGCAATCAATCGCCTTAGCAACTGCAGCCCGGCTAGTGCGCAGAGCAGTGCCACTCTTTCAAGAACAGCTGGCCATCAGTGGCAACACTCCTGTCTCTTCCTTCAGCCGCTCTAAAAACTTCAACTTTGCATCCTGTTCCCTCTCCATAAAAATTTCCTCCAGCGTCTGTTTTCTTGGCCCTTTTTCCGTCGCTTATGTTCCCTATGCCATTCTTGGTGCAGATGTCCACACGGCTTTTTCTGGTCGCCTGCCAGGACTGCCGTCTGTACGGCAAGCTCACTACTCTTACTGTCCAAATTGTGCCTTCCTCTGAGGCAGAGCTTTCAGTGTGCGTAACCAGAGCGCTGAAGAAGACCTTTGGTAGTTCCCTCTATTGTGTCCCAACAGTGTTTTTTATCTTCCAGAATTGGCATTTACTGTACATACTGCCCGTGCTGTCTAGAAATTGCGTCATGCACCCGCGACAAGCGGACGGTCAGCGTCATGTATGTGCGCTCAGGCCTTTCTGCTGACTGGCCACCCCTCAGCCTATGACATTTCCCCCAGTCAATATACGCGCCCATGTCTCCGAGCCTTCCGACGTGTGCTGTCTCCCATTCTCAGTACACGGCCTGCCTACAACCAGCGTTCTTTTTTATGCAAAAGGACATTTTTCTCAGTTTGATATTTATGTGATTACCAAAATTAAGTCGATTGTCAGCCATGTCCAATATTAGAATATTTTACTTCCCCGGTGTTCGCATACATTGCGGTCGCCTGCGGCATTGCAGTTAGAGCCTATTCTTTGAGACGGTGGTACGTCCAGCAATGTACCGGACACATCGCCTTGGCCAGTAGCGGGTCATGACACCTCATTATGACTGAGTCCAATAGTTGCCAGGCGCATCCAGCTTGTATGCTGTGCAGTGCTGCACAGGAAACATGTCACTGTCGTTGTATCTGCCGACAAAATGATGACCCAAAATGATGACTCCTATCTGGTAGGGTCCGTCTCGACGCGGGTATTGCATTCACCAAGTAGAGTCGCGAAGAGGACTCGCAGGTCTTCGTAGGATTGTACCTAGGCATTGGAACAGTTGGTCATTAGTGAGTGGGGGAGGGGGCGTAGAAACAGACAGCATTGGCGTTTTCTTCTCACTGAATTGAAGTCTCATAATAATGAGATGACCGTTTTTCTCCTGCTGATGGCAGGAACGCCATCTCAATAAGTTTTGGATATGCATTCCGAAGCAACGGTTCACGGATCCTGCATCCCTCAGCTTTCGTTTTTTCGGAGAAGCTTGCCCCCCTGAAAGTCATGTTGTTCACTTTAGTTGGCTAACAAGTTTTATTTCCCTCCCCGTTGGTTTTAAATTGGGTTGTCTAAATGAAGACGAGCATTCCAGACTGCCAAGAAAACGCTAATTCAGTCTGGCAGGCTTTCGGAGTGCATGGGTATAGGAACGTTGGTCATTGTTGTTTCGTATGTTGTTCTGACCGCATGTTTTGCATTCACAACCTGCGGTCCGCTTGCTAACGGCGTGTTCTGCCTGCATGTTTAGCGTGCATTTTCTAGCCCCTCCCATCCCCGTGAGGAAGTAAGCAGTGTTACCCTGCCATAGCATTGCTGGCTCATTCCACTCGGTTAAGCTTGTCCTTCAATAAGAAGAGAAGTACTATAAACTTGAACCGTCTAGGAGATTGTATGCCACTCTCTCCACATGCCATTTTTTCTGGGAGCGGGTAGGAAGCATGGAAATCAGTTCGGGAACTACCGAAGGTGGAGACACACGCGCCGGACGCCCTGAACTGCTTTGGCCCGCAGGTCAGTCACGATTGCCATAGTGTGGCCACCCTGGTGAACACTGCTTTTACGTAAGGTTTACGCATTTCAAGACATAAGGTTGACTAGGTTTGAGGGGTTGGCCTTTTTGGCCGTGCCGTTTGGCTGCTTAGGAGTAATGCGTGATAAGACAGCGCGGATTGGGCTAGGGCTGGCTGACGACGGCAAATCCAGTTTTCCTTGTCTTTATCAATAATCGCATTTGTGCGCATAATACTAGAAACTGGATTGTGGGATTTTGAATTGAGCCTCAAGGCACAACCGGACAAGCCTGCCCCACAACGTGATCGGTGAATGCACTTTAAAGGGCATACATCATGTCGGTTTATGTAGTTGGTGTCAGAAGCCCGCGCCTTCAGCAATGATTGTCCCGTCTTACTGCCAGCTTGCACCAATATCGGCGTACTCGCAAAGTTGAGATCGTGGCCCTCCTCCACGGTGTGCCTAGCGACTTAAAACATCAGATTACCTCTCAAAACGACCTGTTTGTGCTCGCATATTCGTGAAGTGAATAGCATAGCTGTCTGGTTGGTATACCGACTAGGTCAGACTCGGTAAATGCTATGATAAACTATACTCGATGTTTCACCCTGCATCCATTCTGTCCTTGATACGAATGATAATGGCTGACATGGCAACTGCTGGACGGTGGGCGATACCAGGCCTACCTACAACAATACTTTCCAAAGCTTCTGATACGTTTTTATTTATGGTAAAAAGTTTCCGAAGTTTTCTAGCCTCTCTCAAATATAGTAGCGGCTGATGAAGTTGTCTGGTAGTTGTTCCTTGCCAACTGGTTCCAGAAATGCCGTGTTTTTCGGTGTTCGTCAAGTCACTGCACTTCCCCCTCTTTGCAAATGTAACTGGGGACTCACAGGTTCTCTTATATTCTTAATATTGTCTTTATGGCTTTTGGGGAGGCAGAATGGGAGGAGGAGATGCGAACGCACTTACTTTTTCGCTCGTTTACATTGGACCATCTTGTTGGTTGACCGTGGACCACGATAACCGCAATATGCGTCAAATAATGAGCGTTGAAGCCAGGATTCCCCAATCTCGGCAGCCAGCTGGTCAAGTCGTAAATTGAAACGTCATACCACAAATGAACCTTTCCCACTGTACATACCATCTTCTAGGCTTCTTTTACATCTTTTCTGAACTTAATATGTGGATTCATGTAAATTTTTCAGCACAAGACTTTTCAGGTTCGTTCCGAAGGTGTGTGTGAATAATTGCTTCAGAATTCATTCGATTCGATAGGAAAACCACGTTACTTTTACTCTTTGTCAGCAAACAATCAGTAGTGTGGCAAAGACGTTATGACCAGTACTTCCGACATAGGTACTAGCTAGAAACCTAGACACGTTTTTCGGCGATGTTTCTGCGGCCACATGAGGAGCAACGAGGGTTTTCGGCTCCTCAGTGGGTCCCCTAGCGTTCTCTATAGGATTTCTGGTATATGAATTTCAAAAATTATTTCCTTGATTATTTTCTGAAGTTAATATAACAGAAACTGCATAGAGAACGTTTGGGAACCCACTGAGGAGCCGAAACCCTCGTAGCTGCCTCACGCGGCGGCAGAAACATCGGCGAAACACGTGAGTGGGTTTTAGATAGTATCTATGTCGGAAGTACGATACGAAGTCTTTGTCGTGTTGAAACAGGTAGATGCAGTATCGTGTAATTTTCATAGGAAGCGTGCTTTATTGAGCTCGTGATATAATAAGCAGCGTAAGAATATCGAAAATCACCTACCTGAAAAATAAAAAACCCAGGTGCCTAAACAGATCTCATGGAAAGACTGAATATTCTCGACATGTGCATTAAATGCTGCACGAAGAAAAACCTCTGCGAAATGCTTGAGGAATTGAGAAAGCTTAGCTGGAACTCCAAAGAAAAAGAAGGTAAAGGTATTTGTACCGGTGCAGCAGACAATGAACTACACAAAAGTGCTGAGGATGGAGGTTATCTAAACTTAGCTCTGTAAAAATCAGACTGGGTAGGAAGAAGAAGGAGTATCGTCCAGCAACCCAAAATATGCCTGGCAGGACTACTGGCTTCACTTTCATGCGAGGTTTTCTAGAGCTAAAATATGCCATAACGAAAATACCAAGTTATATAGCACAGTTAACTAGGCATTACTAGCCCGGTTGTACACTTATCTACTTCTGTTTGTTAAGTATTCGGAGAGGGGGCAGGAATAGTAGACTTAGTAGAATCGGGGTTGGGAAAGGAATACAGTTTTCTTTAGAGCACTGAGAATTTGCTACTCCTGAGTAACAGGTTATTGGTTAGGAAAGCGCATCTAGACGTAAGTGAACAATAGCGTGTAAGTGTAGGAGAAAGGAGAGTCTAGGTAATCATAGATGACTTGCACATTTTATGAGAACGGTCTACAGTGCTATAAACTTCAATATGAGTACGTTTGTGATGAGAGTTTAAGAGCAATGTCAAGCCTCCTAACAAGCTGTAAATTAAATGCCACTACATTTCTTTCTCGGGAATTGTAAATATTAGAACGCGGTAGAAAAGATTCCGAGCAAAATTTCCAGTTACTTGTAATCTTCAAAGAGCCGAAATAAATAATTGGGCTGAAAAAAAGGCAGCAAGGTTGGAGAATAGGAAGAATGAAAATGTGTTCTTGCGTTCTTTCTGCAAGTCAAATGTCAAAGTAAGAGTCAAATCTAGGTAGCTTCGAAATTACTCCACTCAATGAAAAAGAAGACCTTATTGTTACTTGGTTCAAGATCTTTAAGGACAAATTTACTAATCAAGGGCATAATTACTTAGCAAACTTTATCTAGACCAAATCTATGAAAGTTCATTCAGACGATAGAAGTTTCACCTTCTTGTTAGAACTTAATCCGGAAAGTGAGTAAAGATTCGTGCTTGGTTGTTCTCTACAGCATTTATCCGTACCGCTAGGAGGCTATACATACTTAAAGTCCTCAGGATGAATGAAAAGTTTGGTAGGTCTAAATGCTTATTAAATGTTGTGTACCGAAGGGTAGAGGGAAGAGGAGGAAATCAAGTTCTGGAAAAACTCATATTATTCGGAAATATTGTTCATGGAATAGGAAGAGTAAAGGACTTAAAACGGAACACTGAAGAACTTGGTTAAAAATAGTCAAAAACAAGTAAGATGAGTCCACCTAGTCTAGCTAAAATGGTTCTATTAATGTAACTTGCTGACATCAAGCAGCTGTAATTCTTCTTTTAAGAGGTCTGCTTGAGCCGATTTTAAATAATTTGTCAAGGTAGCAACACATGAGGACCACAGGCAGAGAGTCACCATCAGGCACAGTGAGGAGATTCACAATATTTAGGCTACAGGTTGTATAACAAATCTGAATACTAAAAAAAACTGGTAACGGTGGGTTATTTAAGCCCCCTTAGCCACCACTTACTCCAGCGTAATTAGTTCATACCTGCGGGAAGTAAACCTCTTTGTGTTAAATACACAATTTAGATAGCGAGATGCACACAGTTTTTTTTTAAAGTCATGTTTTTAATTCAAATGTATTTTATTTATTGGGTGTTGCTTTTCGTGTATTTTTAATTGTTGTGCCAAATTTCTTTGCTAAACATAAGCCTAAGATAATTAATTTGTCGGAAATTTATTTATTTTTCCGTTTTCATGCACACATTTCGTGGCTTGTCCGCGGTGAGCCCCACTCGTAAAACCCAATTATGACAATTTGCGTTTTACACTATCCTAGGGTTAGTGATGACCAAGGGGGTTTGCATAACCTACCGTTGCCGGAAAACCGTTGAGCTAAATCCTCTTGGGCTTGTGATTCATGCTGGTGAGAAAAAATACCCTTCATATATGCTCTCGTCTGTTCCTGGGGAGCCCACCAACGCACTACAAATACTAAGCCAAGATAACAATTAGCTGCTGCAAAGAAAGAGGATTTGCATACGCGCGTGCCATTGGCGAAAGGAAAATCACTGTTGAGTTGCTGCCATGTTGGACAAACCCAAACATCTCCGGGAGCTCACTACGGCAACTGTCATCCACGATCATTCGAAAAAATATTTATTAATAATCATCACGTTTCATAGCCTAGCTCGGCCTCGGGCGTTGTTACCCGAGCTACCACCTTGACCATAGTAAGATCTTCGGTAAGGATGCCTTGTATGGCTAACTTAACAGGACGCGAAGAAAGGAACCGCACACAATACATGTGGCATTGCACTGAATTCTAGGGAAATTATGTTTAGAATTTTTTGTGAGGGTTAGGGTTATGTTTATGTTTACGTTTGAGTTAAAAGTCAGAGTTGGGGATAGGGTGATGTTTAAACTAAGGGTGAACATAATTATCGTGTTGACTGTAGGGTTGTGGTTAAGGATAGGGCTAGGGTTAAAATTAAAGTGACAGTGTTGTTTTATGTTATTGTTAGGGTTAGCGTTAAGACACGAGTATATTTATCCTTTCTGAAATTGACTGCAAGGCCACCTACTTTTAAGCGGGCGGGCTGGTTTTTATTTATGTCTCCTGTTTAGGCGGCCATACAAGGCATCCCCACCAGATCTTTAATGATCATTAAGCCGGGAATAGGCAAAGCTTACAGGCAAAAAAATCAAAAGACAGATAAGCGAACACATATTTAAATGACAGTGGCTAATGGTGAAAGTGAGGCAAGAGCTTCGGTAAATGGTTCTAGCCATATCTCTAACAGCATCTTAAGCCCCTGTGCCCACTCAGAAGGGGCAAACAGCTTTGCCATCAGAGAACTGGAAGTTTACCCGGGGATTCAGAACTTTGCACATGAACTCGCGACTTATTCGTGACGAATTTGTACTCGCACCGTCGTTCCAAGGCTTGTCTCTGTGAAGGTAGGTGGCCTTTTGACCCACATGATCGTTATCAGCTCTAAGTACGTCTTAAGTTCTCTTTTTCCCAAGGCAGAAATTCGAACTGAGCCATAGTTGTGATTCATTAATATTACACAGAATTCAAAAGCCGAAGAAGATCTCGCTGGAACAAGAACCCAGAATCACAAACACTTGATGATTAGTCGGTGTCAAATAGATGTCTGTGTACTTTTATCGCTGGATATTGACAGATTGGCTGCCCATATACCTAGCATATCTCGTTTTATTCACTGAATTGATTGATGTGGTCCCCAAATAGACACTCATAAAAGTTTTAATTGCCTATCTCTGAGTAGTATCCGTATAAAACATCTGTTGATGAACGCTCGCCGATCGCTAGTGGAACTCACTCGTTCCATTCTGCTTTGGGGCTCACGCTTGAGTCCCGCCAGCACAGCGGTTTGTATGATGGACAGATAAACGTTACTGACAAAGCCAAGAGAGACTGCAAGGACTATTCCTGACTCATTAGTCGTCAGTCATAACCAACTCCAGGTGTTGCACCACCCGAAGCTCGAATCCATGACCTGTTGATCAGAAGTCGAATGTTCTGACCATGGAGCCACGGGCTCGTTGTCTTGATCGTCTAAATCGCGAATACTGACATTCGTAGATGAACACTCACCGATCGTTAACGAAACTCACGCGTCCTGTTCTCCTTTGGGGATCCTGCTCAATCTCCACCAGCACTGCTGCGCATTGCACAGACCTGCGAGCACAGCTCATCCTTACCATCAAACCTTTAAGTCCCAACGATAACGCACCACATGTTCTTCCCACGCACCCATTATGCACTATTCCATCGTCAACGGCATTGGTCATAGTCCTCCCCATGCTCGCTTTTCCCAGGGCAGACGAAACCGAAGGTGATTATTGGAGATTTGTTGGAGACTGAAGGAAGAGACCAGAGTAGGGTCCCTGATGGGCAGTTTTTTTGGAATAATGAAACTGAGCTGCACACCACTACTGACTATGTAACGTCGCAGGCGTAAAACTTGCAATTGCAGCTGAAGTTGCCAAGGCGATTGATTGTCGGAACTTCGGTCCAGCCCGTTTCACCTGTTCGTATGGCGTGAAAATTAAATAGCAGGATGAGATTAAGGAACAGGGTTTGACCGTGCTAGTGGGAGATGACGAAATAGGCTGGGTAAATTGATTCGGTCAGCGCTTGCATAAATGGGAGGTTGTCTGATGTCAAAAAGATACCCAACTTTAAGCAAGCTACCATTTTGGGAGACGAAACTAAGGAGAAGTAGGAAAGCTGGAAGTGGAGCAAGGGAGGGCTTGGTAAAATCATGTACTCCGTCAGTCGGTCAGCCATCTAAGCAAGTTGCGTGAGCGACGGAGAGCCCAAAGCCTGCGCCAAAATGTGTTATATATTTGGGTGAACATTCTTATTTGTCGTCAACTGGTCATGTTGATGGAAGAATATGGATGTTCGTGGAAGGTCACCAATTATCATAGTACCACGATCGACAATGCGAAGATTCCCAAACCAATTGTCAGGCAAGCCGGGGGAATTTAAGCAGCTCAAAAGGCAGTGAAAGATGGCGTTCAAACTAGCTGGCAGTCAGTATTTGATGCAGTTCCTCCGCGCGAGGTATGACCTGCGCCTGAGATAGGCCCACATGCATAAGATCCTTGAAATTCAAAATAGCGCTCGGATCCACAGTATCGGCAAGCCGAAAGTCGAGTCCCACACAAGCCAAGCAGTCGACTGGCAATGAGGCTTCTGTAGCTGTCCCCAGACTGAATAGACCGACATAGTTATTCATGAAATTTGGTAAGAACCGTATCTGAGTCTGTCTCTGATAATGGGTCCAAGTGATAACCGGAAACGTCAGACGAACAAAATTCTTTCAGCGATCATATCTGACTTCTTCTGATTTGTGTGTAATCTCAAGAACCTATCATCGCGGTTCATTTCGAGTCGCACCCTCGAGCCCTCTGACACGACCTAATGTTGTGGAGTTGAAATAAGTGCGTAGGTAATCGGTCTAAGTCGCAATCTCCAATGGCAATCAAGGTCCTCCGAAACCTCTAAACTCCCTTAATTTTAGAAAACTAACATATTCTTGGGAAGTCTAGTATTTTTGCATGAAGTCTTCGAACTTGAATGGTCCTCGGGTCACCACCGCCTTTCTTCACTGAATTTATCGCTGCTCCAATGGACACTTGATGAGTTTTTAATAGCACCACTCTCGATAGCATCAGTATTAAGCTTGATATATGCACAGATACGCATTGCTTCCTCCATGAGAGCACCATTCTTCTATTGCCCTCCCACTGACCCATCAGATTAAAATGATAATATACTAGCTGTAATTCCAGCGGACTCTTTATTCCATCCAAGGAAGACCTCCTCCTCTCTCCCTGGCATTCATTTTAGTGGTAAGTTCCAACTTTCAAGCTCCTAAAGTCTCATGCTCATTACCGCCAGTCAGTTCGCCTAAGGGCAGACTGCTGGCATTAGCTCAAAAGTGGGCCTAGAAATGTACCTATTGCTGGAGACCGTCTTAGTGACTTAGAAAAAATATATGGATGCCTAGAGCCGCAGAGTTGCCGCTTCGACTCGTAGGTTCCACGATATACCCAAGCTTTGAAATGCCCCAGAACACACAATCCCCATGTTTGTCCTTTTATTATTTGCTGTTGGTGGCTATAAAATTTTATTCGTCAGGCATTCGAAATGCTCTGTAGCAGTCGATATTTTACTGGTGGTTAAACACAATGAAAGTGTTAAACAATGCCACAAAGTAGCATATATACTAGATACCTGCCGAAATTTCGTCAACCATGATTACATTCATGAAACCACCCGTGGAATCCAAAGGCAACATCAGAGCTTTGAGCGAGGGTCATAGCATGAGATGCGGCAGAACCCGAACAAAGTTTGGACTCTTGAAATTGGCTTGCTGTGCTTAACCAGCTCTCACAAGACTACCGACAAACAGCCCTAAAAGCAAGGGCCTCCGATTCGCAGTTTGATGTTTGCACGCCTTCCAAGGCTTACAATAGATTGGTTTCCTGGCGGCTTTGTAGACCTGTTACGTACGTGGTGGTGGAGTACCCGCACGTTGATAGGGCAATCGATGGTAGGGAGTGCTGGCTTTACCGAGCGCATTGCCCGGCTCCCATTCTTGCTTTGCCAAGACGTTGTGTGGGTGTCCTCTTTGCGTGACCTCATCCTTCTTTCACACCCTGGGCTATTAAATCCTATCTGGGTTTGGTATGCTTAAACGCGTATCTGACCGAACAATTGAGCGACGTGTCGATCATGAATTTAATGAAATTTTGCGCCAGATAGACGAAAAGGTCAGGAAAAGGTACCCATTAGACGCGTCGCCGTCGATCACGGGTAGTTCAATCACGGACCTGGACACGGTAGGAACCCAATCGCCTACTATCTTTCAGGCTTCAGAAGGCGATGTCAAGGACTTCAGTACCGCTTTTCCGGAAAGTGCGTCTACCCCCTACGTTGGTAAGTCTAACTTGCTAACAGTTTTCTCGTAGATAACTGTACAATCGCGAGTACATCCAATCATAAGAGAAGCCAACCTAAGAGAAGTCGAACGCGCAAACGACAAATTCGCTGGCTCGTACAGAGCCAGCACCAAGTCCTCAGGCAGATGGCTGAGTTAAAGCAGATGCTAGCAGCCTTGCGGGGCGAAATGCAATTGCTGACAGCAGGTAGAAGGGGCATATCCTCCGAGTCCAATTTTTATCCTATGGTAACCCTGGATGATTTCGATCGGCTTACAGCTGCATTGGATGACCAGGTGTATCGACAGCAATTGGTAACTAAATTTGTGCAATGAAACTTAAACGCTAGACAACGTACCTGTCTCGATTCGGTGGAGACGAAACACCAAGTTTTACTCAGCGCATATTTTCTGCGTTGTTTTCAGATGAAATAACAGTTCAACTAATTTTTATCGGAAAGCAAAAGGTGAGACGTCCCCTATTCGGATCGCCAGTGTATGAGGTTATTCTCGGTACGTCGAGCACTGCATGTGTATTCTTTAACTGTAATGCAGATGTGTTCAACGCCTGGAACGTGGATCACCGTTCAAATCTGCAGCAGCTGGAGGAAGAATTCAAAAATTCTTTCAGGAAGGCTCGTGATCGTCTCCGCAAGCGCTATCATGGACCAATTAATCGTCATTCGCATGCTGGGTTGTAAGTTAACTTTCTACTTCTTTCCTGACTTTTTTGTAGACGACCGAAGAAAGTCGGTTGACCAAGGCGCATCCACATGTCCATAATATGGCTTCGTTTAAATCCATACGAGCTAGATGTTTACATTTATAACCAAATGTCTGCCCTTTTTCGACCTCCTCCTGATAAATTGTACATGCCTACACTCCTCGTTATTTTATAAATAGCCTTTTAACCACACAGAGTCTTCGCATATTACTTTTCATGCTGTTTTAAACGACGTAAAAGGTATGCGATCAAAGAAGTGTATAGGAGGAGCAAGGCAAATAAAACGGTCTAAGCACGTCATCCATTCAGGGGCAAAATGAGTTTCAGTCTTTCTTATCTCGATCAAACTCAAAAAATTGCCAGGTTCGACCTCTGTGCACAGCCGAAAATTTACGGCGGTAACCACGAAAAACAATAGATGGACGTTTGACCTGTTATAAGGGAGACAAAAACCCGGAGACCTGTGGGATATCCAAGGGATGGGATTGTACCTTCGGATTCGCTACGTCATGCCATCTGCGAGAGAACTCTAAAATTTGAAAGAACATCGCTGCGCCTCAACCTTCTAATTCACATCTTCTCATGGCTGGTTAATGTTATGTTGTGGACACAGTTTCGAGAATATTTTTTGATGGTCAGTTTAACAGAGGAAGCTAAACTAAAACAGACAATTATTTTCGCTTGAAGTATCAATTAATTAACTTACAGCTTTTTCCACGCTTTTCGGTATGGTGATTAGTACCCAAGATGCTGTATGGTCAGGGACGTGTGGGTGCGTGCCCTTTCAACTCCCAGCTAATGTGTGCATAGTGGGGGTAATAATGACACGTTTTATGTATGACACCACGCCATTAATGATGTGTTGTGTTATTGTTTATCATGTGAGACCGTTCCATTAGCGAAGAACATGCTCTAAGCCTACATATTTGCACGTGCACGCATGCATATGAAAACGCTTTATTCCACCAATGGGGGTTGTAACTCTGGTCAGACGGACTGCGGCATGGTTTCAAACTGGTTCTTTAAGGGGTAAGGATGCCTTGTATGACCGCCTAAGCAGGACACTGGGAAAGGAACCACTCGCAATACATGCGGCTTTGAGCTTATTTCGGGGAAATAACGTTTCGGATTAAGATGAAAGTTAGGGTTAAGTAGGTTAGATTAAAGGTTAAGGTTAGTGTCGGAGTTTGGTTAGGGTCAGGATTAAGCTAAAGGTGTAGGGAAGAGTAGGGCTGGTGTTTAGATCAAGCTTACAGTTTAGTTTTTTTAATTAGGATATGTGCTAGGGTTGAAACGTTGGAATAGTTATTCTGCCTGAATTTCACCGCAACGCCCTCTGCGTTAATTAAGCGGGGCGGTTCCTATTAATGTGTTCTCTTTAGGCGACCAAAGAAGGCGTCCTTAAACCTATACGTGAGCAGCCCATGAATCTGATGAGTTTTTTGAGTATTATGGCCCTATCTGGCACTTCGAAAAAGGAGCCGTATGCCTGCCCGACCGTTGTTCTAAGCCCCCAACAGGCCTGAGAAACAAAATAGAATCGGGTTGCTGGCGTGTTGAACACACTTCGTGGATATTTTGTGATGATCAGCTTTTCAGAGGAGGCTAAGTGCTACTTTTTAAGTTCCTCAGAAATAACTTGCTAACTTGTAGTTTATTAGCCTATTTGAAGGTTTATAGGCGAAGACTGAAAGTTGATATGGTTATTAGGGTCGAGTTCTAGCGGCCACAGAGAGATAACCATGAAACATTCATTAAACTGCTAACAGGCAGTCAGCATTTTATGTGGGGATTACGGGTGAAACCATATCTACCGGAAATTACGTAGGGAACGCTGGGGAGACCCACTGATGAGCCGGACCCCTCGCCGCTGGGTCAAACAGTGACAAAATGCCGGTGAAACACGTGCCTGGGCTTTTAGGTATTACCTGTGCTGTTAATACGGTTCCACCTGTAAGCCCTGAAGGAATCTAAACCTAAACATGATACTTAGTTGCTTTTGGCTTACCTCCCAAGCTCTTTCAAACCTTGTTCACGTTTTTATTTATGCCGATTTGCACTGATACCTCCCACAGTTTTGTTTTCACAGTGGTGTGCGGTTAACAGGTTACAGTTTTATATATAACCGATGGAATATTATTGATAATTTGTAAGTACGTCATTTATATCATTAGTTAACTTTGCGTATACAACATGCTCCACAAACCTCCTACCAATAGGCTGATTATACGGACCAAGCTCCCATATATTCACACATACAAGAGTGTATGCATGCGTTTTCTTGCTTTCGACAGGTAGCTGTGTAGTAATTGCGGTGGTACCCTTGAGCCGATGGACTGCGCTATTGTTCCAACCTGGCTCTATACTCGAGCAACACCCATCACATACGCAGTCATCTCTCAACCTGTAAGGGAGTTAGGGAGTAGTATCCTTTTCACAAAAAACTGTGAGGTCTGCCATGTAGCCCATAGAACGGTGAGCACAGAACGCTGACGGGCGTCAGAATTCATTTTTAGTTATAGCAGATTTGCACAGCGTTTTCCGCACTCCTCCCTCACCCATTCGGGCCCACTGGCAAGACAGAGTAAAGACGATCATAGGCGTACGCAGTGACCGAAACGCAGACAAAGAAAAAAGACAAAACAACTAAACCGTGGCTCAATTTTAGAGCGCTTGACTCAATTAACAAAGGTAGTGGGTTTTAATCCCAGTTTTTTTACACATGGAATTGGGTATGGATGGCTGCTGACGGCTTCTTAGCCAGAAATGGCCATTCCAGTCCCACTTTTCTTTGACCGTTCCATCTTATTGACATATGCTACACTTCGCTACGCGACCGCCTGCGAGGGCTCTAGTGTGAGCTCCAGGGCACAACGTAACATACATGTTCCTTAAGCAGGTCGGTGAGCCGCACGCTATCATCATATTCCCGATCGCAGCCGACAACCAAAGGGCCCGTGGCTCAATGGTGGAGCGTTCGACTCAATTACCAAATGTCTTTGATTCGAATCCCAGTTGGTGCCCACTTGGGATTGGGTATGACTGGCTGATGACGGCCAGATTCGATGGCAGCATTGCAGTAAAACAACTGAGCCTGAGTCATTGTCATCACTCCCCCTCGACATCCTGCTGATTCCTTTGGCCATTCCGACCGATCAACAAGTCTCCGAACCCAACGCTGCATCTCCTTCAGATGTACCAATTTCAGTATCAGTTGCTGGCTCTGCGCCTTCAGAAAGCAAACTGCTTTCAAGGCGCCGGAACAACCGGGTGCGCCGAACAACGCAGTCGATGCAGGTCAACCCGCGCCAGAAGCGGGACTGACATACTTGAAGGGGAGATTTTGGGACTGTCTACATTCTCACGATGAGTCAGCCTCGCGATGAGTCGTGCGCGCGTCTCCCGCGCTGCATGCCATGAAAGTGCACCCGACAGTGTCCCATACTGGCTGTAGCCGCAGCGTCCATGTCCGTGAGAAAGCTGTATTGCACAGAACTTGACCAATCTAAATGGGACACTATACAGACGCAGCTTTGCATGTCAGTTTATTGAAGACACTTTCCGCTTAGATGACCGTGTTCTCTTTCTCTATTGCGTTGGCATTGGTACAACCGTCAATCAAGCATACGCTTCGTGCGATATCTAAGTCCCAGGTCGGGTTATAACAAGGATGGCACCGGTTATACTCCTAAATTCGGTTTTCCCAGCCCCATCGGAAAGTGTTTTCATGCTATCTTGGACAGGTACAGACACATGTGACCAATGGAACGTGAAGGACTGAATACATATTGATTTGGTCTGAGTTGAGGCCTTTATCAAGCTCTCTCAAGAGCCGTCCAAGCAACTGGGTTTTGGATATTATTCTCTACCAGCCCCTATTCCGAACGGAGAAGGTGAGGATAGTTTGTTATCTCAGGTCACCTCAGTGTGCATTTACGCCTTCTCTTGCTCCTGTGGAGCAGCTTATATCGGTCGCACGAGTTGGCGCCTACCCAAAAGATTACGAGAACACCTGCCAACATGACTGGGAAAAAGCGAATCTTAAGAGCAGAATCAGCGTCATTCTCGCACATGTTGTTGATTCCGGACCCTGCGAGGCGTTCCGCGTAAGTTACAGGGTCCCACTGAATTACCCTAAACCACTGAACCCACGTCAGTTAGCAACAGTAGACGTGGCAGCCACCAGATTACGATAGTCTGTGCTGTGAGCACAGAAGAACCTCGCTTACTGCGACAAAAGGTCGAAAATCTGAATGCAACTTTCAGCCCTCTTCTGTTTTCTTATCCCCTCAGACACTGACACTTCATGGTCCTAACTGCCACTTATTATCCCCGCCCCCTCTAATTTCGCACCCAGCTTGTGTGCCAATACGAAATTTAATATATTCATCTTATCACTGACATGTTTCGCTCGATCCCAACGAGAATTTAGCGAATGCAAACATTTGCTCGCCAAGTAATCTTCTGAATCCTTCCAGGATGATTTTTGTATCTCACAGATATACGCACGATTACTGGGACAGTAAGTGTATTCGCCTGTGTTTCCAGACTTGTGCAGGAGTCCAACATCAGAGACTATGACAGTAGGAGAACAAGTGAGCCGTTCTGTAGACAAACGATGAAAGAGTTGGCGAGGGTGTTGTGCCCATTATTGGGTAAGGCTCATAACAACTACCTTACAACGGTCCCACGGTGTGGTGACAGCGTGCGTCCTTGGTCGCGTGAGCGGAGCGCGTAACAGTACGAGCAGTAGATCAACGTGTCTATTGATCAAGTTGGCGTCAGTCATTCAACAGTAAACTTCCGGTCCTAACCTGATATAACCTCCATCCTAAACGTTACCCGGATGCCATGGAATTTAGCATAAGCACACAAGAATTACGGGTGTTACCATTCCCGTGTCCTGACTGGAACCGACGACGTTACTGCCAGGAGCATGAGGAAAACTTTTGAATTCGAAGGTAGGGAATTTATCACCAAAGTTCCAATACCGTGAATGTCAGAAATGAAGGAAATTATGATCAATGACAGCTTTGGATGGAACAGTGAATGAGGGCTCTGTGGGAAGAGCAGATAGTGCGCTACCTTTAAGGCTTACCTATATCTCCGCTTTCTTGCATCATAGACTTGTATTTCTCGGTTCACTTACCTTTGACGGTTGTTTTTTGCTCGACTTGATAGTTTGGGACCCGAGGTCGAGAGACGCAATGGACCATATTGATAATTAGTTGAGATTACTGGCAATAGCTTTTTTCCACTGAGTATGAATGATTCTCATGATTGGATTTGCCCAAATGGGCTATTGGAGAACAGCAACAGTGAGTGTGTTGGGTATTGCGGACGTGGGGTGTATGGTTGTCTAAGTAGGAGCTAAACTGTGCATGGTGGTTGATCACATCATTTGCCTGTTGCTGGTGGTGGCTGTTCCTTACGGCCATGAAGTGGCATCCAGATGTTAACTTCGACCACGAGTATAAACAATAGCTAGCGGCCGCTACCCGGTAACACATAGATCGCGAGCTAAACCAGATGAGGACGTTTGGCGTTGGGTGTCTTTGCACCAAGTAATTCAGCTCCGTTTCCGTCCCTTCTTGTCCCTTCCACTTCAAAAGTCTTGTGAAGGTAGTGATTTGTAATCCCGTAGACAGCCCAGACTAAGTAGGATCAATCCTTCGCATCATCATCCTCAGCCTCCAACTACAACCAAAGCCATGATTCACAGTAGCGTTCGACTGTCGTTTGGGATGTCTAAGCAGCCATAGTTATGGGTAACACTGTTGAATCACTTGCGGGGAACGGCGCTATACAACGTGTCCTAAACAAGCGCTGGAACCGTGTCACCTGCACGCTGACAGCAGATTTAACACTGATGGCCCGAACAAGCAAATGAACACATTCTCTCCGCCACAACCAACAAGATACTAAAGTGAGTCTGCTCATGTTATTGCATTAATATACAGTAGCTGGCCTGTCTCCAGAAATATTAGCAAACTTCTGAAACGAATTTTCTATTGGGATGGACTACTTAAATGGTTTCATAATATGTATGATGTAAATGCATAATCCCACTATATTTAAGTAAAGCTAGAGTGTCCGTTTTTTAAAGAGTTTCTTACCAGCCCCCTGTAAAGACCACGTTCAGAAAAATATGTCTAATCACGTAGGATTATTTTTTCCCATTTATTTGCAATGGCTTTATAAATGCAAAATATTTTTCCAGTAAACGTGCAGAAAATAGTGCACGTTTAATCCTTAAAGAAAATGGTTGTAATTATGAGGTTGTGGAATACCGTGAACTGTCAATGCATGTAGTATCATATATGTCCCTTTATAAACGTTGCTTATGAAATATCCAATGTACTCGAAACCCATCGCAAAATTTTCTATCAATGTCTTTCTCATAACCCAGACAAATGTAGGATTTTACTTATATGGAAAGTATGCAGCACGTAGTTTGAAAACCCCAACAGCAAGTACAACCGTTGTTCGATTCCCAATGATCCAGAGCTCAGAAGAGCCATTTTAAACAGAAGGATACCCTTTCTCCAAGTATAAATTGTAACAAAAGATGTGATTTACCACCCAAGGGGTACAAAAAAATATTTTCATTTATTTTTCCTATAAAATATTTTTGAATTTATGCAAGCTCTAAAAATAAACGGTAAAATCATGATAATTTAGTAGTTTTGTACGCCGATGGAAAGAAGCTCATTCAAAGGTCGGCGTTCGCGTGCAAATGAAATATATTGGTCTTATGCGCTTGATAATCTGCGTTACAGACCCATCTAAGAAGTCCTTCCTCATCGAAGGCACAGTTCAGACATGCGGTTAATATTTCATGAGCTTCGATGGGCTTTTGAATTCGTTGTCCTCTTTCTGACGGCCGAACGTCACCCTAGCCAATCTTTAACAGGAGTTTCCCCACTCTCTTAGCCTACCTCTGGATGCTTGAGAGAGATCATCACGATACTCATTTAGTGGGGGTTTCCACTTCCTAAGTAAGCGAAGTCAGCGCACAGGAGTCAGCTTGACAAGCGCTAGCTAGCCATTCTTCTGACATGATCACTCAACGGAACGTTTATATGACCTAGCGTGGTACGCTGTATGAGCATACCAGGGCCTTTCGGAGCATTTCTGGTAATTTTTTCTGCCTTATGCTTCATAGATCGCTTATGCAGAATTGGTTCCGTCTTATTGCTTGAATTTGGTAGACTGTTTAACCCTCTTCGACGTGCAGAAAAATTGTCAAACAAAATTGCAATTTAGACACAGCCTGATGTTAAGGATGTCACAGCCATTCTAGTCGACATTCTGTAACAGGTCAAGGGGCTGACTCGTTTAGTAGAAGTGGCCTACCATTTCAGGTATGAGAAGTAATTCACCTACGTAAACCGGTTATTACTGACAGGTAAAATGGGTTCAATGTGGTTGATCGGTAGCACCAGTTAGTGCATGACAGCTGTATTTCGTGCATGGACAAGAAATCCGAATCCTCTGCACTGTTGCTTCAGTTTTGGTCATTGTCGACAAGGACTTCATGTACTCTGGCCTCGAAGGATTTTGTGATAACTTGCATACGGAGGCAGTTGAATGGTTTACTTTAGTTTCTGGAGTGGAAGTTGATGCCTTATTCGAGAAAAGCACATCAGCGTCACGAATATCATGTGTCCAGAGAGGGCTGGACCAGGAAGCAAACCCTGGCCCACATCAGTCAATACAGTTTCTCCGTAAAGTATCCTATCAGTCTATCATACAGTTACCTGACTACCGAAGCAAACCACCCGGAAAACTCGAATTCCATCAGTATTTTATAGAATGTCATCAATCCAAGTGTTAGAAGGCCTTAATGGAGGCCATTAATGGATGTTACTTGGAGTCAGAATAGGAACGCACCGCCCACTTAAACTAGGTGCCCTTGCGATAAATTTCAGGAAGGGTAAATATTAAGGTTTCCTAAAAATAACACCAACTCTAACATAAAATGTGAATCTTAACCTTAATATTAATTCTATTCCTTAAATTTACAGTTAATAGGAACCCAAACCTTAGCCCTTAACATACTTCTGACCCTAACCCCAACCCTGACCTTATACCTAACCCTTACCTTAACCCCAACCCTCACCATAATCCTAAACCTAATTCCCCCATGATTTGTCACAAAGTAACGTGTAATGCAACCGATTCCTGGTTCCTTGTCCTGGTTAGGCGGCCATATAAGTTATCCTTACCTTAAATGGTTGCGGAGCACTTCGGTTGCTGCAAACGCCATAACGTGATTTGTACCAGTGGAATCAAACATTTGTAAAATATTTTTCATAAAGCCGTGAAAATTGACAGTTTAAGTGCACGTATAACAAATCACCTTAGTGTCCTATTCACGATGCTGCACTCAAAATCAAGCTTATTTATTGGTAGTCCCATTATTGCCATTTCGCAATGTCATTATTGGTCTGTGTGGTATTTGTATATGGCAATCGGCTTACCAGATATAAGCCCTTCTCCTCCTGATAGTACTGGCCACGCTGGTCCGTGATTGTTTACCCCGCAGACCCTACAACCTGCCTATCTCACAGACAGAAGGCCGTTCCATTATCCTCGAACTATGGGCACGCCATGTAGCCGGTCAACGGTTAAGGATGTCCCTTTGGGAAAAGCAGCCAGTTTTGTAGTGCAGTACTATTACTAGTCCAGTAGTCTGAAACTCGATTTAGGACAAGCACGCGAAAGCATTTTATTTGCACAGACAAAGAAAGAGATAATAAATGAGTATTTTAAGCCTCCACAAATCACAGTATTTTTACAGCCATCGGGCGTTTAATCCTTGGGCAAAATGCTCGACTTGGCCCCTTGTGTCATGGTTAATTGTCTAGGTTCGTTGCAGTCTATTGGTTAGTTAATTATGCAAATGGTATGCACGCTTGTGATTGAGAGGACATTCTAATTGCCAGCGCACTTATTAGCTTTTGGTGAGATCTCGTGTGGGGATAACCGCAACAAATGAATATGGAAGAAAGATGAACAATTTGTTAAAATTAATTTTACTTGAATAAACGGAAAATTGATCTTTGTGTTTGAAAGATCGACAGAAGTTTTAGAGTTGAAGCAGTTACACAGAAGTCTGATTAAAGGGAACACTGAACAGTGTCTTCAGTCTGTTGGTGAAAAAAGCACGATATGATGGTTTATCAGAGGGTTGAAATGTGCAAGTAAGTCAGATATTTAAGAAGCGGTCAGAATATAAGTGGCTATATTTAGTCATTGCCCAAAATTAACAGAATTAAAAGATTCTCCGCATTCTTCTCATCGGTCGAATTCACTAAGACCCAAGTGCTTGAACGTGTGGTTTAGTCGTCATTTTGTTAACAAAAAATGGCTACACGGTTTATTGTGCACATTTTTCGCCAAATATAAATGTGGACAGAAAAAAAATTATAGTGCCGTTTAAGAACATAGAGTTTACATAATTCAAAAATTCTGAATCTGCTCATTCAAAGCCTCGGTCGCGCTTTGTAATCAAAGTTTAATCTTAACACGCATACGAAGAATTCGAGAATAATTACTTACGCTCGAAATAATGAAACCCATTGTTTTTAGACAGAAAGGAAACCGTTTGACTGAATCTATCTGCACATCGTCGAACTCGAGGAGGCCAGGGACCCAGCCACCTGAGTGGCGTGCCTTAAACGCTGTCCAGGGATTTTTGTGGAAATTACTTCAATTTTGGCAATAGGCGCCAGGATTCGGTTCGCCAAATTGCGACATCTAAGGCTGATGTAATTTGGCACCCCATACCGACGGTCGCTGCCTTTCTCAGTCTCCGCTGAATTATTCGACAAGCTCTGACGACTTCGATTGCCATCCTCCTCATTATCTTCTCCAACCAGGAAGGCACCCTGTGATAGTTCAGCAGTGTAGACAGGTTCTAGGTTGTCGAGTAAGGTTGACATAAGGGAACAGTTGACATTAGTGCTTTTCGGCATAATGCCATTTAGAGGCGTTCGAGTGGCCGCTAGCGGCGACGACCTGCTGTGTGGCACTTTTGACTCTAGTCGCACGCGGCCCGGATAGTCTTTTGAAGGCCCATGTGTAAGTACCTTGGGTTTGGGCGGTTGGGAGGAAGATGATGGACTGTGGACTGGCTTAACAGAAGTCATTTGACCGGGGAATTTGGCGGGTAACAACTTTGCTGGATTATTTGGCAACGCAGAGACGAGGTTGACAACGTTGGTCTTCTCACTCTCGCCTTTGTGCTTCGCGTTTTCTCCATTATCCAGTCGTGGATAGTGAGGCGAAGTCCACAAACGCAGTGGTACCTCATTGCTGGCGGCTTTCCGGCTCTTTGCCATATCAAGTGTTTCATAGTAGAGAACGGTGAAAGATGGCGGCAAACCATAGTTTATGACGACCTCGTCGTTAAGTAGGGGATTAAGCGAGACGACCCAACTGCGTTGGCTGGTCTGGGATTCAGTGTAGCCGCACAAAAGGGGTGTGATGCCCTGTAGTGGCAGTAGAGGCTTCCATCTTCTTGCTTTTTCAAAACACTCGATACTGATATCTACAAGAAAAGGCAAAAATAACATGACTGTTGAATTCCGTGTAGCTATCCACGGCTTGTCCATTTGGAAGAGATGCACCTGCTGCCATCGACGGTAAAGCTGGCAGACAGTGAGTAGCTCAAAGGCAGCAACAATGTAAATTTCCAAAAAAAGTATTATCTGATAGCGAGTCAATAAAGTTGGGCTACATATCAAAAGCATACCCTTGCATTTAGAGGCCCCATAAACTAACCTTATTTCTGCCTGAAATATCGAGGAACGTGGGAAGAAATTGGATTATAGTGAAAGGCAATGAGTAAAACAGCAATTTACGTACGCTGAAAAGAGCAAATACCATTTTATCTAGCGAAAGGCAAGTTCATTCACAAAAAGCTTTGCATATGTCCTACCTTAGCATAAGAGTTTTTGGAGGGGGTTACGAGGAGGAATGCACATAATCAGAAGGGGGTCTTGGGAAGGTTGGCTATCAGTTAGGGGGACTAACATGTTCAAGCTTCAGGTCCAAGCGCCTGGTCAGCTAAAGATGTGAAGCTTGCCTTTCCGGTTAACGGAAGGCGTATTCATCTGTGAAAAAATAATTACCATTCTAAATTTATTCTAATATGACCATAGTAAATATGTTTTCTAGGCGCTGCTCACGTATGCGGTCAGTATTTTGCACTTCGTTAAGTTTCAAATACTTATAATAATTTTTATTTAACGCATTAACCAGATTTTCCTGTGGTGCTATAAATAAGAGGAGCAACAAGCAAAGACTCAGTCAAGCATGTTTAAGGACTCCTTCTTATCTTGTTTTATACGTAAGCTATGTATAAATCCCTTTCCTTAAAGGCCTCCAAATGAACGTATGAAGTTCAAGAGAGGCTGACTGTGAAGGAGTCGACAAATAAACCACCCTGACTGAAAACAGTCCATCTCTCTGGTGGCACCAAAATGCCAGGACATATTCGAGGATAACGAATTCCTGTGGTTCGTCGTAGTTTTGTCCGAGAAGTCCTTATCGAGCCGGGGAGTGTGGATTTGTTGCTCAACAGTGCCAATAAACCGTCTTAATTTAATTATTACGAAGGATTCAGATTCTTTGACTTTACAAGTGACCACGCCAGATGTATGAATCTAGTTATGCGCGTTAAAGGTGTGTCATTATGTGCATAGGACGGGGCTTTATACGAAGATGATCTCTGTATTGTCTTATTAAAAACTAGCGAAATATCTTGTAAGCTGAGCTCCATTGTTCGAAGACTGTTAAACTGTTCAGAGCCAGCATGCATGTGAAATAAACTGCCAACATGAACTAAAGCCACGGCGCTCACAAAGTTGATTGATCCTAGGGAAAATAGTTTTTGCACGAGTAAGGCAGATGACTGCTCCAGCGATGGAATCGTTAGTTTATTTTGTCGGAATCGCTGGGATCACCCTGGAAGGAAACTGAAATAGGAACGCCTATATCCCATGTAACACGGATGGAAGGATAAGTATTCCCTAACCATAACTCAACCTTACTCGTATCCACCACCCCAACCCTAATCGTACGCTTAAACCTTAACCATAACCCTAATTTCCCTGGAGTTTAGCGCATAGCCACCTTAGCTACGAGTGCGTCGGGTTCCCATGTCTTTTTGAGAGGCCATTTGACTAATCCCTATCGTTTATTTTTTCAAGACTTTGAATTAGCACTGGCTTTCATCATGAGGAATGACAACAGTAGCAGCCATTACTGTCTGTTGAAAATATTTTGTTTAGATTTACTAATATTGCAAAAATTGTAAAGCAGTTTTTCCAACTGCCATAAAGCCTCAAACTCTCACGCATCGTGGTACGTTAAAGGCGAAATTATCGCAGTGATGAAGGCAGAGGAGGGACACGTGACTGTCACGTGACCGTCACGTGACGTTCAGGACACTGAATCTGCCATCAACCCATGCAGGGGAAATACCTGAAGACATGCAGTAGAAAGACCTAACTCATGACATGCCGTGATCGAATTTTGAGTGTGTAAAACGGCATTTAGTGGTGCTATCATAAGTTTTTGAATTAATTTGACACTCAAAAGGCCTTTAACTGAAGAAGATCAACTCCTTTCCAATCAGGTGAACTTGGAAGTTTCCACGTATCCAAGTAACTTCCTGCGCAATTTAGTAGCACGGAACAAAACCTGATATTTTGGGCGTTGTGTTGTAAAATATGTGGCATGGGGGTTTGTGCGCCACAAAAGCTGCTGTGCGAAGTTCGTCACGTTGCATACTTTAGGTCATAAACCTTATATCTCGTCCGGGCTCCTACGTCCACTGCCGCCGCGTCGGCCAGCACATCAACAACAAGAGACAACGCGAGCATCAACTTAAACTGGGGTGGCAATAAACACGCAGTGGTTAAAAAACGATTTGGTTGCATAACTGGTAATTAGGCATACCAATGAAGTCTGAGACAATAGGTGGTATCACCTGCCGTAGCACGTCGCAGTTTGTAGACATCGCAGGATTTGTGTTTATTTCGATCAGAAAGACCTAAAAACAACAACTGTTACTTCAAATAATCTACAAGAATGGCTAAAAGAACATACATAGTTGGTTTAAGGACGCTAAAAGTTTCGGGGTTCACCTGTGATTGTCAGCCGCAGCTGCCAAATCATCTAAAGTTGCCTCGGGTATTGGGCGGAACGGTATACTCATCCCCATGCTACCGCTTTGGCAAGCCTTGACCTGGATTTTGGCCCGTGTGTATGCCGCTTTTTAATTGTGTTAGATCAATAGTTGCCTCGTCCTCAGGCCAATTACATAAATGCACATATTTCGACCAGATTAGAGATGGCCTGAGAAATTTTTTATCCAAATCAACGAAGTGTCAGTGCGCACGTCCATGTGCACAAACATTGAAGCCTATAAACGCACAACGCCGTGGGTAGGGCACCACTAGGTTTCACCCCAATCCCAGTATATCTATTTACGGCCCAGACATGCATCGTCGGTCTTCTGCTGTTTGCTAGGAGGAGAAACAATGGAGTTTTGGGCAAATGGGGATGTAAAATCTTTCCAAATACCTACTATTCACGCTCCTCGAAATGCTGTTCCGGAACTCAATTTCCCTTAAATGTGAGTGCTGGTCACGAATACGCTTACAAGACTTAAGACTGGCATTAGAAAAAACCTGTGGTTGGGTCCCGGCACTGTAAGCAGATGGTTTTACTTCTTTTTCAGAATTCATCTGAAAGCTTTTGAACAGTATCACATAGAAGTACTTCTTGCTGAACAGGCACAAAAAGCCTTTCAATAACAAAGTCATCTCATTACATTTTACGGCCACAGGATATGACCATACAACTATATTTGTCAAGCGTGGGCATTGAAATTGTTACTACGATCATCATCATCATCATCATCATCATCATCATCATCATCATTATCATCATCATCATCATCATCATCATCATCATCATCATCATCATCATCATCATTATCATCATCCTCATCATCATCATCATCATCATCATCATCCTCATCATCATCACCACCACCATCATCATCATCATCATCATACTCATCATGAATACCGTCCTCCTCATTATCATCCTCATCATCATCATCATCGACGTCATCATCATCATCAGCAGTAGCAGCAGCAGCAACTACACCAACAGCGACAATATCATCCTCCCTTTACTTCGGTAGGAATTCGTCGCACGATGACGAAATTGCGCCAAAACTTTCCACCTTTCATAGGCTGGCGCACGTTTATGCTGCTGTTTTTTTGAATGAAACCACTCATATTCTCGCTCATTCTATGAGCAGTAGACGCTGGTGGATAGCCGGAATGTGATTAGTTTTTGAAAGTAGTTTCTGTTTATAACATATTTCATTGGAATAGTTGAAAACTGCCAATGGCCATTGTATGTACATTTCCAGCCGCTCAAGTGGCCTATTAGCGTAAAATACTGTTAGAAATTCTTTTTTATCTACGAGTGAAGGAATTAAAAGGTTGGGATTATGAAGTCTTATTATAATTTACGCCAGAAGTCAACTGTTTGGCCTAAAACTGAAAAAAAATTATCAAAGAACTTTTGATTGATTTGGCAGGCAATATGCCAGGTATTTGAAAAATTTCGGAAAATCAGTGATAAAAAGGCAATCAAACCTCTCACATTCATATGCGAATCAACCAGGAAGTCCATCCCATAGATTTCGAAGAGTCCAACTCTTGATGCAAGTTTTTCCTTTACCATAAGAAAACAGTGTTGGGCAATGTTCTGCATCTTCTCCTAAAAGTACACAAGTACATCTTCAGTTTAATGCACAAGCGTAGGCGCTAAACTCAACTAGGCGTTGCAGGAACCCTACTCGGGCTGTATCAAGGGGAGCTGCGTTGAAGTTGCGCTGACGGGGAGCTACGTTTGGTTGATGGTAGGCGTTAACCAGGCTGCACCAAGCCCGTGCGAACCAGTAAACCGCACATGATTGTTACTACAAAGCAGACTTGCTGTCTTTGGAAATGTTCACCAAAATTCCAAAAACGAGTTTTCAATACAAAAATTACGCCAGGACTGTGTTAACATTAATTGTCGTGCAGCCTAATCCAGCGATATTTCAGTCACGTCAGATTTTGAACGAGTTCCTTGTCGACCGCCTAGAAATCTACACACTGTAAAATTACTACGAAAGTAGCATACAATTTTCTCAGTGACTTTTAGATGCCTCTATAGATTTAATTATATTTTATAGAAAATAAACACAAAATATTGTTTCCTGTACGCATTTTGTAGCAAAGTTCCTCTTCTATAAACTTATACTTGAAGAAAAGGTTTTTAAAAATTTTCAATTACACAATTCTTTAATACGGTGAAATTTCCACACCTAACAGTCAGTATATGTACACTTATTAATGCTGTTCCTAACGTATATATTATGATCCACACCCATTGCGTAATTAAACGAGGACTATGAGGCCTCTCTCTCTCGTAGCGTAGATAAATACAAGGTTTTTCTTAGAAGGAATGTATACAGCATGGGATATGGAAACCCTGAACGCTAGTGTGACGGCAGGTCAGGTTAAAATAATTCGGTAGTTGAGAAAGTTTTTTTTTATCGAAAGCTACCCCTTCTTCGATATAAAAGTTTAGGAAGACTGACTTTGCTACCAACTTAGCAAAAGAATGGATAGTTTTGTGCATATTTCCTATAATATATATTTGAATTCAAAAGAGCATTGGAAATTTTGGATAAACGAAAAGCGAACGAAAAGATGCTTGTTTAAAAACCCACATTCTGACGTGACTGAAATATCTTCGGATTATGCTGCACGACAGTTAAAATCACAACCCTAACAAAGTAATTTTTTAGAATTAAAAGCACATTTCAGAATTTCGTCTAACGTTTTATGAGGTGGCACATCAACTACGCTATCCTTTTCAGACACTGGGCATCAGAGTGCACAAAGTCATGCCTAGCGCCACTTTTGTTGAGAGAATGACAATCTTGTACACGAATCCCAGTGGACAGATGCTAGCTTCTACTTATTGCTGCCACAGACAAAAACAATATCCTTCAGATTCCCTTAGCCGCCAAGCTGTTCGACGAGTCCAATGTCGGAGGTTGGATCATTCTTCCCATCCCTTACACGCTTAGTCACAGCTTGATTTTGCAGCCCGTTCTACAGTTCCTCCCAAAACAGGTTTACTACCTATCCTAAACTCAGCTGCCGGTTTCAGATGCGCCATTGACAATGTGTCCACATCTTTAATCAAATCACGCCTTTGGCATCTCAAGAGTCAGTTTTAAAGCACCGGTCTGGCACGTCTTCAGTCCTTCAATGCCTTCCTTTGAAAGCAGTACTTCATCATAAATAAATTTGCTTCGTTTTAGCTCATAAATGTTGCATCGAGGCACCAGGAACAGTTCAAATGTTTTTAAGACTAGTTGGCTAGTTTATATTTAATTTCGAAAAGCCAGTATATTTATATGTGAACGTGGTTGGATAGAATAAGCTAGCGACTATAAAAGTTGATTGACTTGAGTCTAACACACAAGCGGGATGGGCGATATGGAGGAGAGAGTAATAAATGGTAATGAATAGCAGGGGTGAGAGGGCAGGAAGGCACTAAGTGTTGCATGTAGTCCATCGGCCTTTTGACCATGGCAAGAACAGACCTTTTACGATGTTCGTCTCTATGCAGAAGACCGGCTTTCTTTCAGTTTTCATCCAAGCATTTGCTTTTGACTCGGGCAAGTGGCAGAGAAACAGCAAAGGTTTAAGTAAGCCAATACGGCCGACGTTCGGATCGGCGGGATCCACTAGGAGGAAAATGCCTTAATTGCGACTCGGATTCTGAAATATCCCGAACGGTGGTCATTCTGAAGGTAGGTCGTCATTAAATTCACGAACTTTACAGGGGCATCTACAGTCGCCACGATGAGCATAGATAAATGCGCAGCAACCCCAATTCTAACGTCACCACATACTACAGTTCTGAAGGCGTCTTTTATGGAGGAATGGCAGAAAGATCTTTTACAAAGTTTGACACATTAATTTGGCTAATATTGCCAAAACATTTGACCTACTTTATTGAAAAATTTCAGGCATTGAATAAACTTACAGGTAAAGATAAAATAAAATAGCCCCTGAGTAGTAACAATATCTGCAGGGAACTTGCCATGAGTGTCGTTTTTACCCAATCCTTTCTCAATCCTCTTTTCTTCAGCATAGTTGGCATTAACGTATTCGTTGAACCGGTCCATGCTCCAAACCGTGTCTTCTTTGACCTTTGAATAGTTGGGATCCTTCTTCTGAATGTACTGTAAAGGTTGCGGGCGAATGGCCCAATTATCAAGAGGTCATGCAATCCACCAAATTAGAAGATTGACAGAGACGTACTCATCGCCTACCTGGTTGGTCAGGTGCACTAGGAGGTCGGGACTTGTCACATCGTACTTGCGTGTGCATACGCGAACATAGCCGGGATGGAAGAGGACCAGGAAGGGCATTGAACTAGCGATGAGTAGGTAGCAGCGAATGTCAAACTTCCTTCCTTCCAGCAGTAGGGGCTGGTCGATATACCTTTGATACAATGAAATGCATGCTAGCTTTTCAGGTAGGTGCTTTTTTGCAAATCGGTAATATATATAAGTAGGGGAAAAAAGACTGGTCGACCGCCGGAATCATTTCTTTATTGAGATGAGATTTCGAACACTTGCTGAAATCCATCGTCAGCCATAAATTATAGGACGGGGGGCCAATCAGTAACACCAGCCTAGAAGTGACTGTGCAGGCCTCTGTCCGCTGGCGCCAGATAAATAAATTGATTGACTGAGTGCTCATCAGAAGGCCAGGGCATTGAACAACCTTCTTCCTCTTATTCTTCTTTTTTTTCTTCTTCTTCTTCTTTTTCATTATCTTCCTTACTTACTTACTTGCTTATACCTACACCTGGAATGTGAAAAGTCGCCTAAATTCACGAAGTTAATGTACTGCTTAAAGATAGCTCCTTCGATATCAAATGACTCCTAGGCCTTAACTTTAATATGTTGAGCAGTGTCAGTGAAACAGTACTTTAGTCTTGGAAGAATTTTGAGTCGCAACTCGTATGGGACGAGTATTTGATCAGAGATGTAGCCAATGACATGTGCCAAAATATATATGTAGCAAATACCAAGGGAGCAAAATTAGATTTACCTTTGTAGTATGCGTGGTCGGATAGAACCTGGGTTTCGACGCCACTCTTCCACGCAGTCTTCTTGAAGCTTTTCAAAATCAGCCTTTCCCCTGATTAATTGGATGCCCTTGCCTTGGTTCATCCCACTCGGTTTGTAGATCCAAACTTGACCATCTAATAAGAAAAATTTTTGAAGGTTGTTCTGGACATTTTACCGCCTTGGCTTCTGCGGACAGCTTTTACGACTAACTTTTATGCTAAATCAGTACAAATGCCAACTGAAAACCTAACTTTACATTTATGATAAGGTAGACTAGATCATAGACAGTAGTTCATTAATTCACAAGTTCATCGCCTAGGATTATCAAAGAACCTTCCGCAATGGAAGTCTTGCATTCGTTGATGAACGTTCACCGATCGCTAACGGAAATGAATCGCCCCGCTCTGCCTTGAGGCTCACTCTCGAGCCTGATAACGATGACAATGGCCATTCCAGTCTCCCTTACCTTCACCGGAAATATTCATCTGCCAAATGGAAGTCTTAAAAAAAGGGTGCAGAATTAGGACTGAAAAACTGCAAGTAACGTATTACGTACGGGTGTGTTTATCTATTTTTTTGCTTGCATGGTTGTCGTGGCCGTCGGCTGACGGCGGAAGAGGGAGCAGCTGTCAGACATCTACATAAATGCCCTACCTCAGGAAATGTTAACAGAAATGCTGCAGCGTATTATCAATTAGAAAAGAATTATTTAGGATGGGTTGTAATACTGATTATCATGCAGCATAAACCAAAGATATGTTTAGCCACAGTAGGGTGTTGGCCTTTGAGGAAGCTTCCTTCCATACAAATTGCTATTTGAGTACTTAAAATTTTTCAAATGGATGTTCATTGTCCTGACAATTTTTTAAGATATTGAATCGTTCATTCATAGTGCAGTGAATCTGTCCCTTTATTAATGCTGCATATTAAGCATAAAACATAATCCAAATGTATTACTTCCTATATGAGGTCTTCTTCATAGAGCAGATAAATGCATGATTTTCTTTTCATAGAAACTTCAAACCCATATGAAAATAATGCGTAAGGTTAAAACGTTTTCAAAACTGAAACTACCCATTAATCACGCATGAAATTCCCAGAAGACGTAATAGGCTGCGAATCAGTACACGGAAGGATATTTAATGCATGTTTTCTAAGGAAATATATCTGAATTCAAAAGTAATTTGAAATTCCATCGGAGAAAAGCATAATACTAAAGTATGAATTTTAACGAGTGTAAATTTGGAAATGGTCGGAAAGAATCTCACTCAGAAACTGGCATGCTTTTTTGACTGAAATATCTTCAGGATATGATGCGCAATGATCATTTTTACAACTGTAACTACGTTATCCTTGATAATCAAAGGTCATTTGATAATGTTGGTTAACACTTCATGAGGCAGACTGGCTGCTGCATAAGGAATAAAAATGCACAAAAGCGTATAACCGTTGAAATGGAAGGAAATCAGGGCGAAACTGTCAAGCGTCTGCATTTAACTGACACAGCCGATGGCACGTACACACGAGCAGCCTGTTGACGTCCAAGTGTAACATATTAACGGGCTTCTTTTGCCATTTTCGGGGCTTGACACGTAATTATCCACTCAGTAGGTTCACATTGTTTAGCCTACAGATCTCCTGCCAGTAATGAATAGTTTGCAAAACTAAGACGGATTAGCAGAACATTAGCGGTACTTATATTATCAGTTAATTTCTTTGATATTTCTTTCCTCTTTCATTTCTCCGGCTCTTCAACGCATGCGTAGCGTCATTTTGTGTTAGGAAGGTCACCGCTGTAGATGACAGACGGAAGTATAAGTTTTGAAGGAACTGACCTCTCAGAATCGAAAGAAATTGAACACGATCCCGCGTATCGTCGATGCAGTAGGTTTCAGGGACGAAGTCCTTCATTGGTATGTACTTTCTCTTAGCACCGGACGAAGAATTTTGACAGGCATATTCATACTGCCGAAGACTCATTAACATCCCAAGTTTGTTGGTTAGAAGCCCGCAGTTTGGTATGTGGTTAACCTTTTGGAAGGACAGAGGACAGAAGGCAAACCAAAAACAGTATATTGTTGGATGACAAAAGGAACTTATGTCCATACGACTAGTTCCACTGACTAATGATCTCAAAAACTACTTCCATCCTTGATCTGATACAAATAATTATGAGGTTGTATTCGTGCATGAACTCAGGGACGTACAAAATATCGACAAAACCGGTCTGATGTCCGGAATTCCGCATCATTTGACCTTAATTTTACCGGGGTATAGAGAAGTTCAAGAATCAAGTGGCAGTAGTTGTTTTTCAGAGTATGCTCCAACCGATGCCTGAGAAACCACATTGAACAACTTTTATTTGAGACAGATAACGGTGAGTAGCTTATATTTGACATAAAATTATCCCAATGGACATGCAAGTCCAAACCCAGTTTGTTTTAGGGAGTATTTTTTTCCCGAACGGTGCAGAAGAGAGAGACGAATTGTCCTGCTATTCTTATTGCAAACGTAAATTGAATGATTTTGTGCTTGTCTTAAAGGAGTGAAATTTGTGTTAAATTGAGTCCTTCCATAGGTACTTCATCGAAAGGTTGTGATCCCCCTAATAATACTGCTGCTGTAATGTCACAAGCATTTATCTCTGAAGGATGTGCTTTAATTTTTGGCCTTTTGAGACCGAAATCTAAAGAATGATTGAGGTATTGGTAACACTCGTCGACGGGACACTACAACAGTACAGTTTGGCAAGTTTAATTTTCTTGGTTCTGCACGGTCCTATAAGAAAGCCTGTTGTGTAACACCATTTCTAATTGCTTTGTAGTAGGTGAATAACAGACTGAAATTTCTGACATGCTTGAAGAGGAGATTGATATGTCTGCTCAGTGCAGAGCAGGTGAAGCCTCCCATGAAGGGCCAACCGCAGATCTGAGGTGGGTTTTTGATTAGAAAAGGTTACGTTGTTGGGATTTTTATATCACGCATAATGCAGCATAATCCTTAGGTATTTAATTCACGCCATGGAGCCGGCTTTTGAAGATACTTCCTCCGACTGTCCACTAAAACCACACTCGGTAATAAAGGCCTACTGACAGAGTATGATATTTTTAATTAATTGTGTAGGTTCTTATAAATTCGGATACTTTTTCTGGAAAATATTCAATAGATATTGCTTTAATTCCTATCTGTTAGCAACTTAATTCTTCTTCAAATATTGCATTTTCAGATGAGGATACTTAAGTATTAACAGCGTTTTAATTTCAAATACCTTTAAACTTGCTCTACCGTTGAACTTGCGTCCATCATTTACATAATATGATTGTTAAATTCCACTTTAGGAAAATTATAAACTCTTCTATCTTCTTAAGAAGATACCATAGAGGGCTCGGTAACTTTTGCAATGGATCTGACCATGAAAAAACAGACAGATACGATGCTTTTTTAAAAAAAACCAACCAATAACATTTATTCGAGTGTAAAATTTGTAAGTCTTTGTACAATTTTCCGTTCTTCATTTTCCTTACACCTAAAATTTTCTGGACGCTTGTTTCAATGTGCTAACAAATAGAGACAACAGCCAACTGTCACTTGCGAAAGGGCGTCCTTTTTTAACGGTGGCATGTTGTAGATGCTTCATTGATTGCATTCATCTGCCCCAAACCTCTTTACCTAAGCACATCAATTTATTTTCATTTCCTAATTGCAATCTGCCGGAGGCCAATTAATTTAAGCAGCAGGCTTTATTAGTCTAGTTCAGTGCAGAATATCCTGGATCTAGCTCTGAGCACTCTGCAAGCTATAACAACGGAAACCTGAGAGGGCTTCGTTTTTTTAAATCTGTAGTATAATAATTTCTTTTTCGGTTCTTCCTGCACGTTTTCGCTGTGTACGCAACTTTCTCCACTTAGCGTTAAACTTTCCCTGTACATAATATTCTTTTGTCGCTTTAAATATTGTTTGCTCGGCAAATGTGCAGAAAGAAAACTCTTATCCATGCTATAATATAAGAGATTTTTTAAATATAAAAGAGCATCGAAGTTAATGGGAAAATGCTTGCCACGGGAGAGTTCGTTTATAAAGTGCAGTTTTTGTATGCGCTTGGAAAGAAGCGCATTGAAAAGCCGATATCCAGGCATGGATTATACTCCGCCATATTACAACGCAACTTATGTTATACTATCCAACCGATATCATTTTTTTATAGCTTCGGTTAACATGTATTGATATGCCTCACTTAGTATTAAATGAGAAAAAAACCGGGGGTAGGCTGAGGTTTTTATCCAGATCGATGATCAAAATGCGGAGAAATGCAAAAAACCTTGTAGACTACGTCGACCCATTAACCTGGTGGAACCATTTATGTTTGTGATGCATGAGAACCTCCAGCTCCACGAGTACATTCTGCTCCAGAGGAAGATCTATGCAGCGGTTATATTATTTTCCTAATGCCACAGTTCGAAGCAAGCAAATACTGTGGACACATGCCTAGTCTCATTAATGTTCAAAACGAGGTATTTAACTGTTCTCTGCTTACACACACTGAAGATTGGCGTATTTGCCTCCGAATCTCGCACGCTGCGGTTTTAATACCGGACGGCGTGACCCCGTTCCCAGATAAGAACGCGGGCGGTCGATAATCGGTGAGGCGACAAAAGGCGGCTTTCGAGTTTTGGGCACCCCGACCCCTTCCTTTAGATAAAGCTAGCAAAATTACACTGCACTGGGCGGGTGGGCAGTCAGAGCATGAGTAGGCGTTATTACCTCCGTCGTCGTCAGCCTAAATCAATGCCATAGCGGCTGTGAAGCCTGAAAACACACGCCGACGAGAGGGCATGACCGGACGTAGCTAGTTGACGGGACCGCTGGCCAGCACGTATGTTCACTGTTTCCCGAAGATTTGTGTGTAAGCAAATAACCGAGAACGTGGGCATGCGCACATTCCAGGTCCTGTATTGCCTCTCAAAGACCCTTCCCGTACGCCTTTCACCCCGTCCCACCACAAGCCACTCTCTATTTTTGTTGTTTCAATTTCGGGCGGGTGGTGACGAAGATTTATACCGCCTACGCGTTTCCGCTGCGACTCGCCACAGTCCATGTCCATAACGCTAATTCGACCGACACTTTTGACGATGTTCACCGTATGCCTCACAACGTGGTGGTGCAGGGACGGTTTCATGTCCATCAAGTCGTATTTTAACGCTTGGAGGGCAGCACAAGTTGACTCCAAGCTTACCGTCATAAAATTCCTGTACGGCGAGCTGACCGGAACATGTCATGTTTTGGATTGGTTTTTTCACCACTGGCCCTTTAGTGTTCTGAGCCGTACCGCGGGTTTCCTTTAGTCGAAACCTAGTCCCAGGATCAGTGGAGCCAGATAACTTTGTCCTCCGTCGTAATTCAATTTTTTTACATTTAATGCATTGATGTTTCTCTGGCAAATTTAGCCTTGACACATGTTAATAGCCCTTCTATTTACTACCGTCTTTAGGGTCCCTTATCCTTTTTTAACCAACATATCGGGGAAGGGCATCCAAGGATGGCGCCCACTGGAGAAGGACATCGTCTTCAGTTGCGATTTTGGGTTTGGCAACCGGAGCCAGTGCAAAGCCAGTCAAATTCTCAGGCTCCCTCCCACTCTCTGCTTGCGCCACATGCAGCATCATGATAAGGGGCAGAAGAGCAATCGTCGCCACGGTAAACGTCCCTTCTGGGTTTCCCTTTTGGGCAGCCTGCACGGATGACCTTGGGGTCTGTTATTTACCAGCGCAGTTGTCAAACGTAAATCCTGTGAAGCGTGGTACTAAAATAATGGTAAGGTTGACTTATCTGATCCCATAACCAGAACATGGAGTTTGGAACCCCCGCTAAATTAATGAATGTGCCATGCGCATAATTCGAGGAAGGGTAAATATTCTCCTGTACTAACCCTAAGATAAACTTAAACCATAGTCCTAATCTTAACTCTAAACCCCATTGTAAACCCGAACATTACAGTTAACATTAATTCTATCCTTTAACCCCAACTTAACTCAAACCTTAAGCTCAACTCTAACCTTAAATCTCACCTTATTTATCTGGAATTTGACGCAAACTCACTTGCAATGCGGGTGATTGTTGTGCACATTTCCTGTTAAGGGGATCATATAAGAAACCCTTACAAACAAAATTACCGATTGTGAGTTAAAATATTCATCAATGCAGCCCAAGAAGAACTGGGGTCTGTCTCGATCTTCTCGAAAAGGTTCGCACTAATTACCCTGGGGGATTTGACAGAAAAATTGATTCTTCTTTTAAAAAGACTACTTTTTAATTCCATTTGCCTTACAAATTGACGAGATGTAGACTATTTCGGGCTTAATCTGCCTTTTTTAGCCAATCATAACTCTGATCGGTAGGTGGGGCCGGAAACGGGGTTTTTTTACATCTTAAAATCCAAGCAGATCGGCCTCCACCCATTTCAGTGCAAAAAAAAACTACTTATGGGAAAAAACCGTAAGAGCCAAACGTACACTCACCTACCATCTCCTCTAGCACTTTACCCTGATCATTTGTACTACACCATCCTGTAGATTATTTGAGACCAGCACAAACATAGCTGTGAATGATGGGGTCACTGACGTTGCAAACTGTCTGCGGTTATACTGAAAACAATGCTGAAATATTTCCTACCAGTTGGGTAGGGGAACAATGATTTCTGACAAATCTTAGTCAGGCCTTTACAAGTGCACATAGGGTCCAAATACTTCGGGTAAATTACTATACCCGAATAAGCTTTGCACGTGTATTCCCCCTTTTGCAGCCAAAGGTGCTTTAATTACACAGGTAGATGTGCAACCAGACTATAAGTCAGACTATAATTTGCTTAAAATGACTACTTGTATGCAATCATTTAATGAGAATATTTGTAAAAATAAGAAGCTCTGTCAGCATCGATAATCAAGCAAGCAGTACTTGTTTTTTTTGAATGACTGCGTACTAACAGCACACGAAGTGTCCTGAAAATGAGCTTAGAGGCAAAATCCTTTGACGCTAAAGAAGGCCTGTAGTGGACCACACAGTTTGCTCCTTTCCTTCGTGTGTAAACATAAAGAATATACAAATCAAAGAAACAGTCAGGGACGATACCATTATCTCCCCTTCTTTGAACAGTTGATAGTTGACTTGGAGCACTGTTTCCGTCCATTTCATAACACAGTGCTCAGAACTTCGGTCAGTGCAGCGAGTCCAGTCCAATTTCTTGAGAGCCCTCAGCACTCTGTAAAGCAAGATAGTGAATACAGAGTGGGTGTTCTGTTGTATGGTTTGATGCATACGAAGAATGTTGGAGCATCTTTTCGCACGCTTAAGAGTAGGACTTAGAAATATCAATGGACGATATCATCAAAAATTAAGCATTAAAGCCTCAGAAGGTGATGATTTTCAGCTCGACCTGTCATTAGTACTAGCGTTCTTGGTAAAACTGATTTCAAGAGCCGTTGCATGTGTATCGTTTCTGAGCAAGATTGCGGACAGGCATTCGTAAAAAACTCTTAGAATCCAAACTGATCAAACTAAGAAAAACTTGTCCTAAGAAAAACGGCAGTAGCAAAATTTTGAGGAAAAACCATCAAGCCAACATTAAGATATAACAATCATAAATAAAATGGTTAACAAAAAGATTCAAATTAAGTGCAAAATAAACAGCTCCCCATCAAGTCATCAACTTTATCACGACATTGAAGAAAAAAGGTTATATCGCACTACTTCGAGAGGGGTTCTACAGAATTTGGTTGGTTGAGCATAAAAAACGATTACAAAATACTAAGCCATGGATTTCATCATTTCTTATTAGTCCCGTCAGACAGTGGGCAAAGATTGGTCTTAAAAACTAGGAATTAAAAAATCCTAAACTGTGCATATAATGACTTGTCAGAGTATAAATTTCTAATATTTTTGTCAAGAGATGTACAGTTTAGTAGCAGGTATCCTGAAAAACCCGTCTTTCCTTTGACACCTGCCTCAAGGTTTTTAGAGAGCTACAGTTCCATATTTCACTGCAAGCACCCTATCCAGGAATATATAATCTATTCAGAGAAAATGGCAAAAACCGTCCCATATCATTCTAATTACACTTCTTAATATAAGTGCCTCCAATGACTGCCAAATACAATTTTAATTTATTAAGTGAAAATCTCCTTAGGTAAATGAATACCCAAGATATTCTTTCAAGTTAGTGACCGCAAAAAATTGCTTTGGCTTATGAAGAAAAAAAGTTTTATCATATTTATTATGGACACGCAAAAGCATTAGTGGGCGTTGTCCAAAAACTGCATTTGTTAATGGTGAGCTAACTAAAGCCATGGACATCGATCAACTAAGTTAAGAGAATAGGCCGATACAGTTAACAAGCTGGATTTAATGATGCCATCCATTTCCGCTACATTTTCCACAATTCTTTCAATTGTAAATTGCCTCCATATAGCACGCTTTAATTTTTCTATGAACGCAAACATATACACACAAATATTATATTATGAACGCAAAACATTTTTTACTAATTCCATGCATTCTTTTACTAATATCAATAAAGCTTAAAGTGGAGGAATTGGAAGACAATACATTTTTTATCAAAACAAGCATTCCAACATTATCATCACAAGATATCCTCTAATATCCTTGGACAGGATACCCATGAAACGATTAAGAAGAGAAGTAAACACGAGAAAGGGACAAAAACCGTGTGATGTTGACTTTTGTGAAATAGACAACCAGGCTGTCTATTAGTAAGTACTTTTTATGCCTACAAATTAGCAATTATTTGAATTTCTATGGGAAACGAAGAGAGCTCTTGGAAACAGAAAAATAAATTTTTTGTTGTGCCTACAAAACAAACTATCTAGTCAAAGAGAGAACGCACGTCATAGAAAATAAAACAATTATGATATGCAACACTGACATTTTGGAATAAAGATAGGAAACAGCGAGAAATGCATTGTCAGTTATATCAACAGAGAAATTAGCCTTTAACAGGTGAAAGTCGACTTGACCCAGTTTAACGTAAATTAATAACTACAAAATAATGTTAAAGAGCCTGAAGTACCGATTGCAGATTTCAGCAGTGAGCCTGTAGAGTACTCTTAACAGACAGAATGAAAGTTACGTTTCAGTTTGCTGGCATAAATGCTCTCACCTGGAAGGCTCGGTTATAACGAATCTGGCTAACGTGCCCTCTCATTGTCCTGGGTTGTTGACTCCTGGGTAATGACCATTCATCACGAGAAAATGGTCGTGAGCAAGTTTGACGTATTAATAACGCTTCTCTCACTTATGTTTTACAATCCATAGTCAGCCTTTTCTGGTTACACGATACCTGCCAAATAAGCCTGGTATAAATGTTCGGAGAACATTTTTTGCCATCCCTCTAAGTGAGCAGAAAGTAGAACTCGAAGATGGTTTCTTTTTTCAGACACGTCCTAATCGCAATGCAGGGGATTTCCTTATCTCACAGTGTGCTACATTTCTGAGCTTTTTTAACGTAATCCTAAAGTTAGTAAGGTTTCTGGTGCATGCACCGCCGTTATTCGCGGTTTTACTTGTGAGGTGAACTGAACCGAAAAGTGGCTGAATCTACTGCATTTTTCCCCTAATTGTTGCGCAAAGCAGGAGAAAGTTGCTAAGTGAGCTTAGATGGACATCGCTTTTCATTTATAAGTCAGCGAATACTTACACAAATACGCGGACTGGTGTGACAGCGATCTCCTTTACAATAATGTTAGAGTGACCTGGATAAAAGATAATTTGGTGTAATGGCATGCAGAGTGTAATGCTGCCTTTCTGGAAAAAAAACTGATAAGGAGGAATAAGGACTGAGGGTTGCGGGATGACGAACCTACTAAGAAGTCAATGCCTTAATACGGAGCACAAAACACTGCAGAAAGGAAATGCTCGTCTTGTTTAGCCTGCATCTCGCCCATTAGATACCATCTTCATAGACAAACTCACCAGGAAATAGGTGTTACCCTACCTGAGTCGTTCTGATTTTTCAAGTAGGGTTACCCAGTTATCGGGGATAGGGGTTTTCGGATGGAGGACTCAGCGTACGGATTGTACTAGGTCGCATCACATGCCTCGTGCAGCTAGTGGGTGCTCCTGGCAACCCTTACCTAGCATCTGTTTTTAAAGTCTATCCTTGCGTGGTCTACATGCACGCAGCACAGACACAGCTGTCTCTAACTATCAGGCGATCAGCATGCGGTTCCTATTGGTGTTGGATACTTAAAAAGGTTCTAAGATCCCTTATTATCTGCTTTAGCTCACTGATTTGAAATACAAATTCCCTAACGGACTAAGGAAAGAGAAGCACTACGGAGACACAGATGTATCTCAGTTCAATTCTTTATATCTTGGGGGATATCATATTTAATCACTAAGCTTATCAGGCAGGCTACTTAAAAAGTCGCAAAGTAATTCTTTGTGAACGTTTCTACTCTCCTGTAATTTTTTCTAAAATTGCTAAATCACATTTACTGGTAGAAGAGAAAGACTAAGAATTTTTCCCTACTTTCTGTGGTAAAGATGAAGCTACTTGTTGTGACTCACATGTGTGATCCGTTCGATGCATTTAGATAGAACATTGGCTTTGATAGAGATGACAACGAACTGCTCTTCCTGCGCTCCATGACCGGTTGAAATCCGGGGGTTGGCGAGCAGGGCAATGAGAACGCGAACCGTAATGAGTCATCTTCATCACGCTTTGAAGTTGCTTCTAACGAATTGAGGCATTCCATTCGCGGGTGATACAAGGCTGATGCTTTCAGGCCCATTGGTTTGTACTCGTTGAGGCTGGAACCAATCAGGGGTTAGGAAAGAAGACCTTTTGTGAGACGAGATGGTCCGTCTACGCCGCTAGATTATTCTGCACTTTGCTTCCAAAAGTCTAAATTATGAGTTTGCAAATAAACAAAAAGTACAAACGTGTATTACACATTCATTAACACCCAGGCTTACGCCTCAGGCTTTTTGAAATTATGAACATCGATTTTGGCGCGGATGTCCCATGTCGCATATGCAGGCGTGACAAACTAGACATAACATCAACCCGCACTTTAGGGCATTTTAGGGGTAGTATGTATATTTTAGGTTTTTTGGTTATTCGCTGACTTATAAGAGTTAAAATTTTAGAGATTAAAATTCGCAGTCAGACATTATTTTTCAATATTGAATATAGGCATATAAAGAAATAAACGTCACATCCCATTCTTCCTTTTACAATGGTCACGATCGCAAGACTTCAGGGCTCACTATGCTTGAGCATGTTACCTCGTGCGCTTTTGTTGGCCAAAAATGTCTTAAACAGTAAAATATTTAATTCCGGGTTGAATACCATCGTTTAGACGGAATAGACACTATTTCGAACAAGAAAATCCAGACAAGAGGTACCTCGTATGTGCTGGTATTGGAAAATTAGTAATATGTTGTGTTGCATAAACTGATAAAATAAAATCTAGTATTATTTAATTTTTTGGCGATTGTGAAAATCTTGGTTTCAATAAAATGACCATTTTGTACGTCGAATAGTAATACGTGCACCATAGAAGATACCGGTGCCCATTAGGGCTCATTATACAATAGCGAGAAGAGATTTCAATACACCTCTTGGATTCTCGAAAAGGCTCTTCATTTTCTGATCCAAAGATGAGGAAATGGTGAGGCCATATGTCGCTGTCTGCAATCGCTGGTTCGATCCTCTCCTCCGTAGCGGCCTTTTAGTGCTTGGTTCCTAGAAATAGTAATTAGTAGTAGCCTTCAGCTCGATGCTCCCATGCGTATGAAAGTATATCAAGGATATATCAGTTGGTTTTGAACAAAATTAGAAAAATAGATCACATTCGCACATTTTGTCCATCTTTTGTTATTGTTCTGACCTTCTGATGTCCCCTGTGTTCTCCCGTCATTATCCCTTTAGAAATACCGGACATATGCCTGTATTATTACAGCTGACTTTTTGTGGACAAGTGCTTGTGCGGCGTTGACTGGGAATGAACGTGCAGCATAAAGTGAATACTCTATCATCTTTGGAAAGGCATACTGGCTCAGCTACCTGAACCCAAACTAAAAAATCCTAACCCTCACCTGAACCACTGACGTCACTGGTACAATTTTGCTAACATGTTTCAAAAACCTACCAGTCCAAATAATGTATGTATGTAATTTTTAAAACCACGGCCATGTGTGGTTGCATACCGTAACGTCACTAACCGAGATTTCCCGCGCAGCACGCTTTTTAGGGCCCAGATACCTTCGGGTATTTTGACTAACCATAGCTGTGCAGGCTGAATTCGCCTTTAAGACTTTAACAGTCTGATCTGAGACTGAAAGACTAACTTTGTAGCCTGGGTGTAGGGGAGGGGGTGGGGATAAAAGGAACACGGGGAACTCGTTTCCACAGACTGAATAGTGTCTTACCTATGCACCAAGGGCGCTGTATATGCTTCAGTACTACAAAATACAGTAACACCTCAAGCATTAAAATCTAGATGCCGTCTTTAGAAGTAAAAATCACCCGAATTTCATACCACAAATATTAAAAAGCAGGCAGGGTTTTGTTGCAAATTGCAAATTCATTCAGTAATTGCTATTCCAAGGAAGATAAACACCGACGCTGGCCGCCAATATAACGTCACGACAGAGGGCATGAGAATGGTAACCACCATGGCAACCACCCCTCAGCCTCCTCTTTCCTACCACGAGGGCTTCTGTTGTTGGCGTCAGCACTGCGCTAGTGCGACCGTCTCACTTACACACTATGAAGCGGGTCAATACAGGAACCCTCGATTATGGAATGATGATCACGTTAGTGATGGTGGGGTGAGCCCCAAATGCTATCCAAACACCGAACCATGCTCATCTGAAGCATGTATTCGGACGTAGCCTTAGTGGCAGCCAGAAGAGCAGGTCCGAGACGGCCAAACCGAAAAACACAATGTACGTTTGGCTGTAACAATGTTAAGAATCAAGTACAGTTAGTGAGAGGCGTTGAAATTGGAACAGGTGGGGTCAGAGTATTTGGGGAAGAGTTGCAGAAATAGCCTAGTCGGGCCGGGCTTCAGGACATCAGGTAAAAGGGACGCCGCAGAGGAAAAGAGGTCCCTGACGGCAAGGATGATGGACGGACCAAGACTGATAACAGTCAATCGGAAGATCGAAAGTGGCAACAAAATCAGTAGGGGTGCCTAAACAGGACACGGGAAAAGGAACCACCCACAATACCTGTGGCTTTGCGCTAAATTCCTCAGGTTTTGGATTAAGGTGAGGGTCAACTTTAAGTTAAGGGTTTAAGGGTTAAGGGTTTAAGGGTTATGGGTTAAGGGTTTAAGTTATGGGCTAAGGACAGTTGGGATTGTGATCATGATTAAGCTAAAGATAATGGTTATTATCGTGTTAACTGCAGAGTTTAGGCTTAGTATAGAGCTAGGATTAAGATTAGGGTCACAGTTTAGTTTTACGTTAGGTTTATTACTAGCGTTAAGACACGGGTGTATTAACCCTTTCTGAAATTTACTGTGAGGTCACCTATTTTAAGCGGGTTGGGGGGTTCCTATGACCGTATCCTAATTTAGGCGGCCATACAAGGCATCCCTAGTAGGAAATCGGCACCCTTAATGGTATAGGGACAGTCGGCAAGGACGAAGATCCACCGGAAGATACGCTGAAGCCAAACTTCAAGGAGAGGGAGCAGAAACCGAATTTAATGATTGTAAACGTTTTGACGTTCATGATTTGTGTTTCAGGAAATGAGGATCAGTTTTCACATGGCATAACCTATCATCTAATAATTCACAAGTGACAATGTTGGGCAAGCCTCACGGAGGCTAAAGAAAGTGGTTTCAATCGCCCTTGAGCTGCTAAGTTACCCTTTACCCGATAGAAGGAAACTCAGTGGCGGACCTTGACACTGACGGTTAAATTTTACCAGCACATCTCAGCTGGGCCGGCGTATGGTTCGTCAGTGAAGTTAAAGAGCAACCGTGGCAATGACCGATTTTGACAACTATGATTAAGTGGGGCTAAAATATTTGAGAAATCATCAAAGATGCGAACCGCTGGCCCTTAGTCATGCAATCGAAAACTTCAGCAAGTTTAGATACGGTAAGATCGGTGTGTTGTGTTGTGTGTTCAGTGGCTAACCAGTGGACTGGGATTCAGACGGCGATGGCCCCTTCTTACCTCCCCCTTGTTTTGAGAATCCTGGTGTGTGCGTTATGGGGGCCAGATCATGCCGTGGCGCACGAAGATGGGTACACCGGCCCGTCAGCCAATGCGCCCACTTCCACCTCAGACAACTGACCGTCTCGGACGATGGTATGATTTCGGGGGAGGGGGAGAGAGTGAGGTCGATGGCTTGGCGCATTTTCCTCACTATAAACAATCTGACTCGCTTGAAACTATCACGATGCGCTTAAAGCCGTGGCTTTGACGGTTGCCAACTGACAGGATAACTCGGACAGCATAGTCAGCCCTGTGTGTGTTTTGTGTGGATTGGCTGACTGGCGGACTGAGAGTCAGACTGCAATGGTTCATTCTTAATGTGTCCTTTATAGCACTTCCACTCAGGTGGCTCTTGTGTCGTTGTGTTCTTGTTTTGTGTTGGACCACAGAGAATGGGTCTGCGCCCTCTCCTACTTCCGGTTTTCTTGACTCTGTTATGACACCGGACACAGGTGGGAGAGTGGAACAGAGAGCGAGGTATATTCATCCAAAGTCTGCTCTCACAATAATCCAGCGCAAGTTACTGTCCCTGCACCTACATGCTCTGAATACTGTCGATACTAAGATGGCCGAAAGGTGACAGTTCGATCGTCGATTACCTCGATGTCGACCGTGTGCCCCACAGCAGGGTTGACGCAGAGATGGCATGGTCTGGTCTAAGCGTAAGATTAGCTACTTTCCAAGCCAAGGTTTCTAAGACAAGGTGATATGCTCATGTATATGATGATGGGGGTGTTGTGTATGTATTGGTGGAGGTATTGTGCGCTGATGCAGTTTAGCCTATGGTTGTTTACCGCAGGTTAACGTGAACGCACTTGTGACCTAATAGGCTCATGTTGTGATTGAATGCGCGAGGACAGTGGATGCTCCAGGGTCTGATTCACCAGTTTCCGTTCACTGGATTCGCAAATGATCAACCAGGGCGATGCGTGAGGTGAAGGTGCGGCTGCAAGGAGGACAGGTTAGGACCGATTCCCATGGTTGGTAATGTTGGTGGTGGTGGTGACGGCGGTGGCGGTGGTGGTAGTGATGGTGGTGGTGGTGGTGGAGGTATAGATGATGAGTATTCCGATGTGGTCCCTGCGATGGTTGGAGTGGGGAAATTGTTGCCACGGGTGACCATCGAGGGTTTCGAAGGAAGGTTGGCTTAAGGTGACACAGAAGTTGAAGTGGTCAAGTTGCTGTTGCATTACATCCGAAGGTGTCTAACCAGGCCAAGCTAGAGTGAGCGGGCTCACTCGAGCAGCCCCCAGGGTACGGTGGGAGGATTAGGAGGGGAGTTTTTGGTATTGTTTAACGTTTTTCGATTGCATTAATTGCAGTCTGACTGCCACGGTCTACTGCTGCTGTCATGAGACCACGCATTTGTGTAGGGCACCTTTTCTAGCCCCCTCCCTCCGCGATGGGTAAGCAATTCTTTCCTTAAATATGGCTGCTTGGTCATCCCAGGCGGCTGACGAACTCCACTATGGGTCACGATTTGGATTAGTGAGAGAATGGCCGATTCACCTGGGCCGCCTACATGATTACTGTCACGCCCACCGTAGGACATTTTCGCCCGTGAGGTGAACGGGAAGGATGAGGGTTGAGTGAGAGGAGAAGAGAGGATAGGAGAGGGGGTGGTCAAGGAGGAGAGAAGAGGGGATGGGAGCAGACGTACCGATTGTGGAGAAACACGACAGTTCGACCGTCATAGTCCAACAATGTCCACCGTATGCTCCACACTAGGTGGTGCAGGGACGGTGACTTGGGCATGAATTAGTTTTAAGTGATAGTAGCATTGCGCTGCAGCTACCGCACTCTCTCCTCCTCCCCCACCTGAGCCTGGTGTCAAGACAGAGTCAAGAAGACCGGAGGTGGGAGAGGACGCAGGTGGCTGGCGCAGCCAGGTCCCCTAAGCCCTAGTCGCCCGTAGGCGTGCCACCACATCCCCTTATGTTCAGCATTTGTTAGCGGAGCGCAATCCGAACAACGCATACCATGCCATGAGGTGGCCCCCGTGTTGGTCAAACGCATCTACTACGTGGCCAGTTGAGGGGGCAAAATGGAGACAAACAACACTGGAGACCCTCACCTGGTTTAGCCCGCCAGTCGTGACGGTTGTCCGGGGTGTGGGCACTTGGCAGAACCCAGCTTCGAGGAGCCACAGGTGAGAGTTGGGTACTAGGTAGAGGTGACCACAAGATAATTTACCTCATGCACGAGACAAATGGAGTGACCAAAGGCTACCTTTGTGGTGCTAGCCCTAACTAGTACCTCTTACACCACGGAGACCCGAACGCACACGTTAGTTCAACCGTCGTGTTTGACCATGTCCACCGTATGTTCCACAACATGGTGGTGCAGGGCCAGTGACTTGCGCTGGATTACAATGGGAATAGACTTTCGCTGCATCTACGTCACTCCCTTCCACTTCCTCCTTTTCAGGAAATATACCTCTTCCAACTGTTTCCCTCTTCTTTCCTCAATACATTTTACATGACCTAACTTTTCAATTGTTACCTTTGCTGCTGCAACAATTAAATTAGCTGCGTTTAGTACTCAGTATTCATCCCAAATCAATCAATGAATCGTAAGTAAAGATTTCAGGTCAACCTTGCCCAAATATATTTAACGGACTTGCGGTGAAGACTAACATTAAAATTGATACTAAAATAGCAATAAGAAACCCACTCACCTTTTCGGCCTCCCTGTTTTTTGAGTGAAAACCCTTTGCAGTTGCCTCGCGTCACGACCACTGCAGAAAATTATCGGAACGCATGTGGGGTCTCGGGCTTTTGTTGACGTTAAATTTATGTTCAAAATATAGGCTTAATTTCAAGCACTGTAATCCACAGTTCCGGCAAAAGAAGGGATTTAAGTAAATACTCATTTAAATTTCCCATTAGTCTGAATTCGCACTGTTTGTGCTGCCTTCTGTTCTCATTATCTGTCAATAGTTTTTCTCGTGTACACTTTGATATTCAGTGGCCAATGCAACATGTCCATGTATTCCTCCCATTCGCTAATTTTTGTACAATTAAGCTACCGCCTCATCTTCTCCACAACAGTAAAGGCTTTAAACACCTATAGACGACAAATGCTTTTTGCGGGGTTACTCTCCTCTCCCATATGCTCTGATAAATTTATGCTCCCTCGGTCAATAAAGTGCTTTACCTCTTGAGGGAGCGAAGGAATGTTCATTATCTCCTGGAATATAAAAAACGATATCATTACAGTAATAGGTTGAGCTCAATACTCGACATGTAATGCCGGCTAGGTAGGCGTCAGCAGTCCAGCGTATTCATTCAGGTCTTATAACCCTCAGATTCTAAAACGTGCCGGCCTGTCACACGCATGACTTTTAGTTTCCATTAGTCGATCGTCAAACAGCCCAATCTACTGAATAATTTCTGATGCAAGATTCATGTTATTACAAAAAATATGACTTTTGCTGCTCATCTGTCAATGATTCGTTAGACAACCCGCTAATAATTACCTAATTAAACTATGAAAACAACAGACAGTTTTGAAATCTTCTGTTGAACATACAATATATGTAAGTAAACTGTCCGCTTTGCGTGTCGAACGGGAGACGCGGGGCGCATGGTGGGAATAAACGTAGCAAAAAAGGCAAGCGAATACTCTAACTCCTGCTCCATATGATACAAAGGATCTCGCACCCGAATTTATTCATGGCAGAGGACTGTAGCTGGTACTATCGACCGATCGATTTGTCCGAACCACCGGTCATCTGGGTACCATACTGGTACATTCTAGAATCTGGAGGTGGTTAACGCATATGCTGGGCCCCTCGCATCTTCGTAGCTGGCGTGATGGGCAAAAATTTAGTAATACTAAGTTGGTATTCTCTACTCATATTTGTTCATGCATAAAGACACTGATTGTGAGTAGATTTCTTCAAACTTGATGATGTTTCCAACCAGTTATCAGCAAAGCTCTTTTTGCCTTCACTCATTGACTTACCTATCTTATAGAAGATAATTAAATGAACTCTGCCAAGAGATATTCTTGCTACTTCTATACATTTTGTTCGTTTTAAGTACTGTAGGTAGTAGAATGAAGGGCGGAAATAATTGAGTAGCCCATAAACTAAGCGGCCGATCTTGTAGATGGTACAGACTGTTGTCTTCCAACTGGCAGTGTAAGATGAAGTTGAAGTCACTGATAATTCCAACGAGGTGGAATGATTAAGTTTACTAGGATGCAGTTGTACTCACATACTGCTGTTCATTTTGACCATGTCTGAGACGAGGTGAACAGGTAAAGCCATCATGAAGGGAAGCAACAGGGCGTAATTATAATCTGTGGCAGTCATAGAAGGCTCCTCTCTGTTCCCTGTCTTTGAATGAGCTGGGAAGAAGGTTAGCGACAATTAATCCCCTCAGTGCGTATGACAAAATAAGTTTTAGGGAGTTACTATCCACAGGCAGTTCGATAATTTGCCACTAAGAACAGCAGACACATGAATTTCCATTAATTTTCGACAAAAGAAATTTACGTGAAGCTACGTCCTGAAAGTTATTATTGAAGACCTAACAGTCTTTACTGCCATTCGGACTATCTCTTGCGTGTAAACTCATTTCTTCAAACAGCCTCACCGTCAACAAAACTTAGATTGTCGGAAAATGACAAAGCTAGGTTAGCGTTTACTCAAACAAACCAAGAATTTTGTTTTCATTCAAGCGGTAAATTACCAGCGAACCAGATTATGTATACGTGTAGGTTTGACGGACAAAATTAGCACCACAAACACCTTATAGTGATTTGCTTTCTCACGAAATGTTAACCAAAATTCTGAATTTTGGTTTTGTTTCGAAAATATTACTTAAGTATGGCTATAATAGTAATTATTGTGCAGCATAATCCCAATATAATTTAGTCACGGCAAAATGATGGCTTTTGAACAAACCTTTTTCCCTCTGACTGCAAAATAGTACACTCCGTAAAAACGACCACTTAAGAAGTATGGATTTGTCTCATTGATTTTCGATGCGTTTAGAACATGCACGCAAATACTTTTAATGTACTTATTTGGTAGCACGTTACGTCTTTTCGCATATTTCACTTTGAGAAACGTATCTTTCCGTTTAAAAATTTCATACTAAAGTAATATATTCGAAATGAAAACATATTTCAGAATTTCGATTAAAATTGAATGCGATAGCAAACCCTATTGTATGTCGGGTTGCTGAAAGTCTGTTATTCAGCTGGAAGGGGTACGACTATCTCGATCCAATTATGTGGGGTACGATACTTAAAGTCCACAAGCATAGTGTATATGCTAAAATTTTTGAAACCGGAAGGATCGCCTTTACACCGCTGGTTCAGTTGTGTGCTTCTTATGTCTCAAAGTTGGGTACGTTGTACTTTGCTAAAAGTACAGGAATTTATGGTGAGGTGAGATAAATACAGACGACCCTGAGATCTATGTAAAAGTTATTCGGACTTGCTAAATGATTACAATATCCCCAGTGAAATCACTAAATTATGGCATGCATACTAGCCGACTTGTGCGAAACGTGGAGCTAAGGTGACACCGCCGGAAAGAGGGATTACTAGCTGACGGGTTTTAGTTAGCGGCGCTCGTTGTTTGCAAGGCACCTTTTGACCTCTTCATGTCATGGTGACCTAAGATAACCGCTTAGGGCCAGAGTTAAGTTAATGGTGCGATTTCAGAGTCGTCATTCGTAGTGTAAAATTAACTCAACTTGGCCAGCCGGCCTTAGGCGCCAATTAACGAAGGTAACACTGTGATTCGTTTTCCAGACGAATCAGGAAGCAGTTTCTGATGGAAAAGATAGGGACGCGTCAATGGTCAGTAGAATACCTGAAGCAGCTGCTTGCGTCTTCATAATTAGTATTATCTTGCAAGTTTCACGAAGTCAGATACATGACAGATTCTTCGTTCAGTTGAAAAATAGCCTTCTACTCCCCGGGACTGTCGCTGGAAATACCTCTTAATGCGTAAGCGACAAATTTGAGCAAAACAAGCCAGGCCGATGTTTTAGGTAAATGTGCGAAGACGGGGCATAACCTGAGACTGTTTCGAATTGCCGGCTGGGAAGCAGTTAAGAAGGGGTGGGGGAGGTGGGTGATTTTACGTCAGTTACGTTGTTGGTGGTGATGACGATCTGGGCCGCAGGTGCTGGGCTGGGCTGTGGTCATGAAAGTGGATATAGATATGCCGGGAGATTTTGAATCGTGTGGCAAATGTCAGGTAGCTAGGTGTGAATGTCGGAAGGAGATGAGTGTTCGCAATATTGATCTTTGATATTGAAGATTTGCCTGCTGCCTATCGAATAAGTTTGTCCACTTATCGACGATGGGCTTCGTCGATTACCAATCGCTAAGAGTATGCGCGAGGCCTCCCTAGGTAATAGTTTTGCTTTCCGGTGCTTTATAGAGGGTTTCAATGGGTCCTGTGATAAACATTTTTGCCCACCTTGCTGTTAGCACCCCTAATGAAATGGGAATAAAGCAATTGCTTCAATTGGTGTTTTTCTTACCTCCTCATAATTTTTCCGTCCCAATGCAGTTGCATCCGTATCAGCATACTACAGCTCGGATGGCGCTGGTTCTTCCAAGGATTCGGCAGCCTTTCGGGCCATTCCACCTTAATTTTTAAGCGATGGCAGCTAATCTGCAAATAATTCAGATTCCTTGCGTAAGATTCACAGAATATTCATGCCTCCCCCCTCCCACCTCTATTCGGACATGCTGTGAGGACCACAGTCCTGCACACCGATAGAAGCGAACAGAGTAGTTCCAGGGAGCAGTTCAGAAGGACAAAGTGTGATCGGTGGAACAAGGAGTTTATTGGTATTAAGTTTCCGATTCTTACTCGAACCCATCATCAGTGGCAGCCGCAGACAAGGGAAGTGGAGGCACAGGGAGTGTAGTATCTGCGACGGATACTGAAGATGAATGGCTACCCGGGAAACTTAGTCAACCAGTGCATACGCAAGCGACCCGCGAGACCAAATCCAAGTAACCCAACATTTTGGCATGCTCTTCTGTACGCGAAGAACGTCTCGGAAGCCGTCAGCACCCTCTCACTTCACTTGGAGTTGGGGTTGCATACAGGCCGAAAGCAACCATCAGATGCCAGTTCACTAGGTCGAAGGGCCCACTGTCACTGTAGGAAAGGTCAGGAGTCATTTACTAGATCTGATGAAGTTTTGGAAAAAGCAACCACGTCGGATAAACTGGGAGGTTACTCCGGACGCGAATGAGTCAGCACGCAGCAGCGGTGAGGAGGAAAGACGCTAGCTCTTAGACTGTGACTCATTCGCAGGGACCTGGCCATCATTTTAAGTTTCACGAGGGAAGAGATGACAACCACATGAGCCGCGAGCCACTCTATCCACGGCTCTCAGGCCCGCAGTTAATCAATAAGCGCACTGACTTCCCATTCCCATATTCTCTGCTGAGACTTTGCCTGGGCAGGGGAATCAGTCACGTGTGGAGGACGCGGGTGGCCAACACTTCCAATGACAGCAAACCAAAGTGACCTGCCATTTTCACATCAGCATCGAACATGGATGATGAAATCACGACCAGTTACGACAGACGCGAACTGCTCTGCAATCCCTGTATCAAGTAGGACTCCCAGCGGTGATCGTGAGAACTGATAAAAAGTGTACGAATGTGGTCACATGACCACACTCGTAGTACAAAGACCGCACTCCCTGTGCACTCCCTGCGACTGTCTCTTATGATGGTTTAGAGTGAGAATCCGAAACGTCAGTCCAATAAACTTTTTGTTCCAGCGATCGCATCTTCTCCTTCTGAACCCTGTGCACTCTCCGTTTCGTGTTGGGAATGATGCACCGCTTATTCCAGATGGAGTGTTACAGCCATCCGAAGTCCTAACTAGTAACGGAGATCAAGTTGACGATTTTGTGGTTAATCATGATGTCTCTTGAAATGGGGGTTACCAGGTAGGTTAATTTTTTACTTATGCGAGACGAGCGGCATTGACATTGGCAGGGAGTTTGTTGTATTCACTATCTGCCACTGATTAAGGCATGACTACTGTCTTTTTCGGGCCAATTGCAATTCCACAGTTTGCCCAGTGGAAGACCAAGCGGTCTACACTTCGCTGCATGCCCTCTTTCGTCGTTGTGTTTGGCGCAAAGTCATCCGCCTAGAAGAGTTTGCGGACACTGGCATTGGAAAATCTCGTAGACGTATTTGTGACTTAGTAGTAGTAGGTCTGATTGTTGATCGCTGTTGACTAGTGGCCTCTTCCACCTGCATGACGGAGCACAGAGGAAAATATAGTTTGGGAGCGAACAGGCAGCCCTCAGGCATTTCATTTGTCACTGCGACTGCTTTTGGAATTGATTTGTTGTCCGTGACGTGCGCCAACCTCTGTTCGTATGATTGTCTCCCTGTCTGTGTGAATCGATACGGACAGCCGAATTTCTGTAGAATTTCCCAGGGTCCATCAGGGTTCGTTGTGTCATGGGCTTCAGTCAGATATACAAGGGCAATGCTGAGGCTAGTCCATATTGTTGCACCATTTTTTTGCATTTGGTGGGCAGCCAAGGGGATGCCCTTGTTTCTATGGTGTTTCTAAACTGAATCCCTGCTTCAGCTCTGTGTTTGGCCTACAGAACCAGACGCTGGCACGTACTATTTCCAGCAATGCTGAGAAGATAATTTTTACGGTGGTTGCCTCAGCTTCGACGAGAGCTTTTTGTCATTTGAGAAACTCGGCATGAGTTTAATCAGACATTTTGTACAGATAAGCAATATTTGCATCCTGTAAGCCTTTTGAGCTGTGCCATGATAGTCAAATCACCTGGAACAGTGGAGCAAGCCTTTCCATGACTTCGGAGTCAATATATTTGTAAATCTTGGCCAGAATTTCAACAACGCATGATGTTTTTCTATTGAGAAGCTAAGGAAAATTCGTTGATGAACGGTGGCCGACCGCATGCGGAACACCCGTCCCGCTCTGCCTTGCAGCCCACTCCCGAGCCCCGCCAGAAAACACACAACGGCTAGCATCATAGGCAGATGAACCTTGGCCGAAAATACCAGGGAGACTGGGATGGCCATTTGTGGCTCATTAGCCGACATCATCCAGTCATTCCGAACCCCAGATTATGCACGACCTGAGACTCGACGCCGCGACCTGTTGATTTGAAGCCCAATGCTCTCACCAATGAGGTAATGAACAGTTAGGAAAGAGCCCCGCGATGTAGTCGAATGGTCTAGGTCCGTGTTGATTTCTGTTCGAGAGATTTTTCGGTTTCAGTTTATTTACAATTTATTCGGTGAATGTAATAGGCATTGCCTTTAAAACCCCCTATTATTTACATGCCAGTGCGTAATCCACATGTACTATGCAAAATTGACACAATAAAAGTATTATCTGCTAAATTTATTCAGCAGATGAGGAGCGGAATTAGAGCCGGATGATGTCTTCTTCGAAGATTGTGTAGGAAGGGTTGGAAACACTGTTTATGTTCTTAGGACAGTGCTTTAGGACATCGAACTTCTCAGGAACTAGGATCATCCTATCACGGCAGAGTGATACCCTAGTGCCCTTGCCTTGTGTGTCATAGACGTTTTTGATCGCAGCAAAGAATTATTCATTTTATCGCGGTCGGCATATCCTATGCTTCTTGGTTAAACTTTCTTAGGAATAACCTACTAATATACATTATATCGTCAAGCAGCCTATCTGCTTTGAAGTGAAGGCTGTGCCTTTATCTTAACACTGGCTCAGTTAACGCTTAACTTTCCGTATCCTTCCCTTGTGGCTTTCTTTACGATATTACAAAATGATCATCGGAGATTTAGGAGACTATATCTGAATAAACGTTTCCGTTCGTGGTTATCTCTCTGTGTTTGGCTTCACTGGTCACGATCTCTCATCCTACCTTTTGATCTTTTCTGTCCATTCATCATGCACTCCACGATATACGATGTCCTTTCTTACCCACCTTCCCTACAAAAATTCAGTGTCCTGGTGATGCGTGCGCTGTAAACCACTTCGTTTTGGCCACTGAGCTAGCATCCCTGGCCGCACTATGACAGTTCGACCGTCGATTTCGACGAGGTACACCGTATGCTCCACACCAGGTGGTGCAGGGACGGTGACTTGTGCGTGAATTAGTTTTAAGTGATAGTTGCCTTGCGATGCAGCTACCGCACTCTCTCCTCCTCCCCAACCTGAGCCTGGTGTCAAGACAGAGTCAAAAAGACCGGAGATGGGAGAGGGCGCAGGTGGCTTGCGTGGCCAGAGCCGCCACTGGGTGTACAACCACACCTGACTCGGATCACTCGGCGTGGGAGTGCATAAAGGCCACATTAAGAAGGAGCCATTGCAGCCTGACTCTCAGTTCGCCAGTCATCCGAGTTATCTAGTCAGTTGGCAACCTCCCAAGCCACGGCTTTTAGCGCACCGTGATAGGTTCAAGCGCGTCAGATTGTTTATAGTGAGGAAAATGCGCTGAGCTGTTGACCTCACTCCCTTCCCCACCCCCACAATCAGATCACCATCCGAGTCAGTCAGTTTTCTGAGGTGGGAGTGGGCGCATTGGCTTATGGGTCGGTGTACCCGTCTTTGCGCGCCAAAGCACGAGCTTGTTCCCATACAGCACACAAAAGGATTCACTTACTCAGGGGATATGGAGGAGCCATCGCCACCTGACTCCCCAGTCCACTGGTCAACCACTGGACACAAACAGCACATACACTGGGCCGATGGCGTGGTCTGGTGTAAGCGTCAGATTGGCAGCCTTCCAAGCTCCGGTTTCTAGGAAACTGTGTTTTTATCAGGTCATTATGATGATTGTGAGGGTGTTGTCTATGTATTAGTTTAGATGACGTGCGCTGATGTGGCTTAGCCTCCGGTGGTTTACCACAGGTTGTCGTGGAGGCGAATGTGTCCTAATAGGCCCAGGCGGTGTGTAAATGTGCGGGAGCAGTGAGGGCAGTGGAGGCGGGCGTGGCGACTGTATGTCGAAGCCCCAGGCACTGGTTTACCAGCCTCTGTGCGATGGATTCGCAGGTGACCAATCAAGCCGATGCGTGAGTTGAAGTTGCTGGCTCATTGTGGGCAGGAGAAATCGGTAGAGTCTGGGGGGATGTCATTCATGGTAGTGAGGGTGGTAGTAGCGGTAAGAATTGCAGGAGCGGGGAGTGTGCATGATGTATCGGTGTTGTCGGCATTGCGGTGAATTCCGCTGTCATGGCCCATGCGATGAGTGAATGCGCGAGGACAGTGAGAACAGTGGAGGCAACGATCTCTGCTGTTACATGGTGCTCCAGGCACTGATTCACCAGTCTCTGTACGATGGATTCGCAAGTGACCAACCAGGCACATGCGTGAGGTAAATATGCGGTCGCATTGAGGACTGTTTGGGAGAGAGTCCCCATCGCTGGTGGTGGTGCTAGTAGTAGTGGTAGTGAAGGCGAAGGCGGTGGTGGGGGTAACAGGCGATGAGTATTGGGATGTGGTCTCTATGATGGTGGGAGTAATGGAATTGATGCCAGGAGTGAGGGTGGGGGAGTCAGAAGAAGGGTTGGCAGAATTTGACGTAGAAATTTGAATTGTCGGATTGTTGGTGCATTGCATCCGAAGATGTCCAACCAGGCAAATTCTTGCGCGGAAGATGCGTTGACAGCGCGGGCACGTTGGCAGGGCCTGGGCATCGACGATGTTGGTCCGGGGCGCTGGCGACTTTCGTGCTGCTCTTTTGGCATAGGCGGCGGCGATCCGGTTGGCCTCATAGATTGCTGAACCAGTCTTGACGGATCTTCTCCATGTCGGTCTATCCTGGGCGAGTTTTTCATATGTCACCTGATTGATTTGCAGTTTCTTCAGCGATTTCTTCAAAGTGTCCTTGTAGCGTCCTTTTTGACCTTCCTGTCGGCGAGCACCAGTAGCGGCATCGCCGTAGTAAAGTCGTTTGGGTAGTCGCTCGTCGTCCATTTTTACCAGGTGGCCGCTCCATCGCTGTTGCACTTACCTCATCATGGCGTGGATGCTGAGGGTTCCGGTCACCTCCAGGATTTCCGTGTCCGGGATCCTGTCTTGCCATCTAAGTTTCAGTATTCTGCTGAGGCAGCTGTGATGGAAGTGATTCAGCTTCCTGTCTTGGTTCGAGTAGACTGTCCAGGTCTCCGCTCCGTAAAGGAGTGTCGTCAAGACGACGGCCTTGTACATTTTCAGTTTCGTGTTGAGGTGAATACCATGGTGATTCCACACGGAGGCCTGCAGCCGGCCGAAGGCCTGACTAGCTTTGGAGATTCGTTGGGCAACATCGTCATCGATTCTCGTGTTGCGTGACAGCGTGCTTCCTAGATTGCGTCGGATCCCGGTGCTTTATCGCTTGAAATCTGCTGCACGGCTCGGATGGTTTCTGGTAGGGAAGGTGGCAGATCCTGGTCATTGTTCGTGTCCACTTGAGGGAGCCGGTCAATGGAAGCATCGGAGATGGCTGATAAGCAATTAAGGACACTTCTACAGTGCTCGGCCCAGTGCTTCAGAATTTGTGATTTCTCTGTCAGCATTTTTGTGCCGTCAGAGCTGAGCAGTGGTGCGGTTTCCTTGATACATGGGCCATAGATGGCCTTGATGGCTTTTAAAAAGTTTTTCATTTCATTGCGGTCCGCATACCCCTGGCTTTCCTCGGTCTTTCGGATCATCCAGGCATCCTGCATCTCCCACGGGCATTGCTGTACAAGGCACTGGCATCTATAGAAGGCTGCTTTGGTGGCGTTAGTCCGAAGGTCCATTTAGGCCTTGTGTAGTTCATTCTTCTCCGCAAGTAATTTGCTTATGTCGGCGTCATTATCGTCAAACCAGTCCTGGTTTTGACGGCGTGCGCGTCCGAGGACTTCGAGGGCGGTGGACTGGATGACATTTCGCAGTTGGCACCATCGTGTTTCCACGGTGTCGTTATTAGCTGAAGCATGCAGGTCCTCCAGTTTCTCGGTTATTTGGTTGCTGAAATCAAAACAGTGAGCAGGCAAATTAAACAAAAGAGCATTTTGCTTACCTTGCGGCCTCTTACCTTGGGGCCTTCGTCGGGTTTGCAGTCTGAGCCTCATCTGGGAGATGACAAGGCGGTGATCAGTCCAACCATCGGCATCACGGATCGCCTTGGTTACCAGCACTTCCTGTCCATCTCGCCTCCGGACGAGAACATAGTCCAGCAGCTCCCAGCGCCGGAACCGAAGGTGCATCCACGTGGCCTTCTCCCGCATCGGAAGGCGGAAGAAGGTGTTGGTCAGCAGGAGACGGTGTTCCGCATACGTGCGCAGAAGAACGAGGCCGTTATATTTACAGCTACCGAGACTGTAGGGACCCAGCACTCCATCCCAGGCAGCGTGGTCCGTCCCGACGCGGGCGTTGAAGTCACCAAGTACAATTAACTTGTCCTCTTTCGGCACAGTCGCCAGCAGGGCATGCAGGTCCTTGTAGAATTTGTCCTTCGCCGCATCAGAGCTCGTCATTGGGGGAGCGCAAGCGCTGATGATGGTGGCGAACTTTTCTCCCCGAAGAGGCAGGCGGAGGCTCATCAGGTGATCATTGATACCTTGTGGCAGACAGGGCAGATGTCCCATGATGTCGTTCCGGATGGCAAAGGCAACACCAGCGTCGCGTCGCTCTGCCTTTGGCCGGTCGCTTCAGAAGAAGGTATAGCCGGCACCCACCTTCTTTCAGCTGACCCTGCTCAGAGAATCGGGTCTCGTTGAGAGCAGCAATGTCCACCTTGTAGCGCGCCAGTTCCCGAGCGACAAGCGCCGTCCTCCGTTCTGGCCGGTTGCTCCGAGGATTGTCCAAAAGGGAACGAATATTTCAGGCTGCTAGTGTGACTGGACTCACCCGAACAGCTTGGAGGGTATGACGAGGGGGTTCAGGACGGGGGTATTGTTGTTTGTTTGAGTTTTATGACCGCGTATTTGGCGATCTGCGAGCCGCGGCTGGCTGCAGAGGACGTGATAACCAGCATTTGTTTAAGGCACCTTTTCTATCCCCTTCCTCCGCGAGGAGGCAAGCAGTTCTGTCCCTAAATAGGGCTGCTCGGACATCCCAGACGGCTGCCGAACTCCACTATCTTTCACGGTTTTGTTTTAGTGGGAGATCGACCTGAGTTACCCTGGGCCGCCTACGGGGTTGCTTTCGCCCCCACCGTAGGACTTTTTGAGATGGGGGAGGTGGGAAGTTCGGGAGTCAGATATACCGGCTGTGAAGGCACACACAACACCGGAGACCCTCACCTGGTTTAGACCACCGGTCGCGACGGTTGCCCGGGGTGTGGCCGCTGGAAGACCCAACTTCGCGGAGCCACAGGTGAGAGTTGGGTACCAGTTAGAGGCCAGCACAGGAGCATTCACCACGTGTACGAGACAAATGGAGCGACCAAATGCTATCTGTGTGGTGCTACCCCTAACTAGTACCCCTACACTCCGGGCGAACTATAATAGCCCTTCGTTTGCAATTGCTGACCCTCCTTTATATTTTCATCCTACCTCAGGATTGAGCTACCCAGCTTCTCTATATCCTTCACGAAGTAGTTATTTTCTCCTAGAGATTTCTCTGAAAGGTGCGGTTCCTTGAACCTTCTCCTCACTTTCAAGTTTAGGGATTTTTCACTTATTCGTTCTGAGCTCACCATTTTTTTAACTTCCAATTGGGAATTCATGGATATTCTTATCAAAAGTATTTTACTCTGATCGAAAAATTTCCAGTGGACGAATAAGTCTGCCTATGTAATATAACACAATTCCTACGTTCTGGTCGCTCACACAGAGCGGTGCTCTCTACATTATCACCATGTTAACCATTTAATTCGATGTTAAATTTTTTAGATAGATTGGGGAGTTAAAATACAATTATTATTAGCATTTTTTATATCCGCATTATTATTAAGCTTATCAAGTTAGCTTTGCAAACTAGTCCATCGTTTTACATATTCCCTTAATCTGCTAGAGTGGGTTTTAACCTCTGAAATACGCAGCCTTATTGGCGTCGATCGTGGTGCGGAAATAGAAGGACGTCGGATTTCATCGTCATTGTCCTCAACCGGTTATGGTGCTGTCGTTTTGCGCAACAAGAGTGGTGGGTTTGGTGAGAACCTGTAGTTACCCTCACTGCATTCAAAGGGGTCCTGTGAAATTGCAGTACAACTTCAATGTTTGAGAAGACAAGGCAGGCCTTGGTTACCAGCAGATCGTGATTTTTACGCCTTGTGATGATGACGATGACGTGTCCAGAGGTCACCTGGCTTGCGAGGGGGCATGTTAGCATAATATGTTTTATGAAGGCCTGTAGGTGTAGGAGAATATTGCTGGCAAAGTTCCCTATCTAAAAAAGACACAGGATCTTCGTTGCCACGAGCATCGACGGTCGTTAGCAGGTCATGCCGGACTTCATATAATTTTTCCTTCATCTTCTGAGGTCCGTAAGCTGAAGTAAGTGCACAAACAGCGACAACAGTGAAGCGCGGCATCGGATTCACAGTCGTCCAAACCCAGTTATTTGTGTGTGATTTCGCGTCATTTGGTTTGATTTTATGATTGTTTATACGAGCACAAAGGCGAGTTGCAGAAAGTAGTTGAGATGAAATCGATGCGAAGCCCAGAACAAGGACTTCATTCGCCTGTGTCGGATGCACACTCGAACACATTATCAGAGAAGGCATTGAATACAGGTCTGTTAGAGATCTTTGTCCAGGTTCAGATCGTTTGATCACCGATTCAGGTAAATTCAATGCTAAAGTCACTTGGTTGATCCAAGTCTGCTTTGTTTTATTTAGTACTCATGTGTGTCCTGTTACTTTATCTTACGATCAAGTTACAAAAGGCATTCAAGAATGAATCTTGGAACGATGTGAAAAAGGAGCGAATAATGAAAAATAAATTCTTTAAATGTTGAGCGAAAAAGAACAGTGTGAACGTGATTTTTTAGGGAGAAAAATGTTTGCTCTTGCAATGGAAATAGGCGTGTGGAGTGGGATTGCCCTGTGAGTCAGTTTCTATGTGTTCGAAACATTCATAGTCAAGGGAGGATTCCTTATGTGGATGCGGCTACTTATACAGCCCGTTCGCCGCATGTGCGTTAATGCGTACGATTGAATGACAGCAAAACAATCTACCATGGTCCCAAGTCGACTAAGTGCCTAAGCAAAGACGAGCTATTAAAAGACATAAGGAGCATCGAAGCGCAAGCAGATCCGATCTTCACATTTATTTGCTGACCGAACACAACATCAAAAATTTAGCAAAGCTGCGGAAGTCCTGTGATCGTGAACTGATCGCCTAAGGTCGAAGTAGGATGGTTATATCAGCAAACCATTTGATTGCTTTTAAAATTTTTTATAGATCCAACGGAGATGCGGTTTCACATTATGGCCCAATGATAGAACTGGTCAGGTGAGCGCGAAATTGCAGTGGCACAATAGCAAACCGACTAGGACACCACCTTATAATGCGGGAACAGATGGTGTCCCTGATGACCTTCTAAATATGGATACAAATGAGATTTTGTCGTCCCTTTTACGTAAGCTCGCTGTTGAAAATGAAACCTTTTCCAGTTTGTGAAAGGAATCCAACATTCTTTCTATTCTGCAACACGGCTTATCTACGTCATTTAACCACTTTTGACCAAAAAACACGCTTCCCGCACTTTTAAAGATCTTGGAGATCTTAATCAACGATGTAGAACTACCCTTTTTATCCTTCGAATGTTTGAATTCAGTGATATTAGAACCTGCCTTCATAAGATGTACAGTAGATCTGGCCTGGAATATATCTCATACCTCCTTATCTATCTGTGCATTAATAGACGGAAGAAAATAGAATAGATCAAATATTTTTTTACTAAATGCGTTTTTACCTCGGAACATTGTTATTTGACGTACCAAAATTTTGTGGGCTAACAAGCGTTGATCCTTTGTGGTTTCGCAACCTACAGGAAGGACTTTTTTAATGTATAAATCGTTAACTAGTCGTACATTTAACCCCCCCCCCCATTTACTACACTGAAGCTGCCTAGCCACTCTCGCTCCAATGTCTATTCCTTCACTTGGCACGCACATGTAAGTATTGTCAGTTATTTTCGGTAAATGCAGTTGTACTGTGGAGTAAGCCATCCAGGAATATAAAACTTTGCTAAATGTGTCCTTTTTTTAAGAGAACTATAACTGGTTGTATACGTTTGGAGCATTTTCCACGAGTTTTTTGAGGTGACTTTGTTTGGAGTGTGATGGAGTTCGCGGCCTCTGAACATGGCGTCAGGTCTTATCTTGAGGGAAAATTTGTTGACTTTGCAGGCCGCAGCCGGTGAATTTTTCAGCCGAAAGCGAGCAACCGTTCGCCGATTTACCCTGTACTAGAGCAGAACGTCAGTTTCATTCAAAAGAAAGGAGACTGAAAACATACACTGCTACTGTGCAATCCCTACCTCGTTGAAAGTTGATATCATTCCACAGGCTGCAGATATTCCTCCTAAATAATCCTAATTACTGACCGAAATTTATAACATTATTCCATACCAGGAGTTTGTTCACTTTAAGCTCAATGCGCCCTTACGAATTCAGATGAGCAGAATATTTTCTCTGCTAGTGCGATCAATGGATAGTCTTGCTGATGCTTTAGCTCTGCCTTTTGGGGTGCAGGAAGATTAAATGCATGAATGAAAAGAAACCTAAATAAATCGGAGGGAAGAAATATTATAGCTTGCCATTATGTTTCTAATACTCCGTTTCGGGGGCCAAACATAGGAATAGGGTAGTAAATTCTTATGGCATCTCGTATGGGTCCATGCTATATTTTACGATACTTCAGAGAATTCAGCAGCATAGTTTATCAATGTTTAGTTTTACACTTTTTTGAAGCGTACTTCTTATGATAAAGATTATCCACTTTATGTTTAAACTTGCAAATATTCATCGCTTCTCCTTAGGTGGACTCATATTTAGAACGTATTATTTCGTTTGAAAGGTGGCCTTAAGTTCCCGGTTAAATCAAGTTGTCCGATTGCATGTTTAAGTGAGAATTTATTCATAAATTATTTTCCTAAAATCACATAAATGTATCGTGTTTTCGTTAGCGGTTTGGCGAGACATCGTGGTCCATGATGTCACTGAAACATTAATTTGCATGGTAGAGGGTCTAGTTTCCATGTAGTTGTATCACACTGCTAATACATTGCCTCTCCAAAAGCATGGTATATTTTAAAATAACGCACTTCAGTATGACATTAAACTTCAGAAATGATTGGTCGCGCATGTCTAGGCGCATCTCGTCCCCCGAATAAAAATAAAGACAATTTGACCGCTGTCTGAAATAAACCAGAATGCTCATGATGTTGTCGAATTGAGTAACTTATCTTTTATTATTTCCTACAAATGGCAGTAAAGTTTGGTTAAGGTCTCCCGCGCAAGCCAGGTTGGAATGTGAAATTTATCGGAAAAAGTTCCCAACATTCAACACCTCTGGGTTCACGCGTGTATTTGTTGGTGCCATCAAGAGAGGGATTATGGAATTTACAATATTATTTCAAGGGCGGTGTAAAACTGCCCATGCGTTTCGATGGAATAAACTATCTGAAATAAATAATACTTTAATGAGGGAATAAGGCTTTCGCCCTTGAGCATCCTATTCACATCCAAAAGTGGTAATATAACAAGCTTTTACAACTTTAAATCGGAGAAACGTAAATAGGAGTTCTTCGGTATGTTTGAGCCAGGCGCAAACTGCCACCACTACCACAATCTTGATTAAACGCACAGTAATTTCTCAAAAAATGAGTATCTAGATTGCATTTAAATCTTTCGATATTTTCTGAATAGAGCAGGTCGTTAGGTAGTCCGTTCCATGCTTCAACAACCCTCTACGGGAAGGTGTTCCATCGGTTGTCCGTATGGACCAACTTCCTCTACAATTTAAGTGAATGGCCCCGCAGATGGTCCGTCCCAACCAATTCGAAGGAATCATCAACCTCTATGACGCACTTACGGCCTCAGAAAATCGAATTTGTTTGAATTAGGTTACGGCATAGTTGTCTGTAGTTGAGACAAAACAAGTCAAGGTCAGCCAGTCTGCCTCCGTAAGGCAGATGATCAAGATTCGTAGCTCTCACCTGCATTCGATTCAGCTGCACAAAATTCTTCGTAAACAACAGATGCCACGCCTGGGCGGCCGACGCCAAGTGAGACTGGACGAATGTTTAGTAGGTTTTTCCGAACAGTTCCTTATCAATCTGCACAAATACCCATCTCAGTACAAATAACACCTTTGTCGCGCATTAAGTCACCGTGAAGATGGTTTAATGGAGCAAGTTATTAGATGACCGAGGTGCTTCTATTCCTCAACATTTAGAGGGGCTTGCCCATCGAAAAGGTATTGGAAGGAATCATCTTCCTCACTGGTTCTTCTGGTACAAAGTCTAAGTACTACACAGTTATTGGAATTGGAATTTAAAACCCAGCTGGCAGACCAGCTGATAAGTCGGTTCAGACACCTATGAATTGCTTGCCTCTCGACGTCAGATCAAATGGATTAACACAGTTCAACATCGTCAGCAAACATGACATCGCTGCAACCCAGGTCTTTGACACAGTCGTTGTTGAAGGCTAAGACTGAGCCTTCTGGACACATCTTAGAAGGGGATAGGGGCTGAATTATAGGTATCTTTGCACATGGTCTGCGGTCTCTCTGTGAGAAAATCAGCGATCCATGTACGCAGCTTTCCTTTTATTCAAATTAAAGATAACTTATAGAATAGGCATTCGTATAGGACGCAAATCTGTCACCAAGAAGGAAAAAGTTAATGGACGACCGACTTCAAGGGATGCCTTAAAAAAATCGAACCAGGGGCTTTGACCATTGCCTCGTCCACCACATGAAATACTGTGATGCACACACCAAGCACAACCAGTGGTATTGATTCCCCGACCGGAACGGTTACCTGCGATGGAAAATCGTTGAAGCCGTGGAATTCGCGGACAGCAAAAAACCGGAACAAAGCCCACATATAGCCAAACAGCATCCGCTCCATCATCACCAGTGCGCAGCGTGGAATCTTCCCACCAGATAGTAGACGACAGCGTCGAAGGTACAAAAAATGCCACTGACAGAAAAAAAGGCATCATAATACAGGGACTTCATTTACCAACAGCTACAACTCCCGTAGACCGATATTCCGACGATATTTAAATACGTCGATTGAACTGGCAAAGCCTTCTGCCATGGAAAATGGCCCGAAAGCCAATCTGAATCAACATGTCTTAGGCCTTTAAAAGTTTTCTTGACCAGTAGCCAGGAAGCCAGGATCATTTTTTCTAGGCGCTTATAGTTAACAAACTCAAACCCTGGAGTTTTTTTTCAAGAGGACTTCTCACCTGTGGAACGGAAAATACGTCATCAACTTGTCACCGAACTGAGACAGTGGCTCAGCAAAGAGGACAAAAATTTGGTTATTTACAACAACCAAGTGATCTATCGTCCATTGTTTTCCCCCTGGAGAGGCCCGTTCCAGATGACCACGCAGTCGATCTAGTAAAGGGGGCTAGCGCCCGACCGTAAGCACTTCCTAGGCAAACCGAAAATTAACATTAATGTAAACCAATGCAGAGAGTATGTTATTGATGCTTGACAAGCTTAAAAGTAATGTCTGTGAACAATCTTCGGATATAATTTCCCTAACAGAACCGTGATTGTCCCAACACGCGAACGACCGGAAGGTAACTATGACTGACTACCAACTGTTTAGAAAAGATAGGAAAGGGCGTCAAGGAGGAGGCGTACTCACGTATGTGAAAAGTGAACTGACAGTTTTGGACAAAACGGAACAACTGATGTCTACTTCTGAGGTGATATGGCTATCCATAAAAGTACCAGATTCATCAAGTCTAGATGTCCTGACAGTCTACCGTCCACCGAGAAGAGACCCCATAGCCTATGTTTTTCTGCTAGATTAGATTGAAAAGATTGCTACACGGTTGGATATCCTGAGCATGTGTGGCTTTAATGCGCTTCACATCGACTGTAGCTCGGCCTGCGTACATAGCTCTAATCTAGCCTTTTATGGTTGCCTTCTAAGCACGACGCTAAAGCTAATTCTCACACAGTATGACACTTTTCGAACAAGGGTGCACGATGGACAACAAGCCAATTGTCTGGACCTCGTTATCATTAAGTCGCAGGATAGCATCGATGAAGTTTCATGTCTACCGACACTAGGTAAAAGTAACCACGTTGTACTTCGACGGGATTACTCGCTATTTTGTATACCAGGAAGATCCACAACAGTTAGGAGGAATATATGGCAAAGTGAGTTCGGTGGAATTAAGGCCGATTTCATGCGCACTCAGTGGGAACCTTTATTCTTTGAAAACACAGCCGAAAACTGGGGAACGTTCCGGGACGTACTGCACAGTCTCATTGAAAATCACTGTCCGATTTTGAGAGAGGTAACCCAACAGACTGCGATGGCTTAAGTTGGCCTAAAAAATAAAAGTTAACAAAAAACAGAGATTGTGGAAAAAATCGCTTACGGACGGAACTCCAGCATTTCTAAATATGTACAAAATGCAGAGAAATCGGGTTCAGAGCCTTATTGTTAGAACAAGCAGAATTTCGAAGTGGAACTGCTGAACCGGGCCACCGTAAACCCAAAACTTATTAAGGGTAACCTCAGGCAGAATACAGAGAACAAGGATCCAATACCCCCGTTGAGGACCACCGACGGCCTAGACGTTACTGAAGACAGCTGACCATCTTTCGGAATTTCCGGTCAATTTTCACAAAGGAAACGATATATGATTACCAAGTCGCAGTCCTTGAAGTGGATGCAATGGTCGAGACAGTTCAATTCACCAAAATTTTGTACTCAAGGAACTTTTGGGGTTAAATGAATCTAAGTCACTGAGTCCCGATGAATTACCTGCCAAGATCTTGAAAGAGTTCGCGAGAGAGTTGGCAAAACCACTCCCTACGCTTTTTCAAACATCCTTCGAGACCGGAGGTCTACCAGCCGATTGGAAATCCGCATGGATTACGCCGCTCTATAAGGGTGGAAGTCGGGTCTCCGCAAACAATTATCGACTGGTCCATCTTACTTCAATTTGCTGCGAAATCATGGAAAAATAATTAAGCAAAAACTAATGCAGTTCCCAGAACAAAACCATCTGCTATCCGAGGTCCAGCACGGTTTCCGTAGACGTAGATCCTGTGTCACAAATTTTCTCTACTGTTTAGAACGTTGGACTGAGGCGGTTGATAGAGGAAATACGGTGCACGCAGTCTATATTGACTTCAAAAAGGCTTTCGATAGCGTGCAGCACCACCGCTTTCTTTATAAACTCAACCACATAAGAGTAACAGGTAGTCTTCTGAAATGGATAGAAACATTCCTAATTGGCCACTCACCAAATGTCCATATCAGCGACAAACAGTTGGCCAAGGTTCAGGTTGAGAGTAGTATTGCCCAAGGCTCTGTTCTCGGTCCATTTTTGTTCATTATCTACATCAAAGGTTGTGCCAACAAACTGGACTGGGATAATGCCATGTTTCAGGATTTTGTAGGTTTGCGGATTAATTTTCAAGGACGATGATGTGTGCTTGTGCGATTGTTAAGCTTCCTGTCCTTCCACATACGACCACCCCACCACCCTGTCTATTTTCGCTGTCTCCTCAAAAAACTGGTATCCTCAGATCGAAATGTTGGTATCCAGGATATTATTTTTGAGCCATGCTTCCGTTATGGCAAGGACATCGGGGTTTTGGACTGAGATTATTTCCTTGCATTCCTTGCTTTTCGTAAGGTGACTTTGAAACTTAGTATACAAATATCCCAATGTTGACTGCGTTACCGCATTATGCAATCGTCTGCCTAGTGCTTGGATTGAATGCATAAATTATCTCTGATGATCAAGATTTACTGGTGTCCATCACACCTAATCTGTACAGGTTATAGGCTTTCTCCACAGACATGCACTCTGTTCATACATGATTTCCTCGTTCAGTAGTTTGAGATTACTCTCGCCAAGTTTGGATCTCCCAATGAGTTCTGCTTTGAGCAATCTTTATTACTACGCACCGTAAATGAAATATCCGACTGGAATTACACTGGGTGGTCGTCTTGGAGCAGTCTTGGTTGGTTTGACTCATCCATTGAATTTCTTACTCACCCATCCTGAAGGCCTTTAGAACTGTGACATTGTAGTCCCCTTAAGAGGGATTGAGATAATGTGGGGATAGTTGCATGTCTTCGTGTATCCTTAGATTGCAATGTTGGAAGTAGATTCAGTCATGCTGTTGACGTGCATTTGTTGTGATCCACTCGGGGGCCCTGCGTTGTTTCTTATTTGAAGAAATACTTTTATGATCATTCCGGTTAGCGTCCCCTCCTGCTTTTCAGGATGTTGTTCGGGATAGAGTTACTGCCTAGTTTGCTGCATAATATGGCTCTTTTTTCAGTTGCGACCTTCAACAGCACGACTTTTGATTGGCATGTGTTTATGCTTAGCCTGCTAATACTGACGCTCTGGTTTAATACATCTTTTGGAATGCCCTGAAACGTTTGTCCGATTTCTGAGATGACTGCACAATTCATCCTTTTTCCGTACTAGAAATTAGTTAACAATCACGCCGATCACCGTCGATGCAGCGTGATCTTTTGCATCTGTGATTAAGGGTTAGGGAAGCTGTGTATGCGTAGGTGCGTTTTTCCTCCTCAAATTCTATCGTCACTGAAGACTCCTTTTCCTATAAAAAGCGAGGAGGTAACTTCAACATCTCCATCTCCATCTTTTAGCCTCTGTATATCCTTTTGCAGTTTTAAATTTTTTGATGAATTTTAAAGTTTTTCGCACCCTCTTTGTCCTCGTTATTGACATACAACAGACTTATGAAACTCTTGGCCCATTTGTCAGGAGGCAATTTTAAAGAAGCAGTACTTCATATTACGATAATTGCTTATCCTATTACTTAAATTAAAAACAGTGAGCTCGGCCCTTGGCAATAGTGAAGTGATATCGTCACAGTTTACCACGCACTAGTGCTCGGGTTCAGCTATCGGCAGTGTCATGAATTTATAACACTTCCAGTAGGGTATATTTTGGACACCCATGAAAGATCGCAAAAACGATAAAAGTAGTTAAAGTTATGTGCCGAAGTATTAATCGAGGTCAACTGTATGAATAAATTGCGAAGAGACTCAGCCCGGCGTTAATTGGAAGAACGCTTAAAGCTGTTCAGAAAAATGTTTCAGAAGGATATCGGTTTTCCCAGCTGCTGTCTTGCTTTAAGCTTATGACAATGAGGAGAATGTTTAGTAGAATCCAAAGCTTAATAAGTCAAGTCCACCAGAATGTCCAGTTGTTTGAAATCTCGAAAGGAGTAAATTCTTCAGAAATCAAACATTTTAACTCAAATTCGAATGGAATTCCTGATTGCATAAAGAAAAAAAACAAACTAAGATAAATAGATAATGTGTATTTTATTACCACAAAGGACACCGTCCTTGCGGTTGTACGACTTTCTCAGAGATGAGAATTCAATTGAAGTGCAAGGATACGTTCCAACGTTAACAACCAATTGTAGAATGTCGCTTTCAGTTGTAATAGCTGAGAAACTAGATGTACCTGCTTGACTCGGCTCTGCTTTCGATAGGTTTCCGGTCTTCAAAGCCGTCGTTATACTAGTCGTCACCCTTTAGGGCCATATTCATCGCGCTTCTCAAATGCAATGTGAAATGAAAAATCCATAAGAACAAGAAGATCGTAAAGCTACGGAAAAAGGTTTAGTCACCGTAAATACTATTCCTTAAGTCAAAAGTGGTACGGTAATTCAACAATGCGAGACTTCCATTTCAAATAGTTTAAGGAGAGTATAGTGACCGGAAAATCCTGGTGAGTAATATCACGGACGCCCAAGTCACTTGCAATCCAAAGATTTAGGGAGGGTTAAGCTGAACGCAACCACCGGGGAGGGTAATTCCGCATCTTCCCAGTCTTGGACTGAAATTGAGAGAAAGAAAGAGGTGACGTACAAGCGCACGCCAATTAAGAATTATGAATTTTTCTTATATTATTGTATTCATTTAAACTAAAAGGAAGTTTTCCTTCAAAGCCATTTGCCCCACAGCGATTTACCTAAAAAATTGTATTCCAAAACTGCGCAACGACACAAGTGATAAAGTAGTTGTCTACATGACTATTAAGGCTTTAATACTCAGGGTAAAAGAGATTTGTGTTCAAAATGCAAATGTGCAATTGAGATAAAGTTCTTTATTTTTTGATTTTTTTTTCAACAAACGGCGATGCTCACTTTTTCTCAGGGGCAAGAGTTCGTTAATAATCAATTGAAAAAATACCTTACGGGGATCCTGTACGAAAGCTTCATAATTTATCTACTGTTATCCGTAACCCACCCTAAAATGCCATTAAAAATAAGACCACTCCTGTGGAATGGTTCCGAATGCGAACAAATTTCTGATATACAAAGTGGCAAGTGACTTAAAATAAAGCAGATTTAATTGCACCAGAAGTGAGCGGATACCATTTGTTTGGCAGCCACGCGGACAAGGTCACTGCAAATCCAGGATTGTTAGTGTCACGGAGGAGAAATGCGTAATGAACAAAATGCTTATCAGCTTAGTACTGTGTAGATATAGGCACCAGTATCTGATTAAGCTGCATGCCAACCGGAGTTAAGAGGTAGCTGCACTGGCAGCGTTTGCATCTCCAGTTAATAGACAATATTGATGATCCGAACTGGCCGCTCGTTTAGGCGATAAGTGAACACGTTGTAAAAGGAAATAGAGAAAATATTGAAAATTAAAAACTGTTAAGTAAGTAGATGTGTTAGATGACATGCGTAGGCAAACATACTTTTTGTATTTTATTAGGCTGAACCGTACGCGGATAAGGCAAAATATAAGTGGTGTTGTGCTGTGAACGTTTTTCTGCTTTGGCCGTCGTGCCATATGTCTTCGAGTTTGCATTTAGGGGTTCCTAGAGGCCTGCTTTGGAATTTAAGGTGTGTTAATGCTTGGAAATAATACTAAAATTGTTCGTCATTGAGGCCTTGAATTTATTTAACTAGCTGGTTCCATCCGAAGACCGTTTTTTCTTAACCCGCAGCATTTTGATTTTGTCTTAGGAGGCTTGAGTGCATTTAAACAGTAAGCTGATATAAAACATGAATCTCCGGATCAAATCCCATACCTTTAAGCAGATGGAAGTTGTGCTAAACAAGGTTCCTTTTGTTTGCTCGATTTTTAAACTCATTATTTGTAGCTGCCTGGTGAAAAGTGCATGCTTGTTGATCCAAATTTAATAAAGCCATTGGACAGGACTGTGTCAATGAAATTCCTAACGACACTCAGCGTCGCCAAGGTGTACAAAATCCAGAAACTTCCACCCGAAGCTTCGTTCAATCGGCTTGTTTATGTTATTCCGCCAAGCAAACACGCCATCGAAGTCATTTTCAACCATACCGATGTTGATAAACAAAATAACATCAAACGGACCCGACTTGTGGTTTTTGTACCTAAACAGGTTGGTTTGAAGTTCTGATCTATTATCAATGCGATTTTTTGCCCTGGATGTTAAGGGACACCAGACAGCTAGGTAGTTAATTAAACACTATCAGATAATTCTTCTGATACTAGTTAGTTGTCCTTTAGATTGGAGCTCAACCTCGATTTGGTGGAAAGCTCTAAGCGCTGGAACATGCGCGTCTTCCTGCCAGTCGTTAACCCGCTTATTTCCTCGTAATACCCCCGAGTACCAATCCTTCCTGTGTTCGTTCTGGTGCTTATTCTTGTGGAAATCAATGTAGTCGTACGATAAAAACACGAGATCATGCTTCCATTTTTATTGAAGTGACCAACTGAATTTGCATGTACTAACTGGTCGGTCAAGACTGGAAAAAATATTAGCGTTAAAAATGGAATGTCAAGAAAATATTATACTTTACCACTAACTCAGATTGATAAGAAACCTTTCATTAGGTTGGCTGCATTTAATTATTCTGTAGCATGTTGTTGTCTGCTGATTAACGATTCTTTGTAAAAAAGCTTAAAAGTACGTTACCTGGTTGATACCGTCGTGTTTCACCATGAGCGCCTTGTCTTGGCATTGTCATAGCTGGAGATTGCCATTTTCTCTGCTAAATTCGCCGCCAACCACAACTAGTGAGTATAGACTGTCCGCGTTCAGACATATATTGTATGCAAATCGTAGGCCTGGTCAAGCTGTGTGCCAGGTACACCTACGTTCGACGACAACTTAACTATTTGCAACTGTGGTTGTGAACTATTTTGACGGAGTCGGTTATAATCAGTCGTGTCGGCAATTATGCAGTCGCAGTCGGTAAACGAAGCACCTAAATTGACCAGGTTTTATGTTCTAACCGTCTATGGTGCACGTTCAAATACCCACTTCCATCAGCGCTTTTTGCAAGCTTGTCCCATATGTGACAATCAAGTAGCGTAGTTTGAGCTAATCAACCGACCTCTTCCAAATTACCGCTTGAATAAAACGGCCTTCTTCTTTACACGCGTTCGCTTGAGGTGTCGCTAGGCAGGATGATTAATCTTACTTAGTGTGTATTTTGATAATCTTATTTGGTTGTGTCTACTTCCAGCCTCTCGCCTCCTCTGCTTTGAAGATCTTGCCATTGTAAATTTTAGCTTGAGCACCTACTCGAAAATCATGTTTCATACAAAGTTAATGGCGGTCAATTTTTTACCAGTTTTTCTTAAGCAAACGGATACGGGTTGCCTATTTTTTATTCTTCAAAGCCTCTAAGCCTCTCGGCTTAGTCTTATCATGGTTATTTATAAATCTTCTGTTTTTGGCGACTCTCAGACGGTGGCGATGCAGTATTTACTGGAATCGCGAGGAATTCTTGGTGGTGACTTACAGACCACTAGTCTCTCCTTTGGGTGGATTCCACTTGAAAGTGACCTCTTCTCACTTAATCTTCCCGAACTGTACACAGAGTACTTCCTACATGGTGACACATCGTGGCCCCATCACTTCGGTCAAATGTTGGGTCAGCTGCTACAGGAGGCTCTTGGACCGAGCGAATCCATAGAAGACGTTAATGTGAGCCTATAATTTCAACACGTATGATTGTATCATGTACCTATTAAGCCCACTAATATGTCTTACCTTAGTATTTTTGATGCCAATGTCAAAGCTGAGTGACGGACGAAGTGCTATCCGAGGTAGTTATGCAAAATCTCACTTTCCAATCAAACAGTTTTTTAAGTTTTAAAGCTTGGGCCTTGGAATGTAGTAGTTCTGCAGAAGTAAATGGACTAGCCGGAAGGTCTCGTTACTTTGACAAAAAGATACTCAATTTTTAGGATGTTTTATAGTCCGCGGGAACTGTGGACGTTAACCAGATTGCCTCCCGTTACATAATTTTGTCTCTTATTACTTGTTCTTAGTAAACTGTTATGCTCTTCAGAAGCAGTCACAGACACACCCAACAATATCGTGCCGAGGATTCCACTACTGTTTCAACTCATCTAGAACTGTTTCCAGTCACTTTTAGCATTAACTCGTAGACTGAAGGTGCTTGGAGACATAGTTAACGGAAAAAAAGATGCAAGTGGATGCATGCCCTTCACAGTACCTCCTAAGTGGTGTTGGACGTCACGCAAAGATAAACTCGCTGAAAATACGAATCACCCGATTAGCAGAGCTCGAGCTGCTTATCTTTGAAATTACTCAGCCTTTGCACATGACTGCAATAAAAATGGACGTGAAACTGTTCAAACCTTGAGCAGTCGTCCGGTAATAGTGATATAAAAGGGAGTTTCGTTGGATTTTGAGGATGAATCAGTATGACCACTCGTCTGTCGTTAAGGCCATTGATGTCCAAAGTTTGGTGACGGCGTCACTACCAACTGCATCGCTCTGGTGGTAAAATCACTTTACTCCCTTTCTCGACCCAACGTGCTCAGTCCTCTAAGTTGTCACCTAATTTGAATATACTTTGGGTTACAACAAAAGCTTCGACTGACTCGTCTTATACTCTAAAATGATTGCTATTGTAGGGAAACAGGAAACCGACACAACGTCTGATGAGCGCTGCATTTCCAAATTAGGCGAACTGGAGCCGCATGAAGAATGCACTGACATTGCGTCCTTAAAAGTAGCAGGTCATTATGTGAAACCTACCTTCGTATCAATTTTCTTGATTTCCATGCTAATTTCTTCTCAGTTGTCCTCCCGATTCGCTTATATTTTTTCACAATATGCGAAAAAAGATGAATCATTTTGCATTTTTCGGCATGCCATTTATCGCCTTTCCGAACTTTAAAATAAGGTGACAGGTATCAGGACCCATACTTGTCAAGTACGCTTCCGGTTTCTTTCAAGTAGCCAAGCCTACTTTTACCGAAAAGCGACCATAGCGCGAACGCTTTGAGGATTGTCAATCCCGTTACTTTCGGTGCAAGCCACAGAAAGCTGTAGTCTTTACATCGAATTTCAGCTGTACTTACAAATTGAGCTTGCCGAAGTTGCATTTTAATTGAGCTTCAGACGTTTAATACGAATTTTGGATCTCCTTTCCTCAGCCTAGTTCTGGATTGGTTTCCAGCACGCAAAGTAAGTAAAACTTGTCTAATGTTTCGTATTCACCATGTTACGGTAAAATTTTCAAACTGACGCATTCTTCACCGTTTAGTCAGTTTTCAAAATTGTGCATCCGCCAACACTGCCGCTGCTAATCTGTTGCTCGCAAGACGCAAATTTGCTTATTGCACAGCTAGCCTTTGGTTAAGGTCATTTCAACATGCTTATCGTACCGAGGCATCGTGTAACTAAGAGAAACCCAGTCTTTCGACATGTCTTCTATTCCCCGTATTGACTTTGCGTGCAGGCTTTTACATTAACACGAGAAGAGGTCGGAATGTCCCCTAATATAAGTTCGTTAAAGAAAAAATAATCACATTGGGATTCGCCTCTGGTCATTGTATACAGTAGCCCCTTGCAGTTACTGGACGGATTCTACTTTCTGTGGTGGAACGTTTTTGTGAAACTCACGAGTCGGCATGTGAAAAATAAAAAACAAAGCTGAAAGTTTAGGTTTCACTTAAATTAACCTTTTTATATAGATTTTATGAATTTGTCGTTGTCTGGACGTCTTCGATAGGCGGCACACTTACTTCAGCATCATCCAAACTAGCTTATGATTGCTACCCAAGCGAAGTCTGCTGTTCTATCAGGAGTACAGTTAAGCCAGATGCTCCACTTACACAGTAGGCTATCTGAATGTGAAATCAAACGATATTTTGATTATTTTGTAATCGACCCTGGCTGGCAATGACAACGAGATCGCGTAAAAACACAAGGATACTCGTCAAAAGCGAACCTCTCTCTTACTTTTGGCCTGCCTGCCAACTCCTCAGATCTCGACCGCGTGTCTTTTGTATATTTTGGGGCACGGCTAACAGCATGGGTTCGACTGAGTCATAACGAATACCATAAAAAATTGCATGAACATGTCGTATGGATACTTTTTTTCTGATGTTTGTTGCTTTCATTAGGCGGCTCATTGATAAGTTGAAAATCTTTGGAACGCTTCCCTGTTCGGTTCTCCTTCTTTGGCAGCAAGGTGTGAAAAGGAAAGTCCCCTAGACTCTGGAGCATTTTCGGGCTTTACCGTCGTTTAGCTTTTCGGAATATTCATTGGCCTATTTTTCCGGCTTGCTGGACGTTCTGACTAGATTTTTTTAAAAATTAACCTGCTTCAGGTCCACGCTTTAGGGAGTGCTGCGCAGGTTACTGCAGCTGGCCTAAAGTCCTTCCTCCTGAATTCCAACAAGACACCTACGCCCCGACAGCCAAAAGACGGTGGTAGAACACGCGTGGTGCAGAAGCCGCTGGTCCTCCTTTTCAGTCGCAGTGAGTCCTTTGTGCGTCATTATTCTTCACAAGCTAAAGTTCAGCAGTATACTATACTTGATTCAAATATTTTCCCTGTCGCACTTTTCTAGATCTTGACTACTTCACACCGTTCATGGTACCAATGACCTTTGAGGCCCTGATTCATGAGGTTCTCGGAGTCGATAATGGCAAGTTTCTAGAATTAAAAATAATGTCTCACTTATGCATCACCCATCCCTCCCTCATTCCTATCATTTCCTTGGTCGCACGTTCTCCAGTTCTTTGCGCTACTTACGATGATGGCGTCAACCACGAGGGGTGTCTGGTTTGGCTGAATTCTAGAGACTAGGTCACGCGTTTCCTACTCTGCGCGAGCTTTTCTTTATACTTTCGTCATTCTAATAATGCTCCACAAAGATGCGCGCGTCTGTTTGGGGGCTGCGATGGGAATACCGATGGTGCCTTCCACCGGAAGTCAGCATTCATCGCCCGGCGTTTGGCTCTTGAGTAAGAGCCTTACTCCGAACAACCATTTCCTGCGGTAACTAACGTAAGTAGGGTGAAGCTTTTGATACCTAGTATATGGTATGTCAGTCCACACGTAGATAACGAAAAGACAGAATACAAAGGGAGAAGTAAGAGAATGTGTATGCCAGAGGAGACTACTGGAATTTCTTTTTCGGGGTGCAGGGGTTGCAATTATTTAACGTCACATACTGCCTTTGAGTACTATGTCCTACATTATTTCAAGCCAAAGTTTTATCATTTTGACCCCACCCTCTGTGTCTAAGCATCACTGGGCGTGATTGCGAACGTGACATTCAATCCTGCTTATATATCTGTCACGTTTCCGTTCTGACCTGCGCCCCTCCACTTACCGCTCATTTTTTGTCCACGCAGCATTCGTGCAGTTTCATAACAACCGAATACTATTAAATTTGCCTCCTACTTAGTTTAAGTCCACGGTATCTGGTGGCTCCTTTGCCTCCGACCCTCCATCTTGGTGTTGTTGCTGATGCCTTTCATGGTAGATCAGAACTGCTTGGTAGTTAGAAAGGAGCTCCAAACGGAAAACTCACCAAGGACTGGGCAACCACCTAAGTTCTCACCAAAATCGCTTTGTAAATCCTGCACAAAATCATTTTAATTTTAGCCTATAGCCTCTAATCATCCTCCCCTTCCTTGAATTTGCAGGTGTCGTCTGCTTGCCCAACGTTCGCAAGGAGGACTGTGTGCCTCAGAAAATCTTCCTCAACAGTGCTTCCTTGCCCAACTTTAAGGTACACCCCTCTGCATTTATGGCGAGATCCCTTGTCTAATATCACAGTGTCGTGTCAAATGTTAAGCATTAAGTCAATTTTCCGTACTCTTCGCCAGATGGTAATCCACGTACCGATACACATGAAAAGAGGAGTCTGAGGAAGTGTTTGAAAGGGGGGATATTTACTTACTGAAACAAGCATTTTATTCACTTGATTTTATGTAGGCATCAGAGACACAGAATAAAAGCAGCTGGTGCACATGTTCTCAGTAGTTTTGCCACCACATGCCTGTTACAATTAGTGACCATGTCAGTCTTACGACGGCTGGAGTCAGTGGTCATCCAGCACCGCAGTCCTGCATTTTCGGTCCAGTTTGGGAATGATACCTCAGTCGCCCTCGCACGAGATCGGGTGTTGTCATTAAAAGAACATCCCAAAGCTGTCTTCTGGAACATGCAATTTACGGGGGAGGGTGAGAAAACAGTCAAAGTGCCATCCTGAGCGTCCTGATGTATTGCGAGGATTGCGATGACCTAAAAATCACTGTCCAGGAAAGTGAAAACTACGGCTCAACGGTTCATTTTAGACAGCAGCAAGTAAGTTGCAGAAGACCGTTCTGTCATCACGTAGAGACGTTTGGAGGGACGCTCGAAGACACTGTTGCTGAATAATAATATCTTTGACAGGTACTTTGAGTGAATGACGATTCGCGCAGCGCCTTCAACCGGTGCAACCGAATATGAGTTGAAAGACCAAACCTCCACTAGACTCTCATATTGGTGAAGGCCGTCTCAGAATCCTTCAGGTATTTTCTCACATTACTTGAAGTTGCGGTCGCCTCCGGACCAGGAGTAACCATCAGGCGCGAAGGAATAAGGCTGAAAGACCGGCTGCCACGGCAGAAAATCCTGAAAGTCCTTTACGAGATCTGGTTCATTTCGGGACAACCCAAATACGTCTGAAAAAGTGGAGGATTACTTTTGATGTGGATGGCCGAAGGTGAATCACTAGCAGATGAGAATGAAGTCAAGCTCTTAAGTCACAACTGTCTTCATCCGTCATGGTTTCGAGTTCGGCCGGACCGAAATTACTGTGAGAGGTGACAACTGCGTGAATCGTGAGTTGTTAGAATCATGATTCTCCTGCCTGCACCACTTGTGCTTCCTCCACATTTTACCCTTTATTTCTCCGATTTCGGCCTCAAAAGCAGGGTCTGAAACCTCGAACGAACACAGCCATTTGGCAGCCATGAGATTTTGCATGCCTTACTGATCAGTTTCTTCCATTGCTTCCGTCTTTCGCTGTTGTTTAAATGCCTTCCAAACGGGGTCATGAAATATTGTGTAATTATGTTACGTTTCCCTCGTCTGCGCACTCTCTCGCACCGGCCGTTTTTTGTTCCGTCCCAAAATTTCCTTTCTGTACCCACCACCGCTACTGGCGTTGTCTGATTTTCCTTGTAGGAAGTCCGTGATACCCACATCTCGACTGTGCACAGCTGGCTGCGAGCCCGTAAAGCGCAATTGGATGACTCTCGGACGGGTGTCAGCTTCAGCCTCACAGCCATGGGCAGTAACTTTGGTGAAGTACCCGGTGCCTCAGCTGGACATGGTAGAGGCTCCCAGGTTCCCGGGGCACCTACCACCTCCAGCCTGTCTGATCTCCATTCTCAGTTGAAACCGGTTCTGGCGTTGAGAAGGGATCTCACCACACTCTTTATATGCCTGGAGGAGGTAAGTGCGCAGATCTTCTCGAATTTACACCCCGAGACTTAGGGTATTTTTAAGTGCATCTGCCTAGTGCAGTAGAACCGATAATTTTTTATTCGAACCCCTCTTTTAGTATGGAAATTTGCTCGCGCCATCACCCAGTTTTCTGTGGATAATGCAAGCCTTCAAAAGCAGCCAATCAACTCCTGGCAGGTTTTGTTTTTAACACAGAGAACTGCTACATTATTTTACACTTGCTGGGCAGGCAGAATGTAAAACATATTACTTACATTAGTGGGGTGCTCACCGATCGATTTAAGGCACACACTCGACCCGTTGTGACTTGGGGTACAATCTTGAGCCCTGCCAGCAATCACTTATCAGCTAGTACATTATGGACTGTACGAATTTACCAAAAAATACAAGGGAACTTGAATAGCCATCTCTGGCTTATTAGCCGTCATCAGCCAGCCATACCCAACCCCGCATGTTGCAACACCTAAGGCTTGAACCTGCGACCTGCTGGTAAATGGGCGCTCGCCTAGGGTTGGGTATAGCTGGCTGAGGATGACTATTAGGCCAGAAACGGGCATTCCGGTCGCCCTTGTCTCTGTCGGTAAAGTCGTACCGCCTATAAACATATTGGTACATAAAACTTCCAAAGAATAAAAAAAATACCATGTGGTAATATCTATCGTTTATTTAACACAATGAAAACTGGCGTATATCTTTCATAATATGAAACATCCAACCAAAAAAAAGATAAATGACCAAAATGATCTTAATGTATGTTTTCTGCTCCTGCGAACTCTTCAAAAAAGTATCCCAACTGAATGTCGCCTTTAGATCCTTCTCTCATACCTGTTGCTGGTTCGTGCCATGCCGGTTGTGAATCACCGTTTTAGGACATCTGTTATCCTTGCGAGTATTTACTTTCGACTGGCGGACGCCCCTCCTACCTTAGCAACCGGCAGTCTAAGCGGCGTTATTTCTGAAAAAATCTCCGGCCAATCAGCGTCTAGAAGGTTGTTTCGGAATGCTTGATAATGTGTCAACCTAGCTATTGAACGCAATTGGTTACAGTAAACGTCATGGTGATAATGGACTGTGCCGGTGCTTAACTTCTGCAGCAGCGTCTAATACTGTATAATCAGTGAGGTGTGGCCGTCCTCCATGCTCGTCTAGGCACGAGCGCAAATCAACCATGATGGCTGCGCTCATAGATGTTTCTGGAATTTCACCTGCGACACAGCTGTCCGCTTCTGCTCTCGCGCCCAAATTCCGTGGCCGTTTCATAGTAGTTAGCTTCGAAGTAGCTCATGTTGTGGATGATCTAAATAGAATATGATTTAGGTATTACTTCCGGACGCATCACTCATTATTGCGTGGGATACCTTTAAATCACTCTGGACGTCGATCCGGAACACGAGAGCCGCAGAAAAAGAGGAGAGGGGAACAGATATGTCTAACTTTTTCATTTCAGTATCATTAAATTGACACGAAATTGTCACAGCTTCTAACAAGCCGTGGCCTGAAAGGTTGTAAACTTTGGAGTACTTGATCCTTGTGACTGAGAGTCGGGCTATAAGGGCTCCCTAGCGCCAGGGCGTAATGCCTCGTTTGATTTGGGGCGGGAGCACTGCCCATGTAGTACGCGTAGGTGAGAAAAAAAAATGTTTCATCAGTTGCAATGTCCAGTATCACCCCTCGGACAGCACATTTATATTAGGAAGAGTGGATGAAACCAATATTATGCAGGACTAACACTAATTTGCAGAATTCATACAGGCCCTGCAACTGCCATGGCCCAAATCGATCAAGCCGGTCACATCCGACCTGACACTTACCAGAAGACACTGACTAAATTGTCGTTCTCCTACCCCCCACTCTAGAAACAGCATGATTTTTTCTACTTGCCTACGTTTTTATTTATTGCCAAAGCAATATAAATATCCAGACCTGAAAAGAATTTATCGAAAGTCGATGTATATTCGCCAGATTGCCTTTTGAATATGTGTATTTTCAAGAGCAACTGCTAAGTCAGTATGCACCCTTTTTCCTCTTCTCTGTGGGTTATAGATAATTAAACACGATAAATTAGGCAACTAACTACTCCCTTGGGTGCCACGCTTCTCAAAGGTGTATCCTTTCATTTTTTCAGGTAATGCAGAAGATGACCAAGGAGGAGAGGGTGGAGGACCTGATAAGTGCTCAAGTGGCAATTCTTCAGTCCGGCAGTGGCGGTGCACTGGCTGTGCCCTCTGGTCGCGAGGTGATTGTATTTGGTCGCCAGCGTCCCAGTGACCTTGATGCTATGCCCCCCGAAGCGGGTACGGGAAGCTGTGCTGAGGATCCGACCTGTCAGCCTGTCCGTCTGGCTTTCGAGTGGCTATCCACAAAGTATGTAAAAATGGTAGCTGGGTGCTCATCGATCAGTTACGGGGCTTACTGGTCCCGTTTTGTTTTTTGGGGCACTATGTAGAGCCCCACAAGCATTCACATAGCGGCTATTACTATATGTGAGATTAGATTGCCGGCAAAGACGGCTGGCTGATGATGGTTAGTAATCTGGAAATGACCATTCCAGTCTCCTCTGTCGGGCAATCCCATTCTACAAATTATTTAGCTTGTCCTGCAGTATTGCGTGCCCGTTTTGGGCAGCCGCATTGTAAACTCGTACGCTATTACCACCTAAAATCAGCCATTCGCATGGTGTGTATTGTATTATTTATCCCCTTCACATCATTTTAGACAATGCTCTTTTAAGTGCCTGTAGCTTAGTTTGTGATTCTTAAACTGAGGACCTTGCACTGATTGTCTGAAACCGGATTGCGTTGGTTTATGACGTTCATTACTTGAGGTGCGCCGCGTCAGTGTCGGTGCGCCTGTCTCATCTGTTAAATGGAAGCCTCATACTAGGTAGGCCACAGCACCCTATTTCATCCCCAGTTTGCTGATAGGCTCGATTAGGTCACCGGTGTATGGCTTTAGAGGCAAAGAGTGAGGTCGATATGGAGGTACAGTTCCTCGTGGCAATTTAGCGCATTCCTCCTGAAACTCTGACTTGCTCGAAACCCAGAAGAAGACCTAATCGCTGGAAGAAGTTTATTGGCTTAAATTTTCCTATCCTAACTCGAACCTATCACCGGAGACCATCGCAGACAAGGATAGTGGAGGCGCAAGGACTGTCGTACGTAGTTGTCGTGCTACCACACACCTACTATAATAAGCGGCTCTCGCAATCGCAGCTGGGGGTCGTAATTGATGTACTACTGGCTTGTCAGTCAACGTACGAGTCGATAATCGTCGCGATTTCGTCATCAGTGTTGGATGTTGGCGTGATCCCTACTCTCCTTTTTTTCTATTGCTGAAAGCTGTCTGATGGTGCTAATAGTCTGGAATGGGGATGTAGCCACTTGAGGAGATAACTTGGAGCGCGGGACCGACTGTAATAGCCCCTTAGTGTGGCATTTAATGCATGGGTCTGCACATTACGCCAATCGCTGCGCCCAATCTTATTCCCGATAGTCCTTCCATTGTAAGCCACGACTACCACCAGTGTTCATAAATAGATTGAGTGGGTGACTAACGCGCTGCTTTGTTTATAATGGAGCCGATTCGCGTGGAACCTGACCTACTAGGCAGGAGTTACTTATATGTCCCCCTACCCTGTTAGGAAGAATCCGCAATATAGGTGGCCTTGCGCTGAATTCTCGGAAAATTAAGTTTAGGACTAAGGTAGACAGGGTTAAGATTAGGGTCACAGTTGAGGTTAGGTATGGTGTTAAGGTTTGAGCACGAGAATTTAGCGCGATACCAGCTGGGGGGAGTTTCTATTCCCATGTCCTGTACATGGGGTGGGGAGGGGAGCTGGCCATGGCGAGACAAAGTTGAGGCTACGGAATGTGAACAGGAGAAATGGTGGACTTTGGGGTAAACAGCCATCTATGTGCTTTCAAGAGTACTGGTTTTTCACTCTAAACGAGCTAGTCTTCTGTGAAGGTATATCTGATTTCTCACAAACAGGAGGTGCCTAATAGATGTTTTGAGGGCGGCCTTATATCGTCGGTTTTGTCCGCTTGACCAGCGAGTACCGATAGTGACGTCGCCTTTATCTTTTGAAGAATCCCTCATAAGCCCTTCTCGTGAAATGACCGTTCCAGCGTAGTTGGATCTGCTTCGGCGCAGCACGCTAGTTTTTTTTCCTGGACCCGAGTGTCTGGGGTCATTTTCTGCTACTTCATCCCCTGTATTCCTCCACGAATCTCATTCCCAGTCGACTTGAGTCGGGCAGGCCGCTGGCATATCGGAGAGGGACTGGCGAGTGTGGTCGGTCTACCTTAGATATGGCGTATATACTATATAGTCAAACGTGTTTTTATATTATCATGCCATACAAAGGGTGGTGGTTTGGTAGGTTACCAACCGAGAAGATAGTTTAGTCCTTCTTCGCGCAGAAAATCTGTGTGTAATGACCTTTGGCTAATATGACCTTAGTGAGGATCCTTTTTTGACGGAAAATTCGAGACCGCTCTTGGAAGTCTTGCTTATGTGTAATAAGGAAGCAGTACATGTGCGGCACCCTCAGAGGGCCTGCTTGGCTTTGTCAACCACTTCATGCACACCCGTCTTCTGTTGTCTTGACTCTGTCTTACCGTTTGAGTGTGGTGGCCTGGGACTAGAGAGTGATGTGCGTGTAGGGCAGGCTTGCTTCACTGTAAACAGATTTCCATGAACGTCCTCGCTGCCTCCTCCGGATAGTTGCGGTTCTTGCCGTTTGTCACGGAGGACTACTGAGTTACTATAACGCCGTCAAGGTATGAGATGTCTATTTCCAGGGAGACCAGCTCTTTTTGCTCACGATGATAAACTAATGAAATATCTTGAACGTTAAATTTGTCTTCTGCTTGCAGCCATGTTTAAGCCATAACCGCCCAAGTTTACTTAATTTACCATTCCTCACCTAACGCTAATTTTAAGTATCAACAACTTCTAGTCAAGGTAACAAGTTGACGGACGCAGTTCGCCTCCTGTGCCTCCTCTCACTAACTCACGATGGTCTTGGTGAGGAACTCTATGAAAAGGTGCATTTGGCCATCCAGCATACAGTGGGCTTTTCGGTACTCCCGCTGTTACACGCACTCCGGCGTCTGAAACTCTTTTCAACTCGTAAGGACTTCTCCACCCTACCTCAATCCAATAGCAAAGATAGTCAGCTCTCACTGACGCAGTCCAGCGCCGAAAAACTGGTTGCATCCGCAACTGGCCGATTAATTAACCGTTGGAAGTCAACTTACAAGTAAGTAAATTTGTATTTATCACTTCAAAAAACACGAAAGGTTACTCAGCAAAGGTTCCTAGCTTTGCATCGCTTTGAATTTTCTTCGAACATCGATGCGCTGTCAGGCAGAGCGTCGTTATCATTAAAACTGTTCTCAGGTAAATAAAATGTATACCAGTCCGTGGTTTTTTTGTATTTGCACAAACTCATTTTACCTGTTGCACTTCAGGCCATTGACTAACGGCGTATCCTGAGCTTATGAGGGACTGCCAAAGTTGCCTCGATCATCCCTGTGGTGGTGGCCTTTAAGTAGACAACCACATCTTCCGTAGAATGTGATTTTAATGTCTTACGCTGCCTATTTTTCCCAGTTCGGGTGAAGTTTATGTTTGTGCAATACTTAGGAGTATCGTTATTACGTAAAGAATCGATGATCTCTGTACCCTGTAAAGGATTCTTCAAACGTAACCACATTTATGGTAAAAACTCGGGCAATTCGCCGGAAGGTGCTCCTGTTTATTGACTAGCAATACATTTACCGCCACAATTTCGTTTACTGCCAGTTATAAATATTATCAATTCCCCACAAAGAGCACAGTGGTGACGGGGATTTGTTTGTAGTGAGATCGACTTGCACAGCATTTACACCACATTTTTTCACTCATCATGTTCCGATCGCAATGCAAAGTCGGGAACTTTCAGGGCCTCAGCCGCCAGCATGAAGCGCGAACCTGCGTTTGCACGTGCCGATCATATCACCTTTTACTGTCTGAACCATCAGATTACAGATCGGTGACACTTACCTAACCATTTCTAGCTTCGTTATCGTTCTAAATAAACCGGGGATTGGAAGATCTGAAATTCGATTGAAGTCTGTTAATTTAATGCGAACTGAGGTCTGACGATAGATCATTGCGGTAAGGATCTTTAGATTAAGAAATGCCAAAATGCGTATTTAGTTTTAGCAGCTTTCTATTTTTATTCATTTGATTGTTTGCTAGATTTAGCTCCCAAACCCTCCATCCGTTCATCGTGTTCTCTTTTGTTGATGCGCCACAGACCCGCCTCTCGTATTCCAGTTTTGCGTAGCATGTGTTCGCGCTCCTCAACATTTACCGTTACACGCCGGCGCTTTTGCATGTACACATATAAATTACAGCTTCACTTTGTACCACTGCCTCCCTTTTATGTCCTCGTTTCCAGTCGCCTACACCGTCTTCTTCGTCTGAGCCTGGGCAGTCAGGCCTGTCTGACGCCGGACAAACCCGCAGTTTCGCCTACCTACGTGTTCGGCGGTCAGCATGTCCCGCTAGTCGTCCGTTTTGCGGAATCTCTGTGGGCCTCAGGCCTCGGTAGTAAGCAGGGCAGTAGCGACTTTGGAGTCCCCACAAAAACAGTAAATCCTCTTCTTGCTGGTCCCGAATTGCTCACTCGGGATGATCTCGTGCAAGCCTTTTCTCTGCTGCCGATGGACAAGGAGTGTAAGTTTCCTCAGATTTATTGTTGCGATTTTGAGAAGCCGTCTGCTGAGATCCGAGGAAGTCAAGACTTCCAACGCGTCTTTTCCTGCGAGCTCAAATGCCAAAGCGCGCAAAGGAGACTTTGTACTTTTGACAGAATAGCATTAATGTCTTTGGTTGGGTGGTTAGCGTATTATCTTCTTCCACACAAATAAATCAAATAATCAAAACATGCTGTTTTGCGTTCTCTTTTTGTTTAGCTGCCAAAACCACTGGCACCATTTCTTTGGCCACGGAAGAGAGCACTACAGACTCTTCGTCCCAGTCAACCACTCAATGCGCCTCCCATGGTCAGTACGTACTAGTGGTTTTTGTAGGGGGCTGCACGTACGCCGAGGTAGCTGCTTTGCGTTTCGCTGCTCAGCGCCGCTGTTGGCGCCTGCTTATTGCCACGTCCCAGATGCTATCCTCCCGATCAATCATTCAGCAGATTGGTGAGGCTGTGTTGTGATACCTCCTCTCTCTCTCCCAACTGAACATTATGCGTTCCCCTCTATGGCTGTGGTGCCTTATTTCTAGTTATTTGTAGTTTCCATTTTTTCTTTCCTACCGCCTTATCAGCCGACTTGTTCGTTTATTTCTTTACACTTTGACGTCAAAATCGAGCTTTTTCAGTCGCTTGCTCTCTTCACCCACTTCACCATTGTATATTTTGGCTGTGATTAGCGTATATCGATAACTTATGGTCAACGCATGTCGGTGGTGCTTTTATTTTTGGATATTTGTACACAAGCTGGTATAATTAGCTTTTTAAGTGGTGTTTATGTGCTTTTTGTGTTACTAGCAGATAAATTGAAGAATAGTCGTTTTCCAACAATGACAACTTCTTAAACTTTTAGACATTATTGTTTATTCTCCAAAAATTCATCCTCGGCGAACTGCAGCATGACACCTTTCTCTCTTAAAGTATTTGATCCTTTCAGTTATGTCGATATAGTGCAAGTGCTCAGTCTCGTTCCGCTTAGTGAACTCTAATGAGACCTGTACCACCAGGGATTTATGTGGATACATGTTACGAACCTGCTTTTCTGCGTTGTGCTGAACTTTTAGCCATTTTCCGACGATGGTGGGCAAGTCTATATTAATTTTTTCTGCGAATATGTGGCCAATGAGTTCGAGAGGGGTCTCGATTCAGTACTTTTAGGGTTCAAGGTCTAGAACTGTACGTCGGCCGTGGGCGTTTTGACAATGTGCACGTGGTGGCCATTTGACTTTGGCACGGCAACTGCCTGAAATATGGAGGTAGTGCGAAGTTTTGGGAATCTATCCCCGCGATCACCGTCTTCTTATCCGCCTCACACTCTGTCTATTCACCGATTGGCCTACAACTCTCGCCAGGCTAATATTTAGTCTCGCGCGACTTCAGTTACTAATTGGCAGGTGGACATAGAGGCGGCATCGCTAAGTGCCACGATGGCGATCGCTGGTCCGACTACCACCGTATCGCCTTTCCCCGTCGGCCACTCAGGAGGCGGCGTGTAGCGATATTAAAAGAACGACCTACGTCGAAAAACATGAGTAATCAGCAGGTTAAGAAAATGGACACAGCGTCTACTGCGTTTGACATAAACTGGCGGCGCATTATGAGATGAGTTATTTTACTGCAACTGAATAGTTGGAGCTTGATAATGCAGTTGGAATAATTGGGCGTGAAGGGGTCAGAATTAAAGAAGATGGAGCATTAGAAGGTAGGGGATGTAAAGGCGCAGCGGATAGGTAACCACAGAACTCATTCATTGCAGCGTTTGTACAGCAGCTATAAGGCGGTCTACGCTCCCGACCTTCCGAGTTCGGCATTGGGTGCAGAACGTCTTCATACCTCTAGATACAACCCGTAAGGGACCGTTCTAGAATGGTTTCCATGGCCTGCAAATTCGATCTCATCGGCGATACGATAAGGAGCATGTCGAGGTGAGACGTGGTAACCGATGGTCTGGGTGAAACCGGGGGATTGTCCGCATGAATTGGCGTGGATGGTGCAGGCTGATTGAATCCTCGACTGTAGCATGCGAGGCCGGTCAGATCACTGGGCTATGATGTCGGACAGTGACTCCGAACATAAATTCAGCGGCGGAACAGGCAAGGTCCGAGTTTGGGCGAAAGATATGTCCAATAGGGCCGGGGGAGGTGATCCGTCCAGTTCTCCGGATCTCCTGGGACTCGTAAGGAGGTCTTCCGCTGGCGTTAGAGCCGCTCAACCCTCTCGTTGGAAGCTAGGCTATCGAGCGGAAGAGTGTGCAGACTACAAAGTATAGGAGAGACTCAAATTGGTACCAGTCAGTCGTTATGGTGGAGGGGGTACCGAATACGGCAATCCAACAACAGAGGAAGGGCTTGATCACTATTGTAGCTTTGACGACGGGTAAACGGATGGCTTCTGGTCACCGGGCAAAACGATCAACGTAGGTGAGGAGATCGGAACAGCAGTTGGCAGAGGCACTGGGCCTACGATGCCCATATTAACGTGAGTAAACATTGCGATAGGGTCAGGAAGGTGCTGATGGGAAGCTCGTTGAGTCGCTGGAAGTTTCATCATTGACAGCTTATACATAGTCCTGTTTTAGCAATCGGAAACCAGCTTGTTGGTAACGCGACTCCTAATATAAGATCAGGGAGATCGTTTGACGGAAGAGGCAGCGCAAAGGAGATGTCACAGAGAATGGACCCGTCGCCATTAGTTAGATGTAGGTGCTGGAGTCGGTATCCAGAAGAATCCTCGGCAAAAAGGAACCAATATGGCTTTGTTCGGCAGGCATATTAGTATGCTCGATCCCGGGAAAAAGAAGAAAACTGATTGTGTCTGGACAGCAAGGCAACCAGTTCCGTGAACCGTCACTGTGACGGATATTCCAGTTGAGGTCAGACTGACAGGTCTTTAGTCCGTAGCAAGTGCACCATGACCGATTTGATTAATTAGTTTGATGTGGGCTGTTTTTCAGTTCACGGGAAGAATTTCAGTATCGAATGACTCTGGCACATTATGGATAGTGGTTTTGCTAGCTCTCGGGCAAGTTCATGACGCAGTTTTGCTTAAATATCGTCCATACCGGAAGATTTATATTTATTCAAACTTTTTTATTTCTTCGAAGCTAGCTGCTTCCTTAAATAAAATGTGTTTAATAATTGACTTACCATGTTCTCGTACATAGGTGGATATATATATATATATATATTGCTGATTGAAGCGAATATGCGTGTCCCCGGACATAAATGAGAAGAAAAGGCGATCTAAGGGACTAAAGGTATATTGTCCTGACGTTTCAAAAGCATACAAGCTTCCATCGTTGGAGGTGAGTATCGTACCGCGTCTCACAGTATTTATAGGGGGTGATAGCCAGTTTGTGACAGGGTTGTTTGTACGGGTTCACCTTAACAGTGTGCACTAGAGGAGGACGGGGTGGGGAGTCCTTAAATGCCGGCATACACAAAAGGAATCATCTCTGTAGCCACCGCGGTGAAGAAGGGGAGGAGGAAATTTCTGTCAGTTGACATGTCTCTTGTTGAGGGGCGGCCATTATCTGGGTCAGCATTGACCTTAATTGGCGCCCTGTGTTGTTTGTGTCCCTGAGTGCATGTCTCCTCGTTTGTCGGGGTAGCAATTGATGCGGCGGTGATCATGACTGCGCCTTCGTCGGCCCCGAATTGTGGCGTGGTTAGGTGCATGTCCGTCCTAGGTTCTCCCGCGGTGGAATTCACGTTTGGCCTAATTCCGTGTTTGCTCTTACGTTCGATGAGCTGCGCCCGGAGATCTGGTAGGCTGCCGGAAGGGCGACACAACGGTTGATCGACGTAGGCTCCGTGTGCCAGGCTTCAATTGTTTCCCTGGTTACGCGGTCATTTCCTCGACCCAGGATTTTCGGCGTTTTGGAAGGCGAACGTGTGCCCAGAGTTTGCACAGTGTTCTGCCACCAGGGACAATGGGTCCATTCTCCTCACTGCCCGCACGTGTTCGGTAACACGGGTCTGCAACCACTTCCTGTCTCTCCGACGTAGTTAACTTCACAGGAGTCACATTGGATCCTGTAGATGATGTTTGAAGTCTCACCTCGTGGAAGGGGGGCTTTCGGTCTCATAACTAGATTCGAATGGTTGAATCCGGTCGATGGGCGATTCCGATCCCCAGCGGTCTGAGGAGGCGGAAACTGACTCAGAGACGCCGTCAATGTATGGCAGTGCACGCCAGACTTTTGGTTGTTCTGTTACCAGATTTTTGTCTTGGTTTGGCCAGCCTGCTGCGCTCGATGAAGTTACGAGGGTATCCGTTGGCCATGAAAAAGGCGCTGGAGGTAGCGGAGTTCTGCCCTTTTGTCGTCCGACTCGCTGCAATGTGTTTCTGCCCTTCTGTAAAGAGTTCGCACACAGCTGCGTTTGTGGCACAACGGGTGCTTACTGTGGTAACTTAGAATTTGGCGTGTGTTGGTCGCCTTCCTAAAAACCGTAGTTTTTATGTGCCCGTTGGATTTTCGATGGACAATAACATCCAGGAATGGCAGTTGGTTGTTGATTTCGGCCTCCGGGAAGACGGAATTCAGGACGCTATGGAATTCGTCGATCATTTCTCGCTTGCTGATGACGAAGGTATCGTCGACGTATCGGTCCAAACGTCGGCTTGTAGTTTTCGAAAACCAGAGTCTCAAGCTTTTTGGAGAACTGCCTCAGCGATGAAGCCCGAGGCGGCGATCCCATTGGCGTCCTCTGATCCTGCTCGTACATGGTCCCCTCAAAGGTGAAGCACGTCTTAAGACAGAATTTTAAGAGTTGGACAAGATGTCCCCGCTTCACCGACTCGCCTGCATCATCGTACCGCTTCTCAAGCAACCGCTTACCGTTTTGACTGCTAAGTCCTGCGGGATTGAAGTGAGAGAGAGGTGACATCAAATGACACCATGACCTCGTCTGCGATGGGTTGCATCCCCTGAGCCTTTCCAGGAACTGAGTAGCTGAAGTGACCGTTGTGGCTGCGCCCGAGGTGAAGACTTCGGGTGTCGGAACAACCATTTAGCCAGATTGAATGTTGGTGCACCACGCAATGAGACAATTCTGGACCCGGAGGAATATCGGCCTTGTGTACTTTGGTATCCGTAGAACCTTGCTGCAGCCGCATCAGATGGTTTTACAGCCAGTCTTACCGACTTACTTATTACTTTGTTTGTCTGCATATCGGCAAGCGTTTTTGTCTAGCTGCATCATCAGCTTCTTCATCGGTTCACCCCTCGCAGCGAAGATATGCCTGTCGGTCTTCCAGCAGGTTGTTGGCCTTCTGATATAGTCGGTCTTATCCAAGACGACTGTAGAACGTCCTTGTCGCTGGTAGTATCACAATACTCGTGTCAGCTCTCAGTCTCTTGACAGCACCCTGCTCCACTCTGGTAATAATTGTGCGTGGTTTATGTGCCATTACCAAGGCGGTTACCTGTTGCCGAACAAGGTGTTTTGTTTCATCGGATTCCCCGGTTTGTTTGAGAATTGATTCGACTGTGGCAATGAGGTTAACCGGATCGGCGTCTGTGGTATTGAAGCAAAGCCCTCATGACATCGAGAACCTTCAGCTGTCCAGGCGTCAACTGTTTAGAGGAAAGATTGTGGACTAGGACATCAGTCTCTTCCTCAGGTGAGTGGCTATATTTCGAAGCTTATCCGTCAGATCCGCATCTCGTTTTGCCCGCAATTCTCTGGCTCGCCCTACTTATCACATGTCGCAAAAAGTTTAGTTCCGTCTTCGCCAATGAGTTCAGCGCACTTTGCAACCGCTTGGCTCAAAACCCCGTTATATTTCCGCAATCGAGGTGGCAGTCCTGGAGGAGCGCCCGTATCATTCGCCTGCCGTGTTGCATCACCCACCGTTTGGCCAGACTCGTGTTCACCGGTGGCCTGTAAGATTTCAGCTCTTCGGAGCTTGTGGACGTAAAGGCATCTGTGGAGGAACTGGTTGCGCGTACGTAGATGACACACGAAGACAGGTTTCCCAACGTCTCGTGCTGACTCAAGCGCTTCGTTAGTATTGCTGATTGAAGCAGACCTTAGGCGTGTCCCCGGACATAAATGAGGAAGGCGATCTCTCAGGGACTAAGGTGTATTGTCCTGACGTTTCAAAAGCATACAAGCTTCCATCGCGGAGTATAGTGTGCACGTAGTGAGGACGGAGTGGGGAGTCCTTAAGTGGCTTTGGCGTTCATCGCCGGCATACACACAGGAAGCATCTCTGTAGTTACCATAGTGATGAAGGAGGGGGAGAAGGATTAGTGCTGTCAGTTGACATGTCGCTCGTTGAGGGGAGTGGCCATTACCCGAGACTGCATTAACCTTAATTGGCGCCCTGGGTGGATAGGCATGTTTGTGTCCTGATTGCATGTCTCCTCGTCTGTGGGTGTAAGAATTGATGCAGCTGTTATCATGACTGCGCCTTCGTCAACCCCGAATTGTGGCGTGATAACGTGCATATCCGTCCTAGGTTTTCCCGCGGTGGAATTCATGTTTGGCCTTATTCCGTGTTTGCTCTTACGTTTGGATGAGCTGCGCCTGGAGGGCCTGGTAGGCTGCCGGATGGGCAACACAACGGTTGATCGACGAAGGCTCCGTGTGCCAGGCTTCGATTGTTTCCCTGGTTACGCGGTCATTTACTCGACCCGGGATTTCGGCGTTTTGGAAGGCAATCGTGTGCCAAGATTTTACACAGTGTTCCGCCACCAGGGACAATGGTTCCATTCTCCACACTGAGTGGCTGGAAGAGTGCCGCTGTAGCTGCGCCTGGGTGAGACGCCAATGTCAAGGAACAGCCATTTAGCCGTTAGTATTTGGTGCACCCGCAATGGCACAGATTGGAGGGAATATTGGCCAATGTACTTTTGGTAATCCATGCGGCTTTACTGCGGCCCGCGGCTACCAGTGAACACCTGGCCTAGTCACCTGGCAAATTATTCGCGACATCTGCATGGCCGGAAAGCATTTTTTCTAGCTGCATCATCAGCTTCTTCATCAGTTCACCATCCGCATCGAGATATGCCTGTCAGTCTTCCACATAAATGAAAGAAAAAGGCGATCTCAGGGACTATAGGTGTATTGTCCTGACGTTTCAAAAGCACACAAGCCTCCATCGTCGTAGGTGCGTATCGTACCGCGTCTCACAGTATTTTGAGGGGTTGAAAGCCATTTTGTAACATAGTGTTGATTGTACGGGTTTATCTCAACAGTGTACACTGTAGGAAGGACGGGGTGGTGAAATACCTTAATTGGCTTTGGCGTTCATCGCCCGCATGCACACAGGAAGCATCTCTGTAGTCACCGGGGCGAAGAAGGGGGGAGGAGGATAATTGCTGTCGGTTAGCCTGTCTCTCGTCGAGGTGTGGCGTTTGACAGTTGGCAGCCCTCGCCCGCGTCCGCATTGGCCTTAATTGGCGCCCTGTGTTGCTAGTCCTGTTTGTGTCCTTCTGACTGCATGTCTCCTCGTCTGTCGGGTAGTGGTTGATGCAGCATTATTGATGGCTGCGTCTTCGTCGGCCCTAGATTGTGACGTGGTTGCGTGCATGTCCGTCCTAGAATCTCCCGTGGTTGAATTCACGTTTAGCCTAGTGTCTTGTTTGCTGTTACGTTCGATGAGCTGCGCCCGGAGAGCTTGGTAGGCTGCCGGAAGGGCGACACATTGGTTAATCGACGTAGTCTCTGTGTGCTAGGCTTCGATTGTTTCCCTGGTTACGTGGTCACTTCCTCGACCCAGGAGTTTGGCGTTTTGGTAGGTGAACGCGTGCCCTGCGTTTGCACAGTGTTCCGCCACCAGGTACAATGGGTCTATTCTCCTCACTGCCCGCAATTGTTCGACAACACGGGTCTGCAACCGCTTCCCTGTCTTTCCGACGTAGTTAACTTCACGGGACTCACATTAGATCCGGTAGATGATGTTTGACGTCTCACCTCGTGGAAGGGAGGCTTTCGGTCTCATAACTAGATTCCGAATTGTTGAATCCGGTCGATGGGTGACTCCGATTCCCAACGGTCTGACGAGTCGTTAAACTGTCTCAGAGACGCCGTCAATGTATGGCAGTGCACGCCAGACTTTTGACTGTTCTCTCACCGGATTTGTCTCGGTTTGCCTGCTGCGCTCGATGAAGTTACGAGGGTATCCGTTGGCCATGACAAGGCGCTGAAGGTAGCGGATTGCCTAACTTATAGAATGTCTTATAGAATGTATTGCACACATTTGAGGTTGTTAATTGTTTTTTTGTACTGATTTGTCGCGCAAAATGCTGTTTACTAAGGAAGAGTTCATTTCAGATCTATTTACTGAAGGCAAAACTAGACAAAATCCGATGTTTCTTGATTTCCAGGTGTTTTCCTACACTATTGCACCTTCTCGACCAAACCTTCTTGTTTGAGTGCGTTGTACTGTAACCAGATATTAATGTAAGCTTAGAAAATTTTTAATATCTCCCTTCAGAGAACGGAAATTTGACCTTGCGTTCAGTTAAATTAGGTAAATGGAGATATGATAAATTGCATTGTTTTCGGGAAACGAGGACATATTTTTTTAGAAGTTCAGTTTTGCAACTTTTTGACGTCTTATGCCAAAAAACTTGTGTGAATGTATTTTGTTTTACCAAAGGGCAGTTACTATATGTACACTTTATTTTGAAAGTAGTTTTTAAAAATTTTCAGCATAAAACTCCATGCACTGTGGATAAAATTGGTACACAAACGAGATAGTATCGAAAGCTGCAACTATTGGCATAAGATCGTGGTTTAATTGATAGGGCCTGTAGCTCAACAAAACGGCCGTCCTTCCTAGTTGGCATTGGGAATGGCTGATTAATAGTGCTATGGAAGCGTTAAAATGTAACTCTTGCCTTTCGCACCTTTTTTCTAAATTTCTTCTCTCTTTAATATGCAGTCAGTGACCGATATCATAAAATGTTATCGGAACTTCCGGAATGTTCTTTCCGTTAGGAAGGATTATTTAAGTGCCGTTGCAACCTTTATTATCGTGCAGCATACTCCCAGGGTATTTTGATCACGCCGGGATGTCGGCCTTTGGATGCACTTTCTTGCGGCCGCGGGCATAAAAGGAGTTTTGCAAAAATAACTACTTATGTATTGTTTATTTTATCATTGCTTTCTGATGCCCGTTGTAACTTCAAACGCTGTGAAATATCTTTTATTCTGCTATTCGTATAACCAAGAAGAGATTATATTTTTCTTATTTTTAAGCACCAATTTCGAGTAATTTTGAGCTAGATCGGCCTTCAGATTCGGATTTTGGGTTTATAGTCTACAAGCTGCATGCCTTCGATGTATGCTGAATCATACATTCCTCGATCCTCAAATTCGCAATTTTAACTTCTCAAATTCCTCTATGCCATAAAATGAGACCATATAGGTTTCGTACAATTTCATAATGCAAGTGGACAGTGCTGTATAAGTTATAAGGAGCATTAATAAATGAACAGATACTGTGCTATCTGAATGGAACATTCACGTTTCGAAACAACCTTTTGAAACCTATGGATGCCCTTTCTTCCTGGGTGGGGATTTCCTTCCAAGTGCTACAAGATAAATAAAAAATATACATCATAAAATGGATTTAATTTATAAGGAAATTGAACAACCCAGGGAAAAAGCCATAATATCGTAGAAGCCATTTTACCGAGTGTGGTATTTGTAGACCGCTGAAAGGGAGTGCATTCAAAAGCCTACGTCCTGGTATTTCTGAAATATCTCCATGATGATCAATATTACAACGTCGCTTACTTAATCATTCCTTAGGGTAAGAAAAAATTTCAACATTTTGTGAAAAGAGAGTTAATTGTGTGTGTGTGTGTGCCGTCATCCACAATGAACATCCAAGCCACCTTTGCCAGGTTTAGAATTTGTGGTTTGAGATTTAGGATGCTCTCATGTGTCGTCACTTTTCTTTCAGCCTTACTTGAATATGTGTATTCAGTAAGTCCGTTTTTTAATGACATAGCCTCTTTGGTCTGGTTACCGCGGCGGACTGTCTGAAAAGTGGTCCTTCCAGAATTTCCTTTACGATATTTCGGCTTCTGTTTCTCCTACGTCCTCTATCCGACGCCTTATCCTCTCCTTTTATCTTTTCTTCGTCTTACACTGTAGTTCTAGCGATTATTAGATCAGGTTTTTGGGGTCCGATTTCTAACAAACCTGTAATTTAGCCGCTAAACCTGATAGATGACTAGACGTTTCCTTGTCTACCCAAATAGGCACTTTAACTTTGTGTTTCCCTGCTGCCTTGTAAGTTGTACCTTCCGAGTTTCAAAACCAACAAGTAATCTTAAACTTCGTCGGGTTCTTTATCTTTTTTAAACTGCAATGTTTCGTGCTTTTCGTTCTTTGTCGTTCACGTGACAGGTACATTCCTATAGTGCGTTCAAAGACTACATAGTTATTTGAAAGAAATCACATTATTTATTCTTTGAGCATTTTGTTCAGTAGCCGGTTAACTTTGAAGGATACTCGCCTGAACGCGACTGAATGGGTTTCGGTTGAACTAAATTTGAATAATTTTTATTGCTTATTACATAGTTTTGCCAAAGTTCAGGAGGTGTAAAGTAACCACCATATAAAAGTGGCTTTCACCAACCTCGACTGTCGCATGCAATGATGTCCACCGTAAACCTCACAAGGTGATTGTCGAGGGGACGGTTAATTGCGCGTGAGCTAGTGAATAGAGATAGGAGACTTGTGGAGCGCCTACCACACTCTCTTCTCTCACCCACCTGGGTCCGATGGCAAGTCACATTCGGGACCGCCAACCCCAGCTGATCACTGAACGGCATCTGGACTTACTTTTGGGCCCCTGGTAGTCCAGTCTACAGCACTGGCATACGGTCGTATGGCCACGCGTACTCAATGATTGGAAGGTGTTACGGACACTGGCGGTGAGATTAGAGTATAGTCCTCTCAGCTAGGCTTTTAGTGGCAGTACTCTGCTACAGTACTTTTCGCGTTACTATTAGATAATCCGCCGTGCCCCCAAATGGGCCGCGTGGGAGATGCGTTGGACCAACTCGAGAGCCAAATCTGGGTGCGATAGGCCTTAATTGGGTTGAGATCCCATAACAAATGCCAACATGTGTGGGCGTGCCGCACATGGGCACGCGTAGGTGCCGGCTCATGTCGCTCACCGCCCACTTTTTGCTATTTATGGTTCTTTCACTCCGTGGGATCGGATTCAGGCGTGGCGGCACGGTCAGAAGCGTCTGCAACCAGGCCAGCCGCCCACGCCCGGTCCTTCTGACACCGGGCGCAGGCGGCAAGAGAAGAGGGAGTGCAGTAGGGGCTGTGCAAGTCTACTATCACTTGTGCATGAAGTCACAGTCCCTGCACCACCTTTCTGTGGGAGCATAGCGTGACATCGTTGGGCATACAACCGTCAAACTCTCAGGTAAACCTCCTCCTCTGTTTTTTTAAGCTGTCGTCCGCGCCATGTGCAAGTTGAGCACTTCGACAAATATCTCTTCAACAACCTTAACCTGCTGCCTCACAGGCACGGGAAGCGGCGGCTCGTCTTGCCTTTCCGTCCCCTCTTTCCTGCTCTCGCGCGGCTTCTGATCCGGCCACGCGAACTTTGCTCATAAGTGGAACGTTACTTCTCCTGCCCCTCTGTCTTTGGACTCCAGTAACAAGCAACAATGCTCTCATCAGCCAACGTTGTTTTGAATATGCCCTCCCCTCTCCACTCCGCCCTCCGTTTCAGGCCTCTGCCCTGACCTTGAAACAGGTGGCATGACTCTTGAATCCGGGCGTGGGCTGTGTTTCTCGTATATTCTTGCCGCTGTATGTGGGTGTCGCAGACCCCCTGACTGCCGCCTCTTGCTATCTTCCGCTTCTGATTTTTGTGTATATTTTACAAATGTTTTTGGATCATGTGCCAGCACTCATGTACTTTTTGCTCTGCTTTTTCCTGCGTTATACGCCCCGCCTGCCCCCCACCCCCTTACTACTACCAATACCACCGGTAGAACTCGTGATACGACATACTTTTCATCATCTGTGGATAGTTTTTCTAAGCTTTTCCATTTGTCTACAAACATATAGACATGATCGCGTGCCAACATTATGTTAGTCATAGGCTTACTTACTTGATGCTTCTTATAGTGACATTTTTCTGTCCAAAGTTCGTCAATTTATGGCACACTGTAGTGCTCTGAGCCATTCTTTCTTATTTTTTGGTTCACAGTGGGCTTACTTTTTCAATTTATTGGGAGCAAAATTGTGTGTCTGGGTTCACCCGCCGCATTGGTTTAGTCGAAAATCCCGGCTGGCATTGAGCGTGCTGTGGCATGACTATTTTTATCTTCCAACCAACCCATGCTGTGCGTTTCTTCTTATCTCACCGTAAGGGAGCTCCAATCAGCGATAACTCAGGGTGGTCCCTGTGTTCTACTGGGGCGATGCCCAAGTAGGATTACTCAACCAACCCATGCTGTGCGTTTCTTCTTATCTCACCGTAAGGGAGCTCCAATCAGCGATAACTCAGGGTGGTCCCTGTGTTCTACTGGGGCGATGCCCAAGTAGGATTACTCACAAAGACGCTTTACTTTTATTTCCTCTTTCGAAGGCGGGTTACTTCGTACTAAGGGCTTTCCCAGTCATAGAGAACCCTAACCACTACGACAATCGGATCCGGTCCCGAATAGAAGGAGAATAATCTGGACGCCAATTAAGAAGCTAGTGTATTCTGGAAAGAAAAAGATTGCAGAACAGGTGGGAAAAAGTTGACAGCTAGACTTGGGCGCACGTTCGAATGTGATATGGGTATTCATCACAGTCCCTTTGGTCATAATCAGGTCTGAATCGGCCTTGAAGTTGATTGGCTGGTTCGGATATCCGTGATTGGCCGGAGAACGAGATCAACACTTGTATGCGTGTGCAAGATTACACGCGAATGGCTCAAATTTGCAGCAGGTGCCCGATTCGGGTCACTTTAGGCCTCCCAGTGTTTTGACGAATGCCTACCTATCTCAAAATGTCACTGCTGGGTGTGTTCCTAAACTAATTTCTCACTACGTCAAATACTGGGAGGCAGCATTTTGAACACTACAACCTATAAACTAGTCAGCATCTGTAAGCGGAATGGCGAAATCTAACTCTATCCCTTCACCAACCAGGAGATTCCTATGCACAGCACACTAATATGACCTTTAAAATATTTTTATCACCTTAGGGAGAGGTATCTGGTTTTTAGTGCAAAAGTCCCACGACAATTCTGCCTCAGTTCAATCACCGTCATAGTGCTTTTAGTCGTGCTGGCCCTATACGGTTAGCAAATTGATTTTTCCATTTTGAAAGTAGAGCAAGATGCCTGATATGTATCTTGTCTAGCACTCCGCCACTGCGTGTAGATGGAGACAACAGTTTTTCACCCCGCTGCTGCTGGAAATGGTTTTCGAGGTTGGTGCTTCGTTAGGGAATGTTTGATCGGTTGCAGACCTGCGGTGAATTCGCCAAAGCGGAACGCCGGATTTTAAAATTGATCCTAAGGGTACCGCACAGTGATTCGCCCTGGCTGGTAGCCATTGCCCGACGTTTAAAAACCTCGCGTCAGAGGAACTAACATCTGTGCAGAGAACGTTATGCACACACCAGTTCGACCGTCGTTTTCGACTATGTCCACTGTATGCACTACAGCAGGGTGGCGCAGGAACGGGGAATTGCGATGGATTATAGTGATAATGGAGCTTTATATGCCATCTTCCTCACTCTTTGTTTCCACTCCTCCACCTGGACCCGGTGTCAAGACAGAGTCAAGAACACCGGAGATGGGAGGGAGTGCAGGTCCATGCATAAAACAGAACGTGACAATACAAGAGAGGCGGCTTGGATCCCAACTGAGTGGTAGTGCCATAAAAGCCACATTAAAAAGGAGCCATTGCAGCCCGGCTCTCATTCCGTCAGCCGCTCACACGAGACACACTGGGCTGATCACGTTGTCCGAGTTACCCCGTCAGTTGGTAACCTTCCAGAGTTATGGCTTTTAGCGTCCGTGATAATTTGGAAGCGCGTCAGATTGTTTTATAGTGAGGGAAAAATGCGCTGAGCCGTCTATCTCCTCTCTCCCCCACACCTACAATCAGACTACCGTCCAAGCTGGTCAGTTGTCTCATGTTGGATTGGATGCATTGTCTGACGGGCCGGCGTGCCCGTCTTCGCGCGCCACAGCACCAGGCTTCACTAAAACCAGTATGGAGCACACACAAGCAGCCACACAACATACACTGTACCGACGGCATGGTCTGGAGTTAGCGTTAGATTGGCAGCCTTCAAGACGACTGTTTTCTAAAGGAACCTGTGATATTCTTGGGTACATGATGATGGTGAGCGCGTTGTGTATGGATTGGTGGATGTGAGTGTGCGCTGATGTGGTTTAGCGCAGGTTATCGTGGAGACGCATGTGACTTAATGAGGCCCATGCGGTGTGTGATGGTGCGAGGCAACGAGGGGTAGTGGAGGTGAGCGCGGCGACTGTATGTCGGAGCTACATGGCACTGGTTCACCAGACTCCGTGCGATTGATTCGCAGGTAACCGACCAGGCCGATGCGTGAGGTGAGGTTGCGGGCAGCAGTGTAGGCAGGATAAATCGAGAGGGCCTTTTGTTTTCGTCCGTGGTAGTGGTGGTGGGAATCGTAGGAGCGGAGGTGTGCCTGTCATGGATGTGCATGTAGCCGAATACGCCCATGCAGTGAGTGAATGTGCGAGGGCAGTAGATGCGGCGATCTATGGGGTGGCTTCGTGCTCCAGGCGCGTTTGTGAATCTCACTGCGATGGATTCGCTAGTGACCGACAGAGGCTGATGCGTGTGGTGAGTTTGCGGTCGCAATGGGGACGGTTAGGATCGAGCCCCCATCGCGGGTAATGTTAGCGGTGGTTGTGCTATCAGGTGGCAGGTAGTCCGATGAGGGTCTTTCGATGGTGTGAGTGTAGGAAGTGATGGCGGTGAAAGTGACCATCACGTGAGGGTCAGGGCAGGGTTGGCAGAGGACGATTTTGTTGACGCAGAAGCTGAATTTGTCAGATTTTCGCATTTCTTCCGAAGGTGTCAGTCCAAAGCGGATTCGTGCGCGGAATGTGCATTAACAGCGTAGGTATGTTGGCGGGGCATGGGCATTGACGGTGTTTATCCGGTGCGCTTATGATCTGCGAGCTGCCCTGGCCTTAGCAGTGGTGATGCGGTTAGCTTCGTATATTGCTGCGCCAGTCTTCATGGATCTCACCTCAGGTCAGTCTGTCCGGGGCGAGAGTCCTTCCAAAGTCACCGGTTGATTTTGCCGTTTGCTTGAGTTCTTCGAAAGTTTCCTTTTTAGTGTCCCTGCCTGCGAGAGCGCTCGTAGTGACATCTCCTTAGAGAAAAGTTGTTGGGGTAGTCGTTTGTTGTCCATTCTCACCAGGTGGCCGCAGGTGGCAGTTGCACTTGTCTCAGCATGGCGTGCATGCTGGGAATGCTGTTCCGATTCACGAGTTACCATCTCAGCTTCAGTATTCTGTGGAGGCAGCTGAGGTTTAAAGTGATTTAGCTTCCTGGCTTGCTTCAGTAGACGTCTCGGGTCTCCACTCCGTAAAGGTGCGTATTCCAGACGATGGCCTTGTACATGGTTTTAAGGTGAATACCTTGGCGATTCCACATGGAGGCCTGCAGCCGGCCGAAGGCCTGACTGGCTTTGGAAATCCATTGAGCAACCTCGTCGTCGACTCTCGTGTTGCGTGACAGCGTGCTGCGCCGTTGACATTGATTGGGGGAGCATTGTATTCCATGCTAGGTGGTGGTTGGTGCATGACCACCGTTTTGGCTGTATTGATCGTTAATACAAAATTTACGCAGCCTGCGGCGGAGAGTTTCATGCTCCGAATGTCCTCCTCCGTCGCGGTGGTTATGGTACAGTCGTCCGCGAAGAGCAAGTCAGAGACTGAAGTCGTAGACACACGTTGGGGCCTGCATCTGCTGACTGTTGGGAAGGTGCCGTCAGTTCTGTAGGCGATGAGGATCTCGAGGTGCTCATCACGGTAGGGCGTCCATCAGCATAGCAGAGAACATGGGGCACGAAACCGGTGGGGGGTCAATACGCAGCCCTGCTTCACTGCGTTGGTCACTGTGAATGATTCGGATACCGTCGTTGTTATTGACGTGCGCCATCATCCCATCATGAAGCTGACACACCATTATGTGGAACCGCTCTGGACAACCGAATGTCTGCGTGTTTCTCCACAGTCCGTCACGATTCACCGTGTCAAATGCTTTTCGTCCAGTTCCACGAAGTAAGTGTGAGATGTGGTTTCGCACCTCCTGGCACTTCTCTTGTAGCTGCACTGTTGGCAAAGATCATGTCAGTCGTTCCGCTGTGTCTTCGGATGTCTTCATTTGCTTTCCGGTATCAGTTCCTGTTCTAGGTGACCGTTCAGGCGATTGACAAGGATACGGGCGATGAGATCTTCCCGGCGATGTTGAGCAACGAGTAGCTTCTGTGTTTTATAACAGAGTTGCCGATTCCCCTTCCGCTTGTACAGATGGACGATGGTCGTGTCTTTTGGAAATCCTGAGGAATTTGTCCTTGGCGCCACACCTCCTGAAGAGCGCTGGGAGCTGGTGCATCGGTTGTGAAAACGCCATGCTGCAAAATAACGGCCGGGATCGTGCAGGCCGTGGGCTTTCCTGCTGAAGTGTTTGCTACACGGACTTAATGGTTTTCTTGGAGAAGCGGCAGGAGATCGATGTCGGCATTTTTCTCCACTTGAAGCTGTAAGCCGATGGCAGCCTCGGAGATGGTGGAGGTTGGTTGAGGAACGCTTCTCAAAGTGCTCGGTCTGGCGGGTCGGGCTCTGCGTCTTCTCATTGAAGTAAGATAGTTCCGTCAGCACTGAGAAGAGGAGCTGTTCCTTTGACGAGGGGACAGTAGCCAACCTTGATGGCGGCGAAGAAGTTATTCTATTCGTTGCGGTCCGTTACCCCTAGAGCTCATCGCCTTGCGATACCATCCAAGTGTTCTGACAGGATTCGCACGCGGAAGTCGCTGCTGCACAAGAGATGGTGACTTCGATAGAAGACTTGTATTGTTTATATATCGGTAGGGGGTCAGCGTGAGGCCTTGTGCTACTGGTTCTTCTCGACGAAACAGCAGAGCGTTGACGGCTGCGTCGTTGTCATGCGAGCGGTCGGGTGTCGGCAGCGTACGCGCGAAGGATCGCAGGGCGGTGGATTGGATCGTAATGGCGCTCGAAGTTAACACACCAGCGATTCTCCACGAATGTGTCACTCGTCGTTGACTGGGAGGTTGCTAGTTCGTTATTGCCAATGGAGATGGGTGAGTATGCATATTTACCAAAACATAATTCAACCTACTTGGTGGTCTCGTTTACCCTTGGTCTCCTTTGTGGCTGTAGAAGGAAGCCTCATCTTGGAGGTGACGAGGCGATGATTCATCAACCCGTCAGCAACTGGGCTCGCCTCGGTCACCAGCACGTCCTGCTTGTCTCGCCTCCGGACGAGAACCTTATTCAGCGGGTGCCGGTTTCTCGATCGGGGTGCATCCAGGTCGCCTACCTGCCGCCTCGAGGGAGGCAGAAGAAAGTATTGATCCAGGATGAGGCCAAGCTCTGTGCTGGCTGCATGAGAAGGAGAAGGTCCTTGTCATTAAAGCCTTCGAGACCATGCGCAACTTACGCCTCTCCATGTGGCATGAAGTCTATGCTGACGCGGGCATTAAAAGTCGCAAAGGCAACTACTTATCCGCCTTCGAGCGCGAAGTCACCAGGAGAGGCGATACAGATCCTTGTAGGAGATTTGATCGTTGCCTCGTCGGAGCTGCTTCATTGGGGTGTAGGTTCCTACTGATGATGGTGACGTAATGTCTCCCCGAAAAGAGGCGGGCAGGAAGCTCATCAGGCGATCATTTGTGCACTACGGCAGACGGGGCAGACGTCCCACTATGTCGGTCCCTGATGGCAAAGTTGACGCCGGCGTTGCACATCACTCTGTCTGGGGGTGGCCACTCCAGAAGAAGGTGCCCAGCTGACACCCACTTCCTCCAGTTGGCCTTTCTCTCCAAAATCGAGTCGCTGAGGTTCGGCGATGTACATCTTCGTAACGATGCCAGTTCAAGGCGATTGGCGCCCTCCTCCATTCCGGTTGGCTGCGCAGATTACGCCTGAAGAGGATCGAACATTCCAGGCTGCTAGAGTGAGCGGACTCACCCGAAAGCAGCCCGGAAGTGCGGAGGGTACAATAGTGGGGATTGGGAAAGAGTGTTTGGTAGTGTTTTAAGGATTTTTCAACCTCGTGGTGCAGTTTTGCTAGCCATGGTCTGCTGCTGCTGTCGCATTGATAAAGGGCACCTTTTTCCAGCCTCCTCCCCACTATGGGGTAAGCAATGCTGCCCCTAAATATTGCTGCTAAATCATCCCGGGTGCTACCAAACTTCTATTTGGGTCATGATTTGGTTTAGTGAGTAACGACCGATTCGCCTGGGTTGCCCACGTGCTGCTGTCGCGCCCGCCATATGAATCAACCGTGGGGAAGAAAAAGTGAGGGGAGAGGAGGGTGGACAGGGAGGAGAAAGAGGGCGGAATGACATGGAGGAAGACGTTAGGGAAGGGAGCAGACATACCGAGTGTGGAGGCACACATACCTTCGGAGACCCCTCCTGCTTTAGCGCCGGCAGTGTCGGCTGCCTGGTGTGTGGCCGCTGGGCCGACCACAACTTCGAGGAGCCACAGGTGAGAGATGGGTGCCAGTTGGGGGCGACTCACCTGCATGAGACAAATGGAGCACCGTAATGCTACCTGTGTGTTGCCTCCCCTGATTGTACCCTACACGCCAGTAAATTCATAAACTACCCAAGGCAAACATAAGTTGACTGTGAGCCGAGTCACAGATTATCTGAAGTGACTGCCCCCACCTACGAATCGGGTAATGAGTTTAACTTCATAGTCATGAAGATACTCACTTACGCAAGAGAAGTCCGAGGAATTGATTGAAGCCTTGGCCTCCAATGACAACTCGATCAATCGATTTATCGATCTGGCGCCGGTATACAGGGCCCTGTATAGTCACCTCCGGACTGGTACCACTGGTGTCTGATTGGCTCCCCTGCTCGTCCTATAAATGTTACTCGTTTATGTTGCTGTTTTATCGCTGGCGATGGAATCCAGTAAGAGTTTGAAGGCTAAAATGAATAAATAAATGATTCCGGTGATCGAACATCCTTCTTTTTCTCTACTGCTGATTCTCTCAAGCTGAAGCTTTAGCTCGCTAATAAGCCAGTCCACAGTGCAGCACGTACATCCCTACTTAACTAACTACCCTGCTTAGTCAACTCTACTTACTTCAACGATTTTTAGAAAAGCGTCTTTTCTTCACCGTCGAACAGTAATCCACCTCATTATAGTTTTATTTTTCACGGTCCGGGCGTGAATTTAGAAAGCCAATGATTCCATGTGAAGAGAATGCAAAGGATTAATGCTCCAAGACTTGAAGTCTGTTATGCTGTGATGATCTAATAGGGTGAGTGGGTGTGATCACTAGCGCATTGGGTCCGCGATTGAATTGGATGCCCAGCCTTGCGGAAGGGATTGCTTTCCCTCGTGATACATTCTGTCTTTCAGATGCGGGTCGGCAGCGTGGCAGCCTTACCCTGCTAACCACTACAAGTGACCCTTTGAAGCTGGATCTTGACCGGTCAAAAATTGATGAATTATTGCGGCAACCCTGATATTGTTTTCAGACGCGGGATTTTATACGAGTTCAGCCACCGAACCCATTACAAACTCACGCCATTGATGTAATGTTGAAAGCGGAACACGATTGGATTGCGAAAAGCGGTCAGTTAGGTGCGTTGAGAGGTCCCCCTAATCGCACTCACATGAGAGTCACCTTTGCGAGCCCGGAGTAGCAGAGGTCACTGCGATTTTTCGCGGACGAATCCCGATCAACTGGGTTTAAATATTTTCGAGAAATTTCGAATTTTTAGTAGGTAAAACGTGATGACCGAAGAAACTGACACCATGTTATGGAGATGAGGTTTAGACGGCGATAAGCAAAGAGTAAAAAGCACTGTTTTAGCTTATTTTGTCTTTTTTCAGCCATTCACATACGTTCGCATCATCTGAGCCCAGAAACACTAACCTATGGACGGCGCATTCATTCGAAGCTTGTTTGACTTGTTTGACGAATCTGTGTTCGCTTCTGTCCCTGGGAATAAATGGTTCTGTCTACAGAGCATAGAATGGCAAAAATTGGGTTCAATGAAAATACTTATAGTCTAGTGGACCTCCTAGTGGACCATTTTGGTTATGTGCACCCTCTGCTTGCATTTACGATGCTGTCTGTTATTGCGAGTTGTTGATGGCTAGGATAAGCTCACAAGGGCCTCCAATTCGGAGCCTAGTGACTTGAAATACCAATGGTTTGGAGAGCACCCCTTCCATTGTAGTGACTGTGAGTCGAGGACATTATGACTATAAAACACCATAAAGAGAAGTTTTGCCATCCAGTTCAGGAAAGGTGTATTATGTAGAGGCTCGGTGAATAGGGTGATGGGAAGAGCTCGTTGAAATTGGACTTATGGAGGTGGTGGAGGGTATCAGTATCAGTGAATACTATTCGAGGCCAGGACACACTGAATAGCCCAACTACTGCTTTTGAGCAAATGATAAAGTTGCGTGGAAATATCCGTCATACTTTATAATTAATTTATATTCATTTCAACAAAAACCCTGTCTTCCTTTCCGAACAAGGCTTTTTGTACTTAGAGTCCTTCATATAAGTAAATGCTGAGGTACTAAAATTGAATAGCTGTCTACTGACTTAGGAACAATTCAGGTATAATTAAACAGAAAACCGTCTGATGAGTGGCATCCACCGGTTTTGGCCTGATTGCAACACTGAGTGAGGGACGTCCCTTAAGAATCGTATTATTATTGCTCAAAACTAGTGGTGATAGTATGCTGTATTAACCCCGAATACCGAATCTTCGTCGCCATAGGGGCTTTTGTGAGCTCCAGCAGACACAATTTTCAGGATACATCGAAAGGCCGTGGTACCTCCTGTAGGGCATGGCACTCGCACGCGACTTTAATTATTACCGAACTGTGCTCAAAATGTGTTTTTCTGAAAACTGATATCAACAAGTCTCCTCCGGAATCCCATTCATTGTTAATATCTCTGCAGAATTTCTGTTCGGAATACTTCCGGCATAGCTGAACAGAATACGTGTTTTTGCATCCTCATATGTGATTGCCTAACGTATATCGGCAAAATATTACTCCATGTTAGTGAGAGTTTTTGGCGCTTTTCTATTGATTGTCTGGGTGTTGACGCCTGGGTTGGACACGGGTGACCTTTGTAGTGGTTCGACTGTTGCAACGCTACGCCTCTCGCGCGTGCCAGTAGCAGCCTGTTTTTTGGCCAATCACAGCCGTCCGATTAGACTGACGCGAGAATTTCCTCGCCCAAGGCGCTATAACGGCTGCCCCACTCGCACCTCGAACACCTGCCTCGTGGTGCCGGACGTGCTCCCGTTCGGCTACGTAATTCCGCCAACAAATTATCCAAATCCTTCTGTGCGGGAACACAGTATTCTGTCTATTACCATCCAACTTATCTTCCTATTCTGTCACTGGCCCCGTTTGTCGTAGGTCCTAGGATTTCCATGTGGCTTTATCTGCTGCAACAGCCTTGCGGTAAATTCCACTCACGTGCCTTTTTCGCGAGTTATCATTTTAAGCCTTATCGCTAACACTTTCTACCAGTAAGTCCGTCCAAACTCAACCTAGCGCCCGGAAATACGACGCACCTTCTGCGCCTGTCATAAGGTGCCGCGGTCAGTGACTCCACTGATGGCTTTAATGTATATAGCATTCACTGCGGGTACCAGAAGAGGTCGCAGCATCAGGGAAGGTGTACTCGGCACGAGCTTTGTATGGTGTTATTGTCAGTACTAAGACAATACAGAAAGAGTGACCGAGAGATAATCCAAAGCACCAAGTCAAAATTTGAATATTCATTTCTTTATGAATACAACTCTTAATAATGGAAAGGCTTTCGTGGAACATTTTAGATTTAATGACGCTATAAGTCCTGGCCTTGTTGCAGTTGCTCGTAGTCATTGCCTACTTACAAAACCGTCTGATCCCGCCTCTGATCGTCCTAACTCAGTCTTGCCATCGAGTCTACGGAGGGTTACGAGGCATAAGAGTTTGTGAGGTAGATACCGCGTGAAGTCTGCCATTGCTTCATTAGCCATTCACGATCAAGTAACCATCCTGGCTAGACACACTCCTTGGCGGCGGGATGCACACTGAGAACGCTATTCATTCGATTTTCGAACCGTTGCATGCAGCTTTAAAATCCGTAATGGTTCATCAGCTAAAAATACCCTGGTGTTATCAAAAGCCGATAGGCATATATGGCGAGGCCTAACTCGTGGGAAATGTTATGTAGCGTGGTTTATATTATCCCTTTTAAACACCTTAAACTCTTTGTTCATATTACTTTTTCGTCTAGTCCCTTCCGCAGATGCAACAGAGCGTGCGCACATACGATCTTTCACTATTCTATCAGTCAAAGATGTTTATTCGTTTTAAAACATGAATCTGCTTCATAAGGCCTGCCCATGGCGTACTGCCGATGTATGCTGTAGCAACTGCGAGATCAGCTGTTCGCGTCTTGCCTTGCTGCACACTCTTAGCAATCCTATCGCCATCCTGATATTCGGGCACTCACATGCAGACCTTGAGTTGGAAATCTGAGGCTTGTGGTTTAGAGGAGGGCAGTTTGAACCTCGAGAATTTTAGCAAACGATGATATGGGACCGCATTTGAAACAGGGAGTTTGCCCTAGAGTAAAACCGGTAAAAGCAAACGAGGGTTCTGAAATGAGCAGAGGGAGTTTGAAAACTTATCGATCGCTCAAGTCAGTCAGATTTGGTACAAATCTGTGAGTTCGAAATACAAGTGCAGTGATGACGACAGATATTACCCTGGTACAGAAACGTGTTGATATTGTCCTGACGGTTATGCGAATATATTATGAAAAGTGCCAAAACGTGCACTAGCATTCAATGATCATTTAAGCATATGGAGCAAGACTGGTTTCTCCTTGGCTATGTAACTTCGCTTTTGGTTACTTCTATCTCGAGGCAATACAGAAACGGAAAAATTAGTGGTCGATTTCTCACAAATAACCTCTTTCGCAACATATGACTTTGTGTCAGATCATGAGAACCCTAAGTTTGGGAAAGATAGCTATTGAAAATGCGTACGGGAAAGCGTATGAAACGTTCCTGGGCCTATTCTGTTTTATTTGGTTCTTTGCATGTACCCCTAAAACTTGCATGTACATGTGACACTATTTTCACTCTCCTACGACGATTTTCTACTGTTGCTGAAAGCATACTGTTTTCAATCCAAGAAATATTGCTGTAATACGCATTATTTTTCTATTTCCTTTGGTGGTCGGTATATTAGTTTAGTGTGTGTGGTGAATGCGTCCGGCATTGGTTGCAAATCGGTTTGGGTGGTTCATCCTTACATCAGTCACTTCATAGCCTGAGTTTACAGACTTGTACGCAAAAGCGTAATTTTGATGCGTATAGCTGGAACGAGTTTTGGTTACAGTACTCAAACCTTCGTCAACAGTGCTTAAGGGTACATCATACAGCAGAGACCGGACTGTGGAGACAGTAGATCGTCGTAAAATTTCATGACGTCCTTGAAGTTTTGTTCATTTCTTCAGCATTGCTTCTTCTTGTAAAGCCGCTCGAAATTCTTATAAAAACTTTCCTCTGTTTGCAGGTGATGAAATTTCCGATTTTCGTGCATGTTACGTATGACGTCCAGCTTTCCGACCACAGAAATTCAATTTTTCTGACGGAGAATACGATTGCATCCTTGTACCGCCTATCCGTCTACTGTGCTTTGGTAACAATCTATAGAAATTTACTCCTTCTTCGGTAAAAATTGAAATCATTCTGCCGATCATTCGATCTGCCTTCAGAGCTTATGTCGACATTTTTTCGAGTTTTTATACTGATGCTGACGTTCGAAAGCCTCTGTCATCAAGGCCGCAGTCAAGCCCAGTCTTTGGAATACATTTAGCCTTATGTGTGCTCTCTCACACGCCCACTGTTTTGAAAATAAAAAGTAATACTCAACTTCACGCAAACATGACGGCTGTCGAATATTCCTCTAGTTTATCTCGTATGAATTTCCTTTATATCCCTCCCTTCTACCCCTGTAGTAAAAAATTGTCACTGGATTCAAAAGTAATCACAAAAACTAATGGTTTATTACTGTCAACAGGTTGTTGATTTGCAATTCGGAACTGCATGTGTAAATTTTTGTTACTGTTTTTGACATGTGTTTAGCTGAAGTCACTGATTATGCCACCGTGAAAAGGACGATCGCCGGTCAGCTGAATATAGTGAGGGAAAAATAATCTAAAATAAACTTTAGGCTTGCTATTGAAGATGAACCCATCTATCCTGGCGACCATGCCATCTAAGTAATATGCGCCAGTAAAAATTAGTAGAAAATAACTGGTCACAGGACGCAACTTGCTGATGACTAAGTATTCAGAGCTTTGTAAGGTTTTAACGGGACCATTTTACCACACTAAAACAAAATTATTTTGTCACTACAGGCTTAACAATGACTTGAAGAGCGTGAAAGTGATAGGGTAAGTGGTTACCTAGGAGACGGTGCACATATGACGACGCAGGAGCTTGTGAACTGCTGTGCAGAGTACAGTATACCGCCAAAAATAAATAAGACATGTAAAATAGCACCATGCTCCAAAAACTGCAGCGTAGTTGTTCAATCTCTTTGAGAATGCACCGAAAAATCCAGAAGATTAGTTAGACAGCTGGATAGTACATTTATTTTGGCTGGGTGTCAAGTGAAATATGTCAGTTGTTAGATAAATCGGTTAAACTTAGTCCTAACATACAAGCAAGGTGTGTGGTAATATGGGGAAGAGGGTAATAGGAGATGATAGATTCGACGGCAGTAAGGTTTATAAAGAATGATGTCCAGGCGAAAGGAGACATCGGCAGGGTGCGGAGACTTTCAGGCAGTTAATCGACCTCTGGCCACGGGAAACTTAGAGCTTGTACGAGGTTCTTCTATGTGCACAAGACCGCCTTGCGTACTATGATGGCTGTCGCTTTTACTGTCGCTAGCAGATGTTGACCCACACTGCCTGTGAGCCAGCGAGGCAAGGTTTCTGGTAGATCAAACGGAAGACGGGTGCTTTATGTGTGTTGTGGGAAGAAGGATAGACTGGTTTTCCTCGGGACGCAACTCTGTCCTTGCACCGATCATCATAAACACTGCTTCACCACAATGTTAACTGCAAAGTTGTAAAGAAAAACCTTGTTTCCATCGGCAGAATTTGTAGTAGCTCGCCATGGTATATGGTCCGAACCATGAACCCTTATCCGCTCTGCCGCTGTAGGGAACGTCCACTGCGTGATAATGCACAGGTTATTTATATCTCTGAGAACCCAATCACACGCGTAAAGAATCCCTACTCACGGAGTCAATTGAAATTCGACTCTGAGTTTTAAAATGACGTTCAAAGTTAAAACTGCGTTGAAGAGCTCATGGAACACCGGACAATAGATGACTTTATTCATTTACGTCGCTACTTGTTGTTTTCGAGGCTTAACGTCCGAAATGGCTATTCCTAAGGAAACCGGAAGAAGACGATCCAGTCGCGCACATCGTACACATAGTGCAGACTTTACTCCCAGTACAGAGACCTCACTAGTGTTCCACAGTTATATTTCTCAAAGGTCCACTCGACTTGTGGTGGCCCTCGCTGGTCACGACAACAGCCATGATCACTTACCTGGAGGGTCCCACATTAAAAAACCTCGAGCAAATCCAGTTAGGCTGCCATGAGTCGCCCATCCCAAAGGTAGAACTCACGTAATCGATGCATAATTAAGTTATTTTGGGAAGGATTGTGCTACTGTTCATGTGATGAAAATGCCACATGTACAGCTCCAGGTAAGAGATTTTTGGCGTTAGGAGTTGCTGCGTTAATGGGAAGCATAAATTGGATCACTAGTAGTGAGCTAACGCCGTGCCCATGCTGGACGCTGAACCTCTAGCACCTACGTGTACGTGCGCACCAGTCGATCACGTCGTGGTTACAAATATCGTAGCAGGTTCTGTTGATACACCCTTAAAACGGCAGTCAGCACAAAAAAACAACATTCCGATATTAATTACATGATCTCGAACGATAGATACACGGTTCAACAGAAGGCCATAGGGTTGGGCATGGAAGTAGGTGACAGTTTGCCAGTTGTATCCGATGATGTCTATTCTGTGCCCCACAGCAGGGAGTACACAGTGACAGTGAGTTGCGCGTTGATTAAGTTAGGATGATAGTTGACTTGCGAAACATCTATCTCACTCTCCCCCCTCCCGGCTCCGGTGTACAAAGTCAAGAGGATCGGAGAGAGGATCAGATGGAGTATCTAGCAGGGTAAGACAGCTCGTCTGCCTGTGCCACACACGACCTGGTTCCCCATAAAACACACCAGGTTTTCATGCGAAAGACGGTGGGACTTCGGATCTCACATGCGTCAGAGTGTCATAGAACAACATTAAGAAGAAGCTGTGCAGCCCGACTCAGTCCGCCAGTCGGCCACAGTACACAAAACATACCCTGGGCTAGCTGCAGGTTTGATGTGAGTCGTCACAGTTTTAGCGCACCGTTATAGATTAAAACGCGTCGAATTGCTTACAGTGGCGATTATGTGTTGAGACTCGACTTCATACCCTCGTCACTCTCTTAGGCACCGTTTTTCTGTTCAGGCTAATCGCACAATTAATGTTCAGAGCGGGCGCCGTGTCGGCCGTGAGCTTTAGTAGCCTGTCTACGCGTGTGACACGCAACCAGATTTTCAGGGGAGTATGCTGCTAGTACCCCCGCTCCTTTATGTCATAGAGGCCGCATGGAGAAGAAACCGAATAACGGGCTCTCTCTTGCACGAGCGGCAGCGATTCCATGCATATGAGGATGGTGATGTGAGACGGCTTCGTATGTGGTGTGTGTGCTCGTGAGGAGATGCGTGTTGATTTGCTTTGTTCGGCGGTAGTACACCTCAGGTCTTGATGGATGCACGTATGGTGAAGTGAATCAATGCGATGAATGCGTGTGTGTGTGTCTTTGTCGATGTTGTTAATCTGCCTTCACTATGCGGTTGCTGGTGGGCTCGAGAATGAGCCCAAAGGCAGCACGGGACGAGTGCATTCCGTTAACGATAGGTGAGCTTTCATCAACGAATGGAAGCTGTAAAACTGTTTCGCAGCATTTCAAACGTCAGATTCAAGCTAATTAAAGACATTCGGTAATCGAAACAAACCTCAGAAAGAGAGAGCGCACTGGCGGCGGTCATTGATGCTGCAAAAACTGGCACGTGACCGGAATGGAGTTGCAAAATTAGACTGAATAGCCGCACATTTCAGGTGGATTGGGCTGTAGACCCGCAATTGGGTACTGGAGGAATTGTTCATGCCACCACTACCTGTGTATCCTTGGATAACATCGTCCGTGGCAGTCAGAGGGATTATTAAGCAGCTCACTACACCGTAGATGAGCTGAATCTAAACGGGAGTCGGGTTGGCTCACGTTGCTTTTATAATCGGGCCATTACGAGCCGCCAAAATGCTCATCCCATTTGGGATAGGTTTCATAGTAGGCCTTCAAGTATTCCTTCACGCAGCGCCCAATCTCTTCACTTACGCAAGCTTGGACAGTTGACTACCATATGAGTGAGGAAAGATAGGCGACCTGAGTACTGGAGACCCATTCCCACGGCACATACGAGTGCATTCCTCACCGTAAACCAGCTGACGCGCTAAAAGCCAGCGGGTTTAGAATGGTTGGCGACTTACGGGATAACTCGGCATTTCTGTAGATGGTGCGTGTCAATCCACAATGTCTTCCTGCAACATCTACAGCACTCTTACGCCCACTTCGGATCCAAGTAACCTCGTGAAATCCTACCATAGAATGAGGACGAAGGGTAGCTGGTGTGTATGGCACACGTAGCGACCCATTAGCGACGGTTTCTGCGCCTATGCCCGACTCCGGTCGTCTTGAGCTCTGTCTTAACATCGGAGCAAGGTGGCTGGAGTTTGGTGCGATTGCCATAGATTTTTAAGAAAGTTTGTCGCACTATAATCTAATAGCGCGTAAGCTACCGTCAGACGCCAATTCCATGTGACACACGGTGGACGCTCATCTTTTCAAGACAGTCAAACTACCAAATGGTGTAGCGTTGAGATCTTTGCCCTGACTGTTTGAAATCCAAACTGACCAAAAATAGTCATCGTATCAGCAGGTGCCTTCTGCCGAGGGCCATCAACCGAATGTAGTTACCAATGATACCCACCCCACAGATATGCCAAAAATAGCTCAACCCTTAGGGCAATATCGCATAAACAAGCAACATCGACGACGAAATCGCCAGTCAGATCTCTAAAGCCAGCCAGTTTCAGCACTTTCGCTGGAACCGAGGTGGTATCCTCCCAAACACGAAACGGGGGCTTACAGAGCCACTGTCCTGACTATGCCCTTACATGTAGCGGAAACATGGACAGTATGTGAAGGCCAGCGAGGGTTAGGCCATGCTCGTCTCAGTTGCCTCCGCAGTGTGCCTCTGAGATGAAGTGTGGGAAAAGGATTAAACCGCAAGTAGCAGCAATTTGAACTCCTATCTCACCTAGCCTCCCCTTCATAACCGCCACCAACATTAAAATAGAAATGCTGATACTGTTCCAAACCGTCCCCATTGCGACCGCACAGTTAAAATACACATTGGCCGGGTTTTAAATCCGGGAATCCACCGTACCATGCCCGGATTCCCGAGATACACCCGCCGCGCACTGCCCCATGGCACTCAGACACAAAATTATTTTGTAATTTGCACATTAACGAGACTGGTGTAAAATACCACAGTCCTGGTCCCCTTGAAACACTGCAACCTATCCGCCTGCATAAAATTAGTTGACACATGGGTCTATTCGGTCACTCACGCGTGCATGAAAACTATCAGTAACACCTCCGACAAAACTCATGCAGCATTTGTGCGATACAGTTTGCTGGCATCGGTATGACAGGCCTAACCTCATAGGGAATACGATGAGCAGTTGACATACGAGAGAACAGTGGTAATTGAATTTTTCCCAGATGGAGTAGAGGGCTAGCATGTGAGTGTGTGCGTGCGTCACAAGTAACACATGCTGACTTCCCGTCACGTCAAATACTAACTTGAAACGCATTGCTTATTGCCTTGACTGCAACAGGCCACTGTTGTAGGAGAGAGGTAAAATGAAGTGAGTTCAATTCTGGGGAAATCATCCTCATGAAAACTCAGCTCTGACATGTGTGAATCATAATGTCGGTTAAGGCCTGAACTCGAAGTAACGGAGTAACGAGGTCCTGTCCGGGACTGAGAGCTAAGCAGTGGCCTCTTTTTAAATATGCATTTCATGATAAGTTTCACTTGTGTGAGATCTCAGACGCCAACAATGAGGCTTTGTGTTTTCAGAGTTATGAATCAAATTCTGTGTGTGGGACGCGTAGAGTGACTAGTTAATTTTGGCATCCAATGCGTCCAATTCTGGTGGGCATTTAAGTAGGAGGAGGAGGAGGAGGAGGTAGGCGCAGCGCACTTCGGCTTCACTATTAAACAAATTCAAGCCGCCACTGCTGCTGGACCCACGTCGTGGAGCATTCATGAACCCCGTCGATGGCACTGGCCAAAACATTACAACCGAGGTCTTCAGAAATGAGATACATGTCATTTCCGAGTCAAATGTAGGTAAACTAGTCATTAACGACCATTCGGGTATTTTATCCCGCATCATTTTCGGTTCCTCCTCTTCACACTACATGCAAAGACAAGTGACGCTTATTGTGGATGGCCTTTAAATGACACCATCAGTCTTTAAAAAAATCATAGACAAACCACTCAATAAACCGGAAGGCGGTCTGTTAGGTTCAACCATTTCAAAAGCGTAACAGCGAATTTCGACTACGCAAGATGGAAAAATGCCCCGGAAAAACCCTCATATAGCGACTCCTCTTGATGCTTTTAAAGGTTCAAAAGAAATACCGTATACCTTTTTTTAATTTCTTCGGAAATTAATGCACGAACTTGTAGTAAGTCCGTCGGAGCAAAGCTTTATAGGCTCTCTCCGAGAGTAGATGCGAATATTTGAGTTAATATTCAGCACCTGCTGCAAAATATCGGCAAAACGCACGTGTCTGGGCTTTTAGCTAGTACCCATGATTATTACGTAATTATGTACTCTGCAGTCGGTCACTTGCTAATCCATCGCACAGAGACGGGCGAATCAATGTCACCCATCGCACCCGACTCAACTGTCCGCACTACCCACGCACTGTATGGGTCTACTAGGCGACATGCGTCTCCATGAAAACCTGCGGTAGAACACCGCCAGCTATACCACAACACTATATCTCTCCTCACCAGAATCTACATCATACATGCTCACACCCAACACCACTCAACACGTGTTTGGAGGGAAGTAGGGTCCCAGGCTGACCCTCCATGTGGCTCCTCTGCTGCATGCGTGATCCGAGCCCGAGCCAATCACGGGGTACGCAGCGTCGTGGCGAAGGCTGCCAACTGACAACCGCACGCAGAGCTCGCAGTTTGTGAAGAGCCGGCTGGTGGTCTGAGAGCCAGGCCGCAATGGCTTCTTAACTTGACTCTGGGTCATCTCCCACATGTGAGATGTGAACCAAACAAACCCCTTTTTGCGTGAAAATTGGTGCTTGTGTTTGAGGGCCAGGTCGTGTAAGTGGTACGCGCAGAAGAGGTCAGTGGGTATATCAGCAGCTGCGTCCATTCCCTACATCAATCAACTGACCGGGTCAGACAGTGGCTGGGCTTGGACAATGGAATTCGAGTGGTCGACGGCTCAGCGCATTTTTACTCCCTATGAACTATCTGACGCGTTTGAAACTATCACGGTTGCTAAAATCCATGGCTTCGAAGGTTGCCAAATGACGGGATACTCGGACCGCGCAGTCAGACCGGTGGAGTGCTAGTATGAAGTGGCTCGAATGGCGGACTGAGAGTCGGGCTGCATTGGCTTCTAATAATTTGGTCTATGGCTCTCTCACTCCCTGGGGTCCGGAGCCAGGTGTGGCAGCACGCTTAGAGACGACTCCGAAACCATGTCAATTACTTGTGCCCTCTCCGCCCCCGGTCTTCTTGACTTGACACCGGGCCCAGGTGGTGGGGAACGAGTGCGCGTATACTCTCACTCTTATCTAATTCACGCAAGCCACCGCTTACTTTCAGTCTGCTGCGAAGGACACAGTGGGCATCGTCGAACTGTCGTATATGCCCTGTAGTCTCACATATGCCTTAAGAAATACAATCTCCAAAGGCGGCCGCATGGATTGTGGCTTCAATGAGACCGTTCCGTCGGGATTTAGTGGATCTGGATGTCAACTGCAGCATGCGTATCAAATTTGAAGGTAGTGAATAAAAAAACATGCAAATTCCTGGAGTTCAGAGATATAACACCAAAATACTATCCCATCTTAAGATTCACGATAGTCTTCACTTTTCACTCTCAGCTGAAGAGGATTTCGTCATTTTAACCTTTTAGCTGCTCAGAGGTCTATCAGGAGTAATTTGTTACTTGGCACCGAGGCCGTCATCGCGGAAAATCAAGTAGATGCTTTGTGCGTAAACGGAACAGTCACCGAGCCATCGTGGTTGACAGTGATGTCTCGATGCCGCAGCCTGATAATCGCCGATTTAAAAACACAACTTAACTGAGGCGACGCTTCTTCCAAACATGTGACCACTCAGCACCTCCCAGGCCGTGCAATCACAACGCCACACACTACGAAAGTCGTTTCAGGAACATCTGACAGTTTCTGGTTATGAACAGGACCTGACAACCAACCCCGATATTTGTGCCACTAACATTTGCATATGATTTAGAGGATCCTCCGAAGGAAATCGCCGGATCCTGAATCTACGCTGCCCCATAAGCGAAATTGCCGAATACGCCCGCTGCAGTCGTCATTCTTGAGCAAGTATTACACAAAAACCCTGAAGTTCAGTTTCACATGTGAGGTCACATTGGACACACGTGTGAAGGTCACTAAGGTATGTTAGTTTGATCGTCGACTAAGACGCTGACTAACAGTATATCGGACTTATGCACGAACTCGATGACACCGCAGAAGACAACGGAAAACGCAATACCTGATGCAGCAAGACACTAGCAGTCAATATTTGGCAGTTCGACCATCGTTTTCCAGGACGTCTACCATGTGCTCAACGACATGATGGGCGTGGGGGAGAGAAGGAGGCGTGAAATGGTGCAAGTGGTTGGCGTTGTACGAGTCTGCATTTAGGTGTGCAACAACGTCCCCATCACATGTGTGACATTTGTTGTCGTACCCTAATCTAGCCCCATGTCGGTTCAACACATCTACAGCGTGGGCCGTTTAGGGGTCGTGCAGTCAATAAAGAAAATCAATTATGCCCCCTCTCCCGGGTGACGAAAAGAACGAAAACCCTGAGCAAAAATACTCAAGAAGGAGTAGGTAGAAAAATCTCTATACATGTACGAATGAGGAGAATAAAAATGGTTTTGCATAAAACGTTGAGCGAGGGAAGTGAAGTCATCGGACTCAGGTCCTTGTAAAAACCTCCTTCAGTCGGGTGAAGAGTTTCGAACCCATTTCCTCATCCTATCCGAGAAAAAAATCAAAATCAAACGATAAGCACATAAACCGGGTCGAAAGGTGTCGTAAAACACACAGGGCGTAATAATCGACAACCCTGCAACCTTTTTAAAGGATAAAAATCTCGACTGGATTCCTGTTGCTTGCATTTTTGAAATGCAGCTTAGTGGATGTACTTCAGTAAACAGAAGTCATTGTGGAAGACCACGATTATTTATAAAAATGGAGTGTACACCGAGGAAATATGGTCTAAGCAAGAAGATGACCAGTTGTGCCCTCAAGGGCCTGTTGAGATGTATGCGCCGATTTGCGCGTCAAGAGTTAGTCAAAATGAGCAGCAGGTGAGCGTAGATTTAGTAGTTACCATAGTGGCCTGTTCGAGCAAACCAGTATGGAACGGCCCCTTTAGTTGGGGTGCCGAACTTGGGCTACTTGTCTCCGGCAAAATTTCAGCTCAGGAGATAGTGTCAGATGGAGACCACAAATACGCATTAAACTGTTGCCATGCTGGTCATCGGCTATCTTCTGGGAATTCGTTTGGGCGCTGGCACAGACACCTCTGCATGCAATTTCTCACAAATTCGTTTGCAAACCGTCTGGGCATTGAGCAGGCAACTAGCTTGAGCATATGGAGGTAGGAGAGAGTAGAGGTGCGAATAGTAAGCCTGCATATCCAGCTGGCTTTTGCCAAAATCGAACAGAATAGGGGCTGGTTGGTAAAAATTTCTGTGGCACTTGAACACGCGTTCACTTTTACCTGCTTAGATAATAACACCAAGTATTCCAAAAATTGGAGCCCACAACCACTGAATTAAGTCAAGGTTAGCAGGCGTGTGCCGGGTGTCAGAATGTCTACAGTAAAGGCAAGTTAACAATGCTGACAAAGCAGACAGTAATGGCCATTTCTGGCTCATTATTTGTCATCAGCCAGCCATACCCAGCAACAGAAAAGCATAAGACAAGAGAAAAACATACGATGGGGGAGGGGGTTACACACAGTCAGTAACAATCGCTCCTCACACTCCCATGCGGCTGAAAAATGAAGGGGACTTGAGATACGTCATCGCCCGCCAGGTGCATCGCCTAGAATGCAGTTGCATGCATATTTAAGAACAGTTCCATCAGAATTACAGAAAGTATTCCCAGCAATGGAGGTCTTCACTTAGTCCCCTATCGAAGGGAGTCAAAACTTCTTGGATGGACTAAGGTCCTAATTTTGTTATGGGCATCTTTAGTGTTATCCGCTAAGAGAAGGGGGCGCTAGAGCAGCATAGATAAATGGTACCAACAGGTGTCTGCGTATAGAACGGCATCCCACTTGCGTAGAAGAACCGAAGGCAGCCATGAGTCAGAGAGGAAGAATCTGGAGCTGAGTAGTTTTAAACCTATTTACTTCGGGATAGTGATTCGTTGGTGTCTCACTGGTGCTAGAGAAAGACCCGATTACTCGAAACCGCTAGTATAAAACATCAAGCAGACATCTAACTGTCCCAAAGAATACTCTGTGTATGTGTTAACGACATAGGCGTGCGCATATAGAGGCACATCGAGAGGACGATTGTCTTCGAAAGATTCACGAGTCAAGTGCCGGTTGTGATCATTCCTCTTATTTTAAACTCGCTGTCACGATCCTTAGTTTCTTTGACAACCAATCTGAAAGCCCATCAGTCTATTACTGAGCCAGGTTAGATGGTTTACTTCAACGTCCATTCTCTTTTTGGTCCAGGAAAAGTGGGCCGGCTCGTTGAATTAGTGGGTGGTCAAGATTGAAGGCGAAATCCAAACGGGTTATTAGAAAGATTGTGACCAAATACAGAATGCTGCTGCATTTGAATTAAATTGATAGCAGGTTCTTATGCTTATTAGTGTGGTAAGCATACCTGAATAAAGTTTAGGGTAACGGTCTGCATTTCGAGATGATCGGCGTACACGAGACCTGGTTCCTATACAGTAGGAGTGATTAAAAACTTCAAAATTGGAACGATTGCAGTCCGCGGAATAAAATTTATCAGATATTTGTTGAAACTGACAGGGACCCCTCCGTATTAGACTTCCACGCGAAACGTGGTGAGGGCGGCTCCAACTATCCTTTTGTAAGCGCAATGCTGTCAATCAAAAGTGATGTGAAGAAGGCACCACGTTAACAATCTAATGGGTGAATTCGTTGATGAACGCTCACGGGTCGTTAACGGAACACACTCACCCCGTTCTGCTTTGGGTTCGCCGTCTCAGTCCAGCAGCGCGCGTGCGCTGATAGTACTACGGCAGATGAACAATGCCGACAAAGACGAGGGGAGATTTGGATGGCCATTTTCTGTCTCATTAGCCGTCGTCAGCCAGTCATGCTCAACCCAGGTGGCGCTGCCCCCACCTGAGGCCCGAAAACCGCGAGCCGAGCCCCAAGGCAGAGCCGGACGAGTGAGTTCCGTTAGCAATCGGTGAGCGTTCATCAACGAATGTAGTCAATATTCCCGAGCTTAACCGGCAAGACAACGAGCCCGCGGTCCAGCGATTAGAGCGTTGGACAGGCCAAGGGTTCTAGCCTCGTGTGGGGCACCAGCTGGGATTGGTGATGACGGCTAATAAGCTAGAAATGGACATTCCAGTCTCCCTGGTCTTTGTCGGCATTGGTCATCCGCCTTCAATCTAAAGAGTCTTTTCGGTGCGGTGGACTTCCTTCTGGTTATCCATATTTACTTCGCCGCAGCCACCTCCGGTGGGTCTGCAGTCCAAAACACCTGGCTAGAACTGTACTAAACCTAGCCCTGGGGTGTTAGGCCGTAGCAGACACACATGCAGCGTCTTCTAGGCGAACCGAACTTCAGGTGGATGCGCCGCGGAATCCGGCTTAGTGCACAACACGACTGCAAACGATTCCAGATAAAAGGGTTTTTCGGCCAGTTTCGAGATTAGTTGGATGAGTCGGATCTTTTGTAGTGGCCAATGTGCCCCCTAAACGGGCCGCGTGATAGATGCGCTGGTACAGCAAGGGGGTCAGATCAGAGCACGGCAGGCGTTATTTGAGGTGAGCTCCCATAACAAATGCCGAACATTTGGGCGTGTTGGCACACGTAGGCGCAGGCTCCCGTCGAACAAGCCACTCTTGCTATTTATGGCACCCGCTCCGTGGGATCTAAATCAAGAGTAGCGGCACAGTCAGGGGAGTCTCCGGCCGCGCCAGCCACCTGCGCCCTTTCCCGCCTCAAGTCTTCTTGACTCTGTCATGATACCGGGCTCAGGCGGGTAGGAGAGTGCGGTAGCTGCAGTGTAAGTCTACCATCACCCCAAAGCAATTTCCCCGCGAGGCACCGCTCTTGTACCACCATGCTGTGAAGTATAGGGTGGAAAGCATCGGATTACGGCGGTCAAAATATTCGGAAATAAATTTACTTAAAAAGGTGAGATAGCTGATGTGCTCATAGCTTTGCCATCCAGGGCCCGCCAACAGAAGAAGCATTCTGTCCAACTTTTGAACCCACAGGATAGCCCCCTTAACTGCCATCCAGGTTAAAAACACGCTAGCGCGTGGGTAAAACTGCTATTGAGGCTCACCTGCTGTATATATCCTTGGTGTGATAGCAAACTGACGGTCGAAAAAGTGCGGTCTCCCAGCCCCTCAAATACTACCGTCCATTCGCCCATCCATTAGATTTCGTGATGCCAATCACTTTGTGAGATAGAGCGGCTATGGTCAATGGCATCGCTAGGGAACCTGCTGAAATTTCCCCAAGTTTACTATCACGCAAAAAGACAAGACGCTAGGCAGTTATCTCCTCGATGTCCCCTTAGCTGTCCACTAGGGTAGATTGCTTCGCCGCCAGGGCTGTTCAGCAGACTGGGCCGTTCAATAATTGCGGCCCGACATTAAGTTTAGCCACGGACAATAACGGTCCGTCACAGCTGCGGTTACTGATGAAAACTCTGGCTTTCCGGTCTGTCCGGTCATTTCTCTCTGGCTCCTCCCATCCTATGCATTCTGCCAAACGGCGGCGAATGGCGAGATAAGCAATCTTCACCTAGGCAGGGTGCCAAGGCTACGAATGATGAAAACGATAGAGGGGATGAGGGATCGTGCAAATCACAAAAGCCGTCGGTATTGAAGGTACTCATTGGCTACTTGTCCATCTCTCTCTCTCTCTCTCTCTCTCTCTCTCTCTCTCTCTCTCTCTCTCTCTCTCTCTCTCTCTCTCTCTCTCTCTCTCTCTCTCTCTCTCTCTCTCTCTCTCTCTCTCTCTCTCTCTCTCTCTCTCTCTCTCTCTCTCTCTCTCTCTCTCTCTCTCTCTCTCTCTCTCTCTCTCTCTCTCTCTCTCTCTCTCTCTCTCTCTCTCTCTCTCTTTCCTGGGGGTTGAGTCACGAGACTGTCAGGCGGGAAAATAGGTGGGGGGGCGGGCGGAATTGAGGAAATGGCTGGTGGGAGACGTGCCTGGAGGAGATAGGGTGACGGTCAAAAGGATCTCTTGTTTTGTTGGGCCTGCATCAGCATTCAGCGGAGGCAGGTGAGAGGGCATTAATTGGACAATGAGACGCTTAAAAAGGATCACCTCATTGGTGCCCAATTCGAGCTTCTCCTTGGGTACGTACCTAGGGGGGTAGATGGCAGAATCGGTTAAGGCCCAAAGAACTAAACATTCGGAAGCATTCACTCTCAACCGCCTGCGCTAGGTAGGTGGCGAAGGCGTATATATAAGCAAACAGACAACTTACGAGGTACAGACGTTAGAAATACGCTTCAGTAGGTTGGAAACCGACTCGTGTGTTGCAAAGGCATGGCTTGATGTGAAAATCATTGTATGCTGACGCAAACCCACAGACTCCAAAGCGGTTTTCCGGTCGAGGAGAAGGGGTTCAGACTTAAATTGGAGAGAAAAAAGCTCTCTATTATTAATAAAAAAAGAAATTCTGTCACCCAAAGAGACAAACTTATAGCAAGCTTATGAATGTTTGCACACTGAAGTAGTTTACCAAAATTAAATAAAAGCAAATTCTTAACGGAGACTTACATCCGGTTTCAGCAGTATTCCTCCCTGGAACGACTTTGATTGTTTGCTTAGCCTATTTAGGGTAGACTGTTCCTCTAAACGCAAAAGGGGGGTCTATTGTGCAGTGGGCATAAGCAAAGTATGATTAACTTTAATAAGAAGTATGGCGAGTTTGAGGAGGACGCATTTGCACTGCTGTTACAAGAACCGGTGAACCCAAAACCTTGAGAAAGTCGCATCAGTCAAAAATATTACTAATTACTTGGAAGAGTAGGTTTCCTGGCAAATTTGTATGAACATGCAGAAACTAGAGAAAGCTAACAGAGTATAGAGTCGGTAATGTACTTCTCTCTATAATATACTTGTCGCTAAGTGGCTACTGGCGGGGTTCAAGATGGAATCCTAAGACACAATGGAAGGAGTGTGACCCGTAAAAAGATTGAGGAAGCGTCCCACTACCACTGTTAGTATACCCGATCGCAACCGACAGGACATTGAACCCGTCAGTTGTGAGGTTGGAGCCTCGGCTGCGGCACCACCTGGAGTTGGGTATGACTGGCTGATGGCGATTAATAAGTCGGAAAATGACATTCCTGTCTGCCTTGTATTTGTAGATAATGCATTTCTGCCTACAGAGATGAAATTATATAACAGTTTATGTTCGCCACAAGACGTGGTTTTTTTCGTTCACTCGGGCCATAGTTGTGAAATCGCATCAGCTGAATAACGTAAACAACACCGGCAAAGTAGGTTTAGAGAGCAGCGCTAATCAAAAATGCCACAGGTTCACTTAAAACTATTTATCAAACTTGCAAATAAGTAATATAAACCCGGCTAGCAAACTTTTCCGGACATGATACATAGTTCATACCGCTGAAACCCAAGTCGGCAATAAAAATCAGATTGATAATAGACGTGAAGAGGCGAGTTCTGGGGAACGGAGTCGCGGAATAAGGAGACGCGATCACTGCACACAAGAGCTTTATTAGGTTGACATTTCAGATTCTCGCTCGAATTCATTATCGGAGACAAAGTCAGATTACAATTACTAAGCTGTAGAACGAATAACACAGCCAGAACTTACCCAAAACCTTTTTCAACATATCTGTAGGTGCTCGGACGTTGAAGTGAGGTCGCGTGGATACGAGTGCAATTTCGCCATTGGCAGGCATCGAGCAGGGCAATTTAGTTTCGGACTCGATACGACTCTTGAGAAACTCCATCTTGCTAGCTTCGCCATGCACCAAAAGGACGTGGCCAGGCCTGCACTGTGAAATCAATTGCATTATACCCCTGGCGTCGGCGTGTGCAGAAAATGACAAGTATTCGACTCGCATACGGACCTCCAGCGTCTGCTTGTCGAACTCCAAACGTCTGGCCCCGTTTAGAATCTGGACAGTAGTAAAAGATCAGACTTTGAGCCATGCAAAAAGATCATTGTTCTGACGCATGTTCCGCAGTATGACTCCAAATCGGCAATCTGTTTAGAGACTAACTTCTAAACGCCAGCCCAGGCTCGTGTACATATAGGAATTGAGCGATGTAAATCTCAGTGGAGTGTCTCTTTGATGGCTCAATGGGCCTCTAGTGGCTACACAATTGCAGTGCAAATTATAAATTCAATAGGGAAGGTTGGGGGTTTTAACTGAGTTGAATCCCTCATAGACGGCCTACAGTAGATTGCCTAACTCATAAAATTTCTACATCAGAATTTGAGGTAGCAGCAGGGCAGGCATTTTAAAGTGTTAGTTCTGTTTGTTGTATTAAATTGATGAACAAAAAGCTGTTTTATAATAAAAAGATCACTTCAGATCAGTTTATTCATGGGTAAAAACGCAGACTACATGGGGGCGAAATCCGACGTTTCTTGTTATCCAGGAATTTTCCTACGTTATTTCAAGCTACAGGTAAAAACAGTTTGCTGTAATGCGCAGTACTGTGAATGAACATTAATATAAGCCGGAAAATTTGGAATATATCCCTTCGGGGAACGGAAAATTTTGTTTTGTTTTCACGAAAATCAGATGAATGCAAGTTTGAGAGCTTACATTGTTTTCGATAAAATTCTAACATATTAAGTTTAAAAAAATCAAGTTTTGCAAAGTTATGACGTTTTGTTCCAAAAAACGCTGTAATAAACTTTTTTGAATGTACTTTGTTTTACCACACCGATAGTTGGGACCTTAAACGCGCATATATACGAGACGCGATGCTACACCGCGACTTTTCACAGTCACGGCGTACGCGAATCCTGAAAAGACAATTTCGGTCTGCAGTTGACTATAAATGAATAAGGAAACTTGAAACGGAAGGGGTAGAAAATTCACATTTTATCGCAAAATCTGAGTATATATTCAGCCACTCTCCTGTGTGTTTGAAAGCTTAAAACTAGACTGAGAAGTAAGCAAATATATCGAAAAATGCTCCAATAGAAAAAGAGAGTTCTTTAATTTTCAACAAAAATTGTATCCCTACTTTTCAGTGAAGCCGAAAATTTGGTCAAACGGTCCCAGTTTTTTCTTGACTTCCCTTTGAAAAAACGTTAATTGCGCAGAAATTCGACAGCGAAACATCTAATTAAAGCACTTTTTAAAAAGGTAACTTATTGTAGAACATTTTTTTAACTAATTATAGGCATATATTTTCCCAGATTTTGTTGTGGACGTACATTTTTCATGGAAGCGAGTTTTCATGTTTGTGTGAGTCTACAATTATGACCCAGGCGGCCGTCTACATTAGAAAGAATACCCAAAAAGTCACTGCCTCGGAAAATGCTTTGAGGAAATATGTTATTTTGAAGGTTTTACCAAACACCTCGAACGGAATGTACATTTATGGGCAGTCGACTGAAGACACTGAAAATCGTAAAGAATTCACCTTATTTTCAAAGACTATCTGCAACTCATCGTAATAGAAAACCCGAAATATTTATATAGAAATTTAACAATAGAAAAGTCCTGTTTATATACACCCAAATGGTGGGGTTAACGGTGCACCTGGCAATCCTATTTAAATTTATTAGTCATCGACCGACCTCTGAACATGTAAGCTTATTAAATATTATATTCCGTTGACGTCCCTATCGGCCCAATGAAGTTACAATCTGCTTGCCTTGGGCAAATGCATCAACGACAATTTACAAACGGAAGAAAAACTACCAATTCTTATGAAACGGTGTTGGAATATACAATTTCCTGTTAGGCTGCTTGATGACGGCCATATTTTACGTTGCGCTTAATCTAGAGAAATATGTATGTGCAAAACTCTGAGAAAAGACTATTTTCAAAAATAATTCGCCTTTTTCTGCTTTATTCACTCTTTTTATTTCCTGGACGGGTTTCCTATGCACTTACAACTTAAGTTTTACTCCAACTAGGTCAATTTTTCACACTTTCGTTATCCATACCTATTCTAAAAAAATTAGCATTTCTAAACAATGTAATGTTCATTTGTAAGAACAAAAAGCCATATATTTCCTTACGATCGGTTCTTTATTGATGTAAAATTTTGGTGGACGCAGTGTGCGCTGATTTTGCGAAACCGCCCATTACTCAAGAAATCCATCAGATTTCGTGAGTTAGGACACCTACTGTATTTATCAGTAGGAACGACTAACAACGTTTGAACGTTCACTGCCCCATAATGCACGCGCTTTTTACAATGCTTACTTAGTGGTAATTAGTAAGCATAATTTTTACCTTATAGCCAACCGTTCCGGCCACGCAGTACCCAGGGATTATGACCATGTTGTTTGCGTCCGGAGCCCACTTGCGAAAGATATGCAAAGACTGCCCTGCGTGCAACATGCCCGGAGTCGCGAAGACCACCATCGGTCCCGGCATGTCAATAACGTCGGGTGTTAACGGCTGCAAGGTTGTAAAGTGGTTCAAGTTATAAGTATCAGCAAACGGGTACAAATTCAAAGTGCAGTTGTCACCTGCTATCACGTCTGATGAAGAAGACAGGGCTCAATATTAACACGCTTTGAAACAATTATGCGCAAAATTAAAATATCAAGCCTAAGAGATAAGCTCAAAGTAGACGTTTAAATGATACCGTAATGACTCAGATACTTGACGCAATGCCTTATTAGGATGACTTCGATATTTAACCTGCACAATACTCTGTAAACACTTACAACCAAAAAACATTTCTTATAAATTTTTCAGTCAGGAATTCAGTTCCTTAAGCTATATTATATAAACAGTCACGTTTTATTCAAATTAAACTGTAAAGTCACAGTGTGGAGTCCAGAACATCGAAAGAAAATACTTGGAAACTTTGACGACTGAAAATTTCCTTTCCTAGAAACTATTCGAAGATTGTTTGTACAAATAAAAAAGGAGTAAATAAAGAATTGCCATTGCATTTACCAGTATGGCCACATAAGTTTCGATATTAGAAGGAGAAACAGCTAAATTCCTTAGACGGATGGTTGCCAAGAACAGCTAATTGTCCGGATTGCATACAAATGCAGTCAGAATTCCTACGATTTACATTTCTTGGAAAGGTTTTTGAGGATCACATTTACTAACTGGTGTGAGCATTAAACCTACATTTATGGCTGATATCCTTGATTGGTTTAATCGCCTGATTCTCAAATGATAGCCACATCCAAAATCGATCGCACACTTACCCAAGCACACTTCCCACGCAGCGCATGATGGCGACACCGACAGAGAAAATTACTCTAGCCATACTCTTGTGGGGGTTCGGCTACGCCCTGTATGGCGTTTCGTCAAAAAGAACATGCCCTGTGAATAAATGCAAAATTGACTGTCTCCAGTTGCTTCGCTGCTCTGATGCAGAGGGCAAACCACTCGAATGTTCTTCTTTAAGTGGAAGATAGGTCTCCAGATGTAAGACCATACGAAGGTTGTACCTCCGGTAAGAGACTCGCACCATATCAGCACAAGAACCAGTCGTTTTTATGACAACCCAAGTTTCAAGCATCTCCACCGTGCGACTACACGCTAGATTAAACACCAGAGGTAGTCGACCGAAAAGTTTTGTACGCCAGTTTTTTGCCTCTGCCACATACAGTCACCGTTGTCTGTTTCGACATTTCGCGCCTATCAACTAGGATACCCTTGCGAAGTTCATATTTTACGATGGCATGACATCAAAATTACTCCATTCGATTCAAGCCTAATACCACAGAACATGATCGCCATGCTTATGGAGAGGATGGTGACTTCTTTGATAAACCTTCGGCGATGAGCCCCTCGCCAAATCTGCTTAACTATATTACAGGCAGATTTCCTTAGCCACCCTACAGACCACCCTGGTAATACAAAAGGTTGTAATTGCTACACTTCAGAGACTAACTACGCTGAAGATGCTGAAATGCTGTTTGCGAAAATACGTACTGTACTGTAGATGTGGCGGAATCGAGTTTGAAGATAAACTGTCCGAATGTCAGGATTATCGCCTCCGGTTTCGCAATCGAAAACAACTGTTCAATCGTGTTCATTACCGAAGTCCTCAAAACGGGTACCTTTTTGCAAAAACGTTTCGAAGAAGAAAGAGGGTGAGATCGAACGCAGAGGCGCGAACTTTGATAAGAACGCGCGGAATTCACCGGCCTCCACCAGTAATTGCATAAGCAACGAGAGATTGGGCCATACGTGGTCCTCACTAACAGCAATCCATCGTTAAGTATACGGGATATGGCCACCTGGATGTACTCGGTTGAGTGCTCGGGTTCTCAATTGGCGTCCTCTAGTGAGTCATTCAACAGAAATCCATCAACAGTTGCACTTACAGATCAACTGATATGGATAGTTAATGTGTAACGCGGACATAACAGATAACGTATCCCGAATGTCATCACGCTCGAATGCGGAACCAGCTAAGGTATTGAGGTGGTTAATTGAAGTCGTGGGCGGAAGTGGTGAGGACTGGCCCTGTGATCTACGGGCTAGAGGCCTAGAGCATAGTGACTTAAATTCGCTATGGAAGAATATCAATAGTAATGTGGTGAATATGCAAATCGGAAACCGTTGGATCAGTTACAATGAACGTCATCACAAGCACACTTAATTGAATATCCCGTCTAAAGATTAGAGCAAACGTACTAAGTCCCTTCCTGTTTTAGGGTGCATAATTTTTCCTACACTTAGGAGTGCATTCGGCCCATTCGATGGAAGATTTGTTTTATCGGCTTTTAACCAAATTTAAAAGCGATCCAGAATAGTTAATTTTCCCCCATCCTTAGAAAATAACTATTAAAAAGCATTTATCGACTATGCCTCATGCATGTCAAGATAATGAACCAACGACCTTATTACTAATTTTAATGGGTGACTGAACCCAGATATCACAAAGGGGCCCCTCAACAAAAGCACTCTGGGATAAGAAGGCAATATAAAGCACAGATAGATTAGAGATCGTCTCCTACCCTGGTTGCATCAGACTTGTCAAACATCGAGGCTTGACTATTAAAACTATGTGGAAATTTAAAAGTAATTATCACCAAGGGGCAATAGAAAACCCTAGGTTATCTAGCAGATGTAGAACTATGAGACAAGTTTTGTTTGCAAAGGGAAACTGTATTAAATGTCCGTTCTTTAAGTCTGTTAGTACTAAGCAAACAAGGTTTGCTCGCCCTAGATCGGGAGACGTTTAAAGCCCCAAATGTCTGATGTCAGTGGAACTAACAGGGTTAGATAACCGGAAATCTCCTGGTCCAAACCATAGTCCACCCACGATTCTAAAAAACTTGCTTGAGAACTTACTAAGACCCTGTTTTGTGCTCATCAAAGTCTAGTTGATTCTGGAACTCATCTCTCTGCTAAAAAACCAGTATGTTACGGCCCTTGTAAAAATGCCGCAATCGGGTATTGGAAACAGACTACAGGACTATAAAATTAACACACCCTGCATATTATCTGCGAAGATCATAAAGAACGCCCCCCAACCACTGATTCTGACATAAACTTGAAAAGAAACGGAGCATACGAAACATCCTAGGACCACGGCTTTCTAGAGGGCCGTTCCCACTACGTAGCCAGACAAAAATGGATGTTCCTTTGACCCACTTTTGAAAAACTCGGCAGCCTCAGTGGGTCAAGGGAATTATTCAAAGCTGCCAAAATCCTCTACTAAAATGGATGTCGAAGTTGACCCCCAAATAGGGTGAAGCAACCAAATGTGCTACACATAAATTTCGCGGCGTAACTAACGGTGGAGAACTGCAAAAGGAGCCTGGACAGAACGGCATTCCAAATTCAACTGAAAATTTAATGCTTGAATTCTTATCTTGGGTTTCATATTCGAATTATACTTGGTTGGTGTGAATGCCTCCAAACTGCCGTTTTGTGTGTACTACGTCAAGTCGTTATGCTGTGGATAGCACATCCGTTTTTTCTTTCATAAACTGAACTACAATGACTGACGGCATAAATATTGAAAGAAAGTAGGAAGAGGTGTGCAAAGTGATATGCACTAAGCAAGCTCTATGAATTTTATTAAACAGTTTTTCATTCTAGAGGTAATTAACGTGGAAGTCAAAATGCAACACCAAACACACAAACCTTAATGTGTTTGAAGTCAAACATGTTCCGTTCAACAAATGTTTCCTTGATCTTTTTGACTCGTCCACGAGATGAAAAGCTTGTAATATTCGTTAGCTTTTTCTGTCATTCCTGTCGAAAAGTATATGGGCACTGAGAGATTCATTCTTTCCCAGTAGGTTTCAAAAAGTATGCAAAGTTCTTGCGCACGACCGAGAGCAAATACCGGAATAAGCACCTATGCAATGAGACAAAATCAAAAGGTAAACGAACTTTTCCACCAGAATCGACTCTGTTGTGAACCTTCTCGAGGAATTCGCGCTCTCTTGCGCGCTTCGAGTCCCGTATAGTTGTCGCGCTAAGTTGTTTCTGTGATCAATAGATCGGGACGGCATCTTGGGAACCCACGCTGCGCCTCTAAGCGACGATCAGGCGTCATGTTGTAATCTCCCTATTGTGTATAAATAAGGAAATGTTTTTGACTTTACCGTATACAGGAATGACTGATCACGAACTTTAACTAGGAAAAAGAGCTGCACCGAGTACATGCCCAGCATAGAAGGCTTGAATTTCCAAATCATTATCGACCTGGAGCGTGTCTGGAAGACATAAAACACACCTTGACAGCCTGATGAAGTTAGACACATTGAACTTTCGCCATGCTGCGATGAATCATTTCAGCTGCACTTTGCTCTCCACGCTTTTCCACACTAATACGACGATAGTCGTCCTGAACTGTATATTTTTCAATTAATACCCACCACAGCAAAATAGGACATATTGCCTTCGTCGGGTGTGTCATATAAGATGCATCGTACCATGCATCTGTCAGTATACGGAAGAGCACCACAGTGATCTAAGTGAAAATGACTTGTTCAATGCACGGCGTCAAACACGCGGTACCTTATGATGACACAATCCAGATACTCTGTCAAGTCATGCTTCTGGACAATATAGGAGAAATCGGAAGCGTCGCTAACGCGTTTATAAATTTTGAGTTCAAACCTCGTCATTATAGCCCATGTGCATCCCACAATCCAGCATTATATTTTTGCCTCCGATAGATACAAGTATGCAGCTTCGACCTACATCTTGACCAGCGCCTTTCGCTTAGATTATATCAACCAGATTTCAAACCTAAGGGGATTATTCTTAACTCGGACATTTCTCTATAAAAAGAATTGGGGGCACTCAGGAAAACTAGTCCCGAGGACGCGATTGCACACCACCTAAAAACAACAGAGGCGGGGAAGTGAAGGTCATAAATTATACATTTCAGTATTCAAAGAAAACCAACAAAGCGTACAAATTCTCCCAGAATCTTTAGACGCCTGAAATACTTGATGACTTTCTATGCATGTATAAAAGCTTTTATAGGCACCGCCAGTATCTTTTCAGAAGCAGAATGTGCTCGGGTGCAGCTTAGTAATCTCTATAATGGTTTCGCGCACTTGATGTTTATAAATTCTGAAGCTATAACCTAATATTTAAGCCAGTTTATGGTGTAATAATACTCTTAAATCTTGCTGTGGTGGTACACATAACGAAATACTTAAGACTTCTTTGAATTGGCTGGGACGGAACATCTGCGGGGTCATCCCTTTAAACTGCAGAGGAAGTTTGTCCACACTGAAGTCCGTCGGAACGCCTTTTCGCAGAGGGTCGTTGGAGCATGCAACGGACTCCCTGACGAGGTGGTCCTTTCAGAAACTGTTGACACATTAAAATTCAAACTAGATACTCATTTTCTGAGAAACTATTTTCAATATAATGAAGATTGTGTAAACAGTGGCAGGTTGCACCTGGCCCACACATATCGATGACCCTACATTTTCATTTGTCAGATATATCACTGTAAACGTTTGTACTATTGACATTTTTGCATGTGAATAGGGAGCTCAAGGGTGAAAGCCTACTTCCCTCAATAAATGGACTTAAAGTGACTTAAAGTGATTATGAAAAGTCGATGATGTTTACGCTTTGTGGTCGGTTGGAAAACGGGGTGAAGCGTGACTAAAGAAACAGCACCATAAAAGAAGAATGACTTGTTATCAGGATAAAGCATGGACAGGCCACAGAACACAAAAAGGTGAAATAAAATTGAGAAGTTATTATGATGCAATTAAAATATTGAGAAGGAAGATGGACAACGCCAAAACGTGCCAAGTTAAATTTAGAAAGCTGAAACTTGGAAAAAACAGCGTTTGTGCATCAATTGATGCTAGACCAAGTAGAAAGCTTGTTGGTTAATTATGTTTAGACCTAGCAACTGCTTTGGATATTTCGGAACTTAGTCTTTTATAGCTTGCTCACCAAGTTGGGCCCTACCAGGATAACCACATAATTAAAAGACTATTAATTTGTGCTGCTTATGCAACTGCAACCAATTTTTTGCTGTTTAAATTACACATTAGCTCTGCTGGAGAAATTTCAACGGAGGGCAACAAAACTAGTCAGCGGATTGGAATGCCTACCCTATGAGGTCCGCCTAGAAAGACTGAAAATTTTTCCTCTCTCTTATAGGCAATACAGAGGGGATATTTTTTTATTTTATTTATTGCCAGTTTACAGGCAAGGTCAAAAATATATATATATACAGTAGAGGGTCAAGCTGACAGTGAAAAAAACTCCTGATTTTTGTTTCAGGTGTTTTCAGGAGAAAAAACTGCAGCTTATTGATTAATTAAAGTTCTGGACAGGGACGCGTTAACACAGGTGCCGGTGAAGAACCTGTCCATTTAGTGTTACGGATCCGGTATTCTGCACCAGCAGGTATGTCGGCGAGCGGCTGTTCGCTGTCGACCGAGAAATAAGCCGATTGAGGTCTGCAGAGCCAGTAATATTGCCCTCAGCATGAAGACCGGCACATGATTCAGAGTCCGTGAACGCCATCAGAACCGAAGAGAGCTTCAACAGAGTCAGCACCCAAAAGTTTTGGAAGGTGTCCTGAATGTAGAAAACAAGTGACAGTTCGCGTAAACAAGGGATAGCTTTGCTGAATTTCGATACTTCTAGGTAGCTTATTCCAGATTGCTAAAGCGTTTACCGAAAAAAACTGTCGGTATCTTACTGTGCGTGTCAAAGGAAGAAATAAAAATAAATCTCGATGACTGGTGCGCCGAGAGTGGTGGAGGTGCCTCAGAGATGTATAAGTTAAATGTACGACTGTTTAGTAGTTTAAACAGTGCATAGTCCCTTTTGTAATTCAAGTGAAGCCACAGCGGGTCAAGGCTTGTAAGCTCACGGCTTGGTAACTAACTTTATTTAGTATTTAGAATTTATATTTGGTTAGCGCCGGCAAGGCACTGTCTAACTCAGAAAGTAAAGCATATAAGGCAAAAGGTGTGGTAGTGCATCTGAATACAGACTGCAGAACCGGCAAGGTGATGACAGTTAGGCGATTTGAGAGCGCATTTATGAGAATATATCTTGGGCAACCGGCAGAAAACTGAAAGACGACTGAGTGCCAGGATCACCACAGTTCGTTTAAATCACTTCAGTTATTTTAAGTGACTTTATTCAGGGAATTAATCTTTCGCCAGTGAGCTTCCTAGCCATATCCGTATGGAGCAACTTTCCCTGCAGTTTAAATGGATGAACCCATAGATGTTTTGTCCCAGCTAATTCGAAGAAGTCTTCAAATTCTAAGGCACACTCATTGCCTTGGACAATCTGGTGAGTTTATTTGAGGTCACCATGCAGTTGACAGTAAGTTATGAGAACGAAATCATTTTCAGCCAGCCTGACTTCGTAGGGCAGTTTACTAAGTTTTTTGATCATCTTTATAGTCCTTTCCTACATTCGGTCCAGTTGTAAATAAACCTTCTTAAACCATGGACGCAAAGCCTGGATGGCATGCTCCAAGAAAGGTCGAACGAATGCATTGTAGGTATTTCGAAAGAGTTCCTTATTAACCTGCACAAAACCTCGTGTCAGTGCAATTAACACCTGTGTCGTGCCTTTAGCTACCAATAGAAACGGTTAAGATCGTTTGAGTGAGGACTTTATTATATCACCAAGGTCTTTCTCTTCCTCATTATTTGAATTTGGCTGTCCATCGAGAAGGTATTTGTAGGAATCATCCTCCTCACTGGTCTTACGACCACGCACTTCCCAACGTTAAAAGCTAAGAACTGATGAGCAGACCAGCTGCGAAGTCAGTTGAAACTCTGTTGAAGTACGTATCCGTTTCAGTCAGATGTGCTAGTTCCCCACAGTTTAACATTGTCAGCAAACACGAAGGCTCCGCAAACTAGGTCATCAACACAGTCGTTGATGTAGACTAGACAGAATAACGGTCCTAAGACGGAGTCATTGGGGATACCACTTAGAACCGGGGTAGGCGTTGCCTTCAAGATATCGATGTAAACGGTTTACAATTTTCCTGTAGGAAAATCCACGATCGATGTCAGCAGCATTCCTGTCATTCTGATTTCAGATAATTTATAGATTCAACTTTTGTGTGTGAGACTGTTGAACGCCTTCTTGACATCAGTGTTAAGGACGTCAACTTTACCCCCTTTGTCCAATGCGCGAGTTAACTTTTGTGTCAAGAGCAATAAACTTGAAAGATAATAGCAGTTCTGCCTGTCAAGGCAGAGTCAATTTCAAGGCGTGTGGCTTCTTTCTGAAAGCCAAGTGAAAAGGCTAATTTTATCAGCATTTCATCACCACCTGCTTATATTATTATCTGCTTTTCGGATAAGACATTGCATTTTAACGCTATATTACCTGATTTAACTGTGGTACTCGTCATCTTTAACCGGTGGCAATCTTTATTTTTAACAATTTGACCCAGCATAGCCTCACTGTAACATTTTTTTATATTTTAAATGGTTACAGGCATTGCCCTTGATGAACCTATTAATTTAAAGTTATCATTGAATATGTTCAGTAAATATAAAATGGTGTACTTTAAAAAAAATTGAGTCAAAGCATTTCATAAATTTGAATGCGTTTTCACAATTATAAGCGAATCTTTGTGGAATAAAAGTAGAGTCCGAACGAAAGGCTAGTTTTAAGAAATCATGTTGTGAG